>CM041209.1:32045796-32506438 GCA_023065735.1 Coffea humblotiana | reverse complement strand
TTCTTTGCGTACTTGGTGTGTTATAAATTGCTATTTTAAATCACCTTTTGAAAAAAATAAAAATAAAATAAAAATAAAATTTCGAGACGAAATTTCTTAAGGGGGAGAGAGTGTGAGAACCCGAAAATTTTCACATTTTCAAGTATTATTTTATTTCTTTGCCTATATTTTATACTATCCTTTGAAAATATTAAATGTTTTGTACATTTTACAAGTAAGTACAATTTTTAAATCATTTTCCTAGTATAAGTTAGTGTACGTAACTTGAAGTGCATTTGTTCGATGTGGGGCCCGCTAGTGCGATATAATTTTGCCGATTAAGTGATGAAATATTAAGTGACATTATTTTCCAAGGTGCTAGGAGATGATTAGAGGTAATTAGGTAGACTAACCATTGGAAGTGAGAGAAGATAAGCTTGGAACTTCAAGAGGCCACGTGTCGCGTTCCGATTGGAAAGACTTGCCTAACTTTTTTCACCTTTACTAAAACCAAATTTTGACCAATTTCATCCCATTTTTTCCTTGCTCTTGGCTGGCCCTTTGGAGGAGAAAAACAAGAGAGAGCTTCTTCAATTTCTAGCTCCAACCTTGCTCAAATCTTGAGTTCCAACCGATCAAATCGCAAACCCTTCCATAGGAGTGCTAACTAAGGAGGATTAAAGGCTTTGGTGGAGTTGATTTGGAGAGAAAGCTAAGCTACCACTTTCTTTGAGGTTCTAAGGTAAATTGCTAAGAAACCCCTCTTTGTTCAATAGTTGCAAATTAGTGGCTTGTGGTTGCCACTTTGGGGTTTTGTGCATTATTTCTTGGTTATGAGTAGTGATATGTGGATTTTAGTTTATAGTGAATTTTTCTGCCCTATTCTGATCAGTGTTGTTCGGCCATGATGGAGGCCGAATTGGACTTAGCTCAAAACATGAAAGTTGTAGAGAATTGAATGTAGATTAAGCCTGTAAAATTTCAGCTCAATCGGAGCACTGTAGCCTGTGAAATGACTATTTTACCCCTGCTGCCCTGTTTCTGTCCGAGAATGATAATCAGCATCTGTAATTGGCTCTTTTGGCTGGGAAGATGAATGAATTAGCTTTTGATGCCTTCTTAAGAATTGTAGCCTTGTATCTTAGCTTTCGAATGGCTTTGGAATCAACTGAATCGGAGTTGTGTGTGCTGAGATATGACTGAATAAATCAGGACTGCTAGTTGAATTTCACAGTGAGCTTTGAACTGGAATATCTGGGTCTGTTTGGGTAAATTTGACTAGGTTACGTTGAGAACTGGATTGCGGTGTCTTCATAAGAATTGTAGAGCTATGTCTTAGCTTCGAAACGGTATAAAGTTTACCTCAATCCGATAGGTGTAGCTTCGGTTGTGACCAATACGCTAAAAGATGTCAAACCTGTCATTTTGTTCCTTGTCTTAAACCTTAATCCCGATCCCTTTTCTAGTTTGGTTTTGTAATTGAATGACTTTTAGCCTTTTTAACGGCTATTGTAATGAGATTATTTGTATGTGATTTGGGGGCTGATTGAGGAAAATAATGAAGCCAAAATGGCTGGAAATTTGGTAAACACAAAGGGCGGCTGCCCAAATTTGCACTCAAATGGCGATTTCAAATTTTAAGAGCAGACATAAGTTTTACACACTATTTTAACTCATGTCTTTTGGACTCTGCACTCTTTTTATTTCCAAAATCATACTTATACATTGTACTATTAGTCATTCGGATTTTTTTTGATAAATCAAACATTTTGATGGTTAAACCATAATACTTTCTCATGATTATTTTAGGGTTTCTTGGTGACTAAAGTTGAGATCCGGAGGATACTTTGGACGTTATTTTGCTTATTTCGGTGAGTGTTCTATATACGCTTTGTTTCTAATGACTATGTGAATTATTGTGACTATTTGGATTGTTGCTTTAATACGTGATTGAGGTATGTTATGTTTCAAAAATGATTTTTGCTAGGCGAGTGTGTACTTTATCGCACTCGACCTAAATGAACGTGAACTTTCAATGATTGAATGATTAAATGTTACTTGTGCATGAATGTAAGCCTTCTGGCTGAACTGGCCCTTGCCCTTTGTTACTGGTCGACTCGAGCCAGAAGCGGACTCGGTCGGGCGATTAGTGACCCTGGGTGAATGTTGGTATACTCGAGTATGACCACGACGTTGGCGGAGCGTGGGAATGAAATGAATGAACGAACGACAAGAAAATGAAGGAGTTTTCACTTACAAACAATGTTTTAATGATCGGAGAAATAAGGAAAATATTAGGCGAATGAATGAACGAACGAACGAATAGCTCCTCGTGAGCATGTATCCTTTTAATGAATGTGTTACTATCGCTTTCATTTTGTAAATGTTTTCTAAATTACTTGCTAATTGCTGATAAACGTCCTTGCCTAATTATTTGTTTGAGTATATAGAACCTCGCTGGGCTTTTAGCTCATACCACGCTTTTTGTTTTCCTTACAGGGGTTGCAAGTATGGGCGAGAGATCTGTATAGAATAGAATAGCCTAGTTTTTTTTGAATTGTTTTGTTTTGGCTTTTATTTCCGCTCTAGTGCTTGGATAAGGTGGACTGTATCGTGAATTCAGAGCTTTGGTTTACATTTGGGACTGTACTTGTGGTTGAGTTTGAGATGAATGTATTTATATGGTTCAAGTTTGGGAATTGTTTTCCGTTTATCCTCGAGGTGTTATCTTTTTGTTTGGAGTGAGTGATCGAGTCCTGGCGAGAGCTGGGCAGGCGGTCCGCCGAACCCTTTGGTTCGCCTTAGGGTAAGGTGGGGCTGTCACAGGTGGTATCAGAGCTACTTCGCGTGGTCTCTGCGTGGAGTGAGCTTGGGCCAAGTGGTGTATGGTCCTGATTCCGTGAATAAGTATGAAGGACTAAGTGTTCTTTTGAGCATAAGCTGTGAATCGTGCCTGTTATAAGTGTAAATCTTTTTTTTTCATGGTACTTAGGACACTAGATATGTACGTCAGGTAGGAATCTCGATTGTAGATAATTTACTATTGGGACTGCAGCTCGAGTGGTGAATTATCTCGGATTCTTGTACCCGAGTACGAGGGAGTTGAGGGTAGTATTAAGGATTTGCGATCTTTTGTGGGAAGTAGGATTGGGTTAATGTTTGGTGAGAGTAAGTGCAAAGGGTTAACGGATGTATAGCTCGGATAGTAAGGGAAGTGAGAGATCGGATGGGGAGTGTTTTAGCCGAGTGTGGAACGGCATGTTGTGTTTTCTTCTTGTTTTGCCCCTGTATTACTACTGTGTGTACTTGACTTGTGACATTTCGATATTTACATGAATAGTACTTGCTGTACTTGGTTTGTCTAACTTGATCTGTTTCTTTGCGTACTTGGTGTGTTATAAATTGCTATTTTAAATCACCCTTTTGAAAAAATAAAAATAAAAATAAAAATAAAATAAAATTTCGAGGACGAAATTTCTTAAGGGGGAGAGAGTGTAAGAACCCGAAAATTTTCACATTTTCAAGTATTATTTTATTTCTTTGCCTATATTTTATACTATCCTTTGAAAATATTAAATGTTTTGTACATTTTACAAGTAAGTACAATTTTTAAATCATTTTCCTAGTATAAGTTAGTGTACGTAACTTGAAGTGCATTTGTTCGATGTGGGGCCCGCTAGTGCGATATAATTTTGCCGATTAAGTGATGAAATATTAAGTGACATTATTTCCAAGGTGCTAGGAGATGATTAGAGGTTTTAGGTAGACTAACCATTGGAAGAGAGAAGATAAGTTTGGAACATTCAAGAGGCCACGTGTCGCGTTCCGATTGGAACTAAACTTGCCTAACTTTCTTTACTTTACTAAAACCAATTTTGACCAATTTTCATCCCCATTTTCCCTTGCTCTTGGCTGGCCCTTTGGAGGAGAAAAACAAGAGAGAGCTTCTTCAATTTCTAGCTCCAACCCTTGCTCAAATTTTGAGTTCCAACCCGATCAATCGCAAAACCCCCTTCCATAGGAAGTGCTAACTAAGGAGGATTAAAGGCTTTGGTGGAGTTGATTTGGAGGAGAACAGACTAAGCTACCATTTCCTTGAGGTTCTAAGGTAAATTTGCTAAGAACTACCCCTCTTTGCTTCTATAGATTGGAAATTAGTGGCTTGTGGTTGCCACTTGGGTGGTTTTGTGCATTATTTCTTGGTTATGAGTAGTGATATGTGGATTTAGTTTATAGTGAATTTTTCTGCCCTATTCTGACAGTGTTGTTCGGTCCATGATGGAGGCCGAATTGGACTTAGCTCAAAACATGAAAATTGTAGAGAATTGAATGTAGATTAAGCCTGTAAAATTTCAGCTCAATCGGAGCACTGTAGACTGTGAAATGACTATTGTACCCCTGCTGCCCTGTTTCTGTCCGAGAATGATAATCAGCATCTGTAATTGGCTCTTTTGGCTGGGACGATGAATGAATTAGCTTTTGATGACTTCTTAAGAATTGTAGCCTTGTCTCTTAGCTTTCGAATGGCTTTGGAATCAACTGAATCGGAGTTGTGTGTTCTGAGATATGACTGAATAAATCAGGACTGCTAGTTGAATTTCACAGTGAGCTTTGAATTGGAATATCTGGGTCTGTTTGGGTAAATTTGACTAGGTTACGTTGAGAACTGGATTGTGGTGTCTTCATAGGATTGTAGAGCTATGTCTTAGCTTCGAAACGGTATAAAGATTACCTCATCCGATAGGTGTAGCTTTGGTTGTGACCAATACGCTAAAAGATGTAAACCTGTCCATTTTGTTCCTTGTCTTAAACCCTTAATCCCGATCCCTTTTCTAGTTTGGATTTGTAATTGAATGCCTTTTAGCCTTTTTAACGGCTATTGTAATGAGATTATTTGTATGTGACTTTGGGGGCTGATTGAGGAAATAATGAGCCATAAATGGACTGGAAATTTGGTAAACACAAAGGGCGTGCTGCCCAAATTTGCACTCAAATGGCGATTTCAAATTTTAAGAGCAGACATAAGTTTTACAACTATTTTACTCATGTATTTTGGACTAAATGCACTCTTTTTACTTCCAAAATCCTACTTATACATTGTACTATTAGTTATTCGGATTTTCTTTTGATAAATCAAACATTTTGATGGTTGAACTATCTACTTTCTCAATGATTATTTTAGGGTTTCTTGGTGACTAAGGTGTTATCCGGAATGATACTTTGGCCGTTAATTTTGCTTGTTTAGGTGAGTGTTCTATATACGCTTTGTTTCTAATGACTATGTGAACTATTGTGACTATTTGGATTGTTGATTTAATACGTGATTGAGCTATGTTATGTTTCCAAAATGATTTTTGCTAGGCGAGTGTGTACTTTATCGCACTCGACCTAAATGAACGTGAACTTTCATTGATTGAATGATTAAATGTTACTTGTGCATGAATGTAAGCCTTCTGGCTGAACTGGGCCCTTGCCCTTTGTTACTGGTCGACTCGAGCCAGAAGCGGACTCGGTCGGGCGATTAGTGACCCTGGGTGAATGTTGGTATACTCGAGTATGACCACGACGTTGGCGGAGCGTGGGGAATGAAATGAATGAACGAACGACAAGAAAATGAAGGAGTTTTCACTTACAAACAATGTTTTAATGATCGGAGAAATAAGGACAATATTAGGCGCATGAATGAACGAACGAACGAATAGCTCCTCGTGAGCATGTATCCTTTTATTGTATGTGTTACATTGCTTTATATCGTAAATTTTATCTGGATTACTTGTTATAACATGCTTAATGTCCTTGTTTAACTGCTTGGTTGTGTATATAGAATCTCGCTGGGCTTTTAGCTCATTCCACGCCTTTTGTTTTCCTTACAGGGGTTGCGAGCGGGCGAGAGGCCTGTATAGAATAGAATAGCCTAGTTTTGTTTTGAATTGTTTTGTTTTGGCTTTTATTCTCGCTCTAGTGCTTGGTTAGGGGTGGATTGTTTTGAGAATGTATAGCTTTTGTTAGTTGGGACTGTATATTTGTGTAAGATTGGAATGAATGTAAATACATGTTTCCATTTTGGGATTTAAAATTTCTTTCTCCTCGAGGTTTATCTTATTTTGTTCGGAGAGAGTGAACGAGTCCTGGCGAGAGCTGGGCAGGCGGTCCGCCGAACCCTTTGGTTCGCCTTAGGGTGAGGTGGGGCTGTCACAGGTGGTATCAGAGCTACTTCGCGTGGTCTCTGCGCGGAGTGAGCTTGGGCCAAGTGGTGTACGGTCCTGATTCCGTGAATAAGTATGAAGGACTAAGTGTTCTTTTGAGCATAAGCTGTGAATCGTGCCTGTTATAAGTGTAAATCTTTTTTTTTCATGGTACTGAGGACACTAATATGTACGTCAGGTAGGAATCTCGATTGTAGATAATTTACTCTTGGGACTGCAGCTCGAGTGGTGAATTATCTCGGATTCTTGTACCCGAGTACGAGGGAGTTGAGGGTAGTATTAAGGATTTGCGATCTTTTGTGGGAAGCAAGATTGGGTTAATGTTTGGTGAGAGTAAGTGCAAAGGGTTAACGGATGTATAGCTCGGATAGTAAGGGAAGTGAGAGATCGGATGGGGAGTGTTTTAGACGAGAGTGGAACGGCACGTTGTGTTTTCTTCTTGTTCTGCCCCTGTATTGCTACTGTGTGTACTTAACTTGTGGCTTTTCAATTTGGCTTGATTTGTCTAACTTGATCTGTTTCTTTGCGTACTTGGTGTGTTATAAATTGCTATTTTAAATCACCCTTTTGAAAAAAATAAAATAAATAAATTTCGAGGACGAAATTTCTTAAGGGGGAGAGAGTGTGAGAACCCGAAAATTTTCACATTTTCAAGTATTATTTTATTTCTTTGCCTATATTTTATACTATCCTTTGAAAATATTAAATATTTTGTATATTTTACAAGTAAGTACAATTTTTAAATCATTTTCCTAGTATAAGTTAGTGTACGTAACTTGAAGTGCATTTGTTCGATGTGGGGCCCGCTAGTGCGATATAATTTTGCCGATTAAGTGATGAAGTATTAAGTGACATTATTTTCCAAGGTGCTAGGAGATGATTAGAGGGTAATTAGGTAGACTAATTATTGGAAGTGAGATGATAAGCTTGGAAACTTCAAGAGGCCACGTGTCGCGTTCCGATTGGACTAAACTTGCCTAACTTTCTTTAACTTTACTAAAACCAATTTTGACCAATTTTCATCCCATTTTTCCTTGCTCTTGGCTGGCCCTTTGGAGGAGAAAAACAAGAGAGAGCTTCTTCAATTTCTAGCTCCAACCTTGCTCAAATTTTGAGTTCCAACCGATCAAATCGCAAACCCTTCCATAGGAGTGCTAACTAAGGAGGATTAAAGGCTTTGGTGGAGTTGATTTGGAGGAGAAAGACTAAGCTACCACTTTCCTTGAGGTTCTAAGGTAAATTTGCTAAGAATACCCCTCTTTGCTTCTAATAGATGGAAATTAGTGGCTTGTGGTTGCCACTTTGGGTGGTTTTGTGCATTATTTCTTGGTTATGAGTAGTGATATGTGGATTTTTAGTTTATAGTGAATTTTTCTGCCCTGTTCTGACCAGTGTTGTTCGGCCATGATGGAGGCCGAATTGGACTTAGCTCAAAACATGAAAGTTGTAGAGAATTGAATGTAGATTATGCCTGTAAAATTTCAACTCAATCGGAGCACTGTAGCCTGGGATATGACTATTTTACCCCTGCTGCCCTGTTTCTGTCCGAGAATGATAATCAGCATCTGTAATTGGCTCTTTTGGCTGGGAAGATGAATGAATTAGCTTTTGATGCCTTCTTAAGAATTGTACCCTTGTATCTTAGCTTTCGAATGGCTTTGGAATCAACTGAATCGGAGTTGTGTGTGATGAGATATGACTGAATAAATCAGGACTGCTAGTTGAATTTTACAGTGAGCTTTAAACTGGAATATCTGGATCTGTTTGGGTAAATTTGACTAGGTTACGTTGAGAACTGGATTGCGGTGTCTTCATAAGAATTGTAGAGCTATGTCTTAGCTTCGAAACGGTATAAAGTTTACCTCAATCCGATAGGTGTAGCTTTGGTTGTGACCAATACGCTAAAAGATGTCAAACCTGTCATTTTGTTCCTTGTCTTAAACCTTAATCCCGATCCCTTTTCTAGTTTGGATTTGTAATTGAATGCCTTTTAGCCTTTTTAACGGCTATTGTAATGAGATTATTTGTATGTGACTTTGGGGGGCTGATTGAGGAAAATAATGAAGCCATAAATGGCTGGAAAATAGATAAATACAGAGGGCGTGCTGCCCAAATTTGCACTCAAATGGCGATTTCAAATTTTAAGAGCAGACATAAGTTTTACAACTATTTTACTCATGTATTTTGGACTAAATGCACTCTTTTTACTTCCAAAATCCTACTTATACATTGTACTATTAGTTATTCGGATTTTCTTTGATAAATCAAACATTTTGATGGTTGAACTATGCTACTTTCTCATGATTATTTTAGGGTTTCTTGGTGACTAAGGTGTTATCCGGAATGAATACTTTGGACGTTATTTTGCTTGTTTAGGTGAGTGTTCTATATACGCTTTGTTTCTAATGACTATGTGAACTATTGTGACTATTTGGATTGTTGATTTAATACGTGATTGAGCTATGTTATGTTTCCAAAATGATTTTTGCTAGGCGAGTGTGTACTTTATCGCACTCGACCTAAATGAACGTGAACTTTCATTGATTGAATGATTAAATGTTACTTGTGCATGAATGTAAGCCTTCTGGCTGAACTGGGCCCTTGCCCTTTGTTACTGGTCGACTCGAGCCAGAAGCGGACTCGGTCGGGCGATTAGTGACCCTGGGTGAATGTTGGTATACTCGAGTATGACCACGACGTTGGCGGAGCGTGGGGAATGAAATGAATGAACGAACGACAAGAAAATGAAGGAGTTTTCACTTACAAACAATGTTTTAATGATCGGAGAAATAAGGACAATATTAGGCGCATGAATGAACGAACGAACGAATAGCTCCTCGTGAGCATGTATCCTTTTATTGTATGTGTTACATTGCTTTATATCGTAAATTTTATCTGGATTACTTGTTATAACATGCTTAATGTCCTTGTTTAACTGCTTGGTTGTGTATATAGAATCTCGCTGGGCTTTTAGCTCATTCCACGCCTTTTGTTTTCCTTACAGGGGTTGCAAGTATGGGCGAGAGATCTGTATAGAATAGAATAGCCTAGTTTTGTTTTGAATTGTTTTGTTTTGGCTTTTATTTCCGCTCTAGTGCTTGGATAAGGGTGGATTGTTTTGAGAATTCAGAGCTTTTGGTTACATTTGGGACTGTATTTGTGGTTGAGTTTGAGATGAATGTATTTATATGGTTCCAGTTTGGGAATTGTAATTTCGTTTATCCTCGAGGTGTTATCTTTTTTGTTCGGAGAGAGTGATCGAGTCCTGGCGAGAGCTGGGCAGGCGGTCCGCCGAACCCTTTGGTTCGCCTTAGGGTAAGGTGGGGCTGTCACAGGTGGTATCAGAGCTACTTCGCGTGGTCTCTGCGTGGAGTGAGCTTGGGCCCAAGTGGTGTATGGTCCTGATTCCGTGAATAAGTATGAAGGACTAAGTGTTCTTTTGAGCATAAGCTGTGAATCGTGCCTGTTATAAGTGTAAATCTTTTTTTTCATGGTACTTAGGACACTAGATATGTACGTCAGGTAGGAATCTCGATTGTAGATAATTTACTATTGGGACTGCAGCTCGAGTGGTGAATTATCTCGGATTCTTGTACCCGAGTACGAGGGAGTTGAGGGTAGTATTAAGGATTTGCGATCTTTTGTGGGAAGTAGGATTGGGTTAATGTTTGGTGAGAGTAAGTGCAAAGGGTTAACGGATGTATAGCTCGGATAGTAAGGGAAGTGAGAGATCGGATGGGGAGTGTTTTAGCCGAGTGTGGAACGGCATGTTGTGTTTTCTTCTTGTTTTGCCCCTGTATTACTACTGTGTGTACTTGACTTGTGACATTTCGATATTTACATGAATAGTACTTGCTGTACTTGGTTTGTCTAACTTGATCTGTTTCTTTGCGTACTTGGTGTGTTATAAATTGCTATTTTAAATCACCCTTTTGAAAAAATAAAAATAAAAATAAATAAAATTTCGAGGACGAAATTTCTTAAGGGGAGAGAGTGTAAGAACCCGAAAATTTTCACATTTTCAAGTATTATTTTATTTCTTTGCCTATATTTTATACTATCCTTTGAAAATATTAAATGTTTTGTACATTTTACAAGTAAGTACAATTTTAAATCATTTTCCTAGTATAAGTTAGTGTACGTAACTTGAAGTGCATTTGTTCGATGTGGGGCCCGCTAGTGCGATATAATTTTGCCGATTAAGTGATGAAATATTAAGTGACATTATTTTCCAAGGTGCTAGGAGATGATTAGAGGTAATTAGGTAGACTAACCATTGGAAGAGAGAAGATAAGTTTGGAACATTCAAGAGGCCACGTGTCGCGTTCCGATTGGAGGAAGACTTGCCTAACTTTTTCGCCTTTACTAAAACCAAATTTTGACCAATTTCATCCCATTTTTCCTTGCTCTTGGCTGGCCCTTTGGAGGAGAAAAACAAGAGAGAGCTTCTTCAATTTCTAGCTCCAACCTTGCTCAAATCTTGAGTTCCAACCGATCAAATCGCAAACCCTTCCATAGGAGTGCTAACTAAGGAGGATTAAAGGCTTTGGTGGAGTTGATTTGGAGAAGAAAGGCTAAGCTACCACTTTCTTTGAGGTTCTAAGGTAAATTGCTAAGAACATCCTTCTTTGGTTCCAATAGTTGCAAATTAGTGGCTTGTGGTTGCCACTTTGGGGGTTTTGTGCATTATTTCTTGGTTATGAGTAGTGATATGTGGATTTTAGTTTATAGTGAATTTTTCTGCCCTATTCTGATCAGTGTTGTTCGGTCATGATGGAGGCCGAATTGGACTTAGCTCAAAACATGAAATTGTAGAGAATTGAATGTAGATTAAGCCTGTAAAATTTCAGCTCAATCGGAGCACTGTAGACTGTGAAATGACTATTGTACCCCTGCTGCCCTGTTTCTGTCCGAGAATGATAATCAGCATCTGTAATTGGCTCTTTTGGCTGGGACGATGAATGAATTAGCTTTTGATGACTTCTTAAGAATTGTAGCCTTGTCTCTTAGCTTTCGAATGGCTTTGGAATCAACTGAATCGGAGTTGTGTGTTCTGAGATATGACTGAATAAATCAGGACTGCTAGTTGAATTTCACAGTGAGCTTTGAATTGGAATATCTGGGTCTGTTTGGGTAAATTTGACTAGGTTACGTTGAGAACTGGATTGTGGTGTCTTCATAGGATTTGTAGAGCTATGTCTTAGCTTCGAAACGGTATAAAGATTACCTCAATCCGATAGGTGTAGCTTCGGTTGTGACCAATACGCTAAAAGATGTCAAACCTGTCATTTTGTTCCTTGTCTTAAACCTTAATCCCGATCCCTTTTCTAGTTTGGTTTTGTAATTGAATGACTTTTAGCCTTTTTAACGGCTATTGTAATGAGATTATTTGTATGTGATTTTGGGGGCTGATCGAGGAAAATAATGAAGCCATAAATGGCTGGAAATTTGGTAAACACAAAGGGCGTGCTGCCCAAATTTGCACTCAAATGGCGATTTCAAATTTTAAGAGCAGACATAAGTTTTACAACTATTTTACTCATGTCTTTTGGACTCAATGCACTCTTTTTATTTCCAAAATCATACTTATACATTGTACTATTAGTCATTCGGATTTTTTTTGATAAATCAAACATTTTGATGGTTAAACCATAATACTTTCTCATGATTATTTTAGGGTTTCTTGGTGACTAAAGTTGAGATCCGGAGGGATACTTTGGACGTTATTTTGCTTATTTCGGTGAGTGTTCTATATACGCTTTGTTTCTAATGACTATGTGAATTATTGTGACTATTTGGATTGTTGCTTTAATACGTGATTGAGGTATGTTATGTTTCAAAAATGATTTTTGCTAGGCGAGTGTGTACTTTATCGCACTCGACCTAAATGAACGTGAACTTTCAATGATTGAATGATTAAATGTTACTTGTGCATGAATGTAAGCCTTCTGGCTGAACTGGACCCTTGCCCTTTGTTACTGGTCGACTCGAGCCAGAAGCGGACTCGGTCGGGCGATTAGTGACCCTGGGTGAATGTTGGTATACTCGAGTATGACCACGACGTTGGCGGAGCGTGGGGAATGAAATGAATGAACGAACGACAAGAAAATGAAGGAGTTTTCACTTACAAACAATGTTTTAATGATCGGAGAAATAAGGAAAATATTAGGCGAATGAATGAACGAACGAACGAATAGCTCCTCGTGAGCATGTATCCTTTTAATGAATGTGTTACTATCGCTTTCATTTTGTAAATGTTTTCTAAATTACTTGCTAATTGCTGATAAACGTCCTTGCCTAATTATTTGTTTGAGTATATAGAACCTCGCTGGGCTTTTAGCTCATACCACGCTTTTTGTTTTCCTTACAGGGGTTGCAAGTATGGGCGAGAGATCTGTATAGAATAGAATAGCCTAGTTTTGTTTTGAATTGTTTTGTTTTGGCTTTTATTTCCGCTCTAGTGCTTGGATAAGGTGGACTGTATCGTGAATTCAGAGCTTTGGTTTACATTTGGGACTGTACTTGTGGTTGAGTTTGAGATGAATGTATTTATATGGTTCAAGTTTGGGAATTGTTTTCCGTTTATCCTCGAGGTGTTATCTTTTTGTTTGGAGTGAGTGATCGAGTCCTGGCGAGAGCTGGGCAGGCGGTCCGCCGAACCCTTTGGTTCGCCTTAGGGTAAGGTGGGGCTGTCACAGGTGGTATCAGAGCTACTTCGCGTGGTCTCTGCGTGGAGTGAGCTTGGGCCAAGTGGTGTATGGTCCTGATTCCGTGAATAAGTATGAAGGACTAAGTGTTCTTTTGAGCATAAGCTGTGAATCGTGCCTGTTATAAGTGTAAATCTTTTTTTTCATGGTACTTAGGACACTAGATATGTACGTCAGGTAGGAATCTCGATTGTAGATAATTTACTATTGGGACTGCAGCTCGAGTGGTGAATTATCTCGGATTCTTGTACCCGAGTACGAGGGAGTTGAGGGTAGTATTAAGGATTTGCGATCTTTTGTGGGAAGTAGGATTGGGTTAATGTTTGGTGAGAGTAAGTGCAAAGGGTTAACGGATGTATAGCTCGGATAGTAAGGGAAGTGAGAGATCGGATGGGGAGTGTTTTAGCCGAGTGTGGAACGGCATGTTGTGTTTTCTTCTTGTTTTGCCCCTGTATTACTACTGTGTGTACTTGACTTGTGACATTTCGATATTTACATGAATAGTACTTGCTGTACTTGGTTTGTCTAACTTGATCTGTTTCTTTGCGTACTTGGTGTGTTATAAATTGCTATTTTAAATCACCCTTTTGAAAAATAAAAATAAAAATAAAAATAAAATAAAATTTCGAGGACGAAATTTCTTAAGGGGGAGAGAGTGTAAGAACCCGAAAATTTTCACATTTTCAAGTATTATTTTATTTCTTTGCCTATATTTTATACTATCCTTTGAAAATATTAAATGTTTTGTACATTTTACAAGTAAGTACAATATTTAAATCATTTTCCTAGTATAAGTTAGTGTACGTAACTTGAAGTGCATTTGTTCGATGTGGGGCCCGCTAGTGCGATATAATTTTGCCGATTAAGTGATGAAATATTAAGTGACATTATTTTCCAAGGTGCTAGGAGATGATTAGAGGTTAATTAGGTAGACTAACCATTGGAAGAGAGAAGATAAGTTTGGAACATTCAAGAGGCCACGTGTCGCGTTCCGATTGGAGGAAGACTTGCCTAACTTTTTCGCCTTTACTAAAACCAAATTTTGACCAATTTCATCCCATTTTTCCTTGCTCTTGGCTGGCCCTTTGGAGGAGAAAAACAAGAGAGAGCTTCTTCAATTTCTAGCTCCAACCTTGCTCAAATCTTGAGTTCCAACCGATCAAATCGCAAACCCTTCCATAGGAGTGCTAACTAAGGAGGATTAAAGGCTTTGGTGGAGTTGATTTGGAGAAAGAAAGGCTAAGCTACCACTTTCTTTGAGGTTCTAAGGTAAATTGCTAAGAACATCCTTCTTTGGTTCCAATAGTTGCAAATTAGTGGCTTGTGGTTGCCACTTTGGGGGTTTTGTGCATTATTTCTTGGTTATGAGTAGTGATATGTGGATTTTAGTTTATAGTGAATTTTTCTGCCCTATTCTGATCAGTGTTGTTCGGTCATGATGGAGGCCGAATTGGACTTAGCTCAAAACATGAAAATTGTAGAGAATTGAATGTAGATTAAGCCTGTAAAATTTCAGCTCAATCGGAGCACTGTAGACTGTGAAATGACTATTGTACCCCTGCTGCCCTGTTTCTGTCCGAGAATGATAATCAGCATCTGTAATTGGCTCTTTTGGCTGGGACGATGAATGAATTAGCTTTTGATGACTTCTTAAGAATTGTAGCCTTGTCTCTTAGCTTTCGAATGGCTTTGGAATCAACTGAATCGGAGTTGTGTGTTCTGAGATATGACTGAATAAATCAGGACTGCTAGTTGAATTTCACAGTGAGCTTTGAATTGGAATATCTGGGTCTGTTTGGGTAAATTTGACTAGGTTACGTTGAGAACTGGATTGTGGTGTCTTCATAGGATTTGTAGAGCTATGTCTTAGCTTCGAAACGGTATAAAGATTACCTCAATCCGATAGGTGTAGCTTCGGTTGTGACCAATACGCTAAAAGATGTCAAACCTGTCATTTTGTTCCTTGTCTTAAACCTTAATCCCGATCCCTTTTCTAGTTTGGTTTTGTAATTGAATGACTTTTAGCCTTTTTAACGGCTATTGTAATGAGATTATTTGTATGTGATTTTGGGGGCTGATCGAGGAAAATAATGAAGCCATAAATGGCTGGAAATTTGGTAAACACAAAGGGCGTGCTGCCCAAATTTGCACTCAAATGGCGATTTCAAATTTTAAGAGCAGACATAAGTTTTACAACTATTTTACTCATGTCTTTTGGACTCAATGCACTCTTTTTATTTCCAAAATCATACTTATACATTGTACTATTAGTCATTCGGATTTTTTTTGATAAATCAAACATTTTGATGGTTAAACCATAATACTTTCTCATGATTATTTTAGGGTTTCTTGGTGACTAAAGTTGAGATCCGGAGGGATACTTTGGACGTTATTTTGCTTATTTCGGTGAGTGTTCTATATACGCTTTGTTTCTAATGACTATGTGAATTATTGTGACTATTTGGATTGTTGCTTTAATACGTGATTGAGGTATGTTATGTTTCAAAAATGATTTTTGCTAGGCGAGTGTGTACTTTATCGCACTCGACCTAAATGAACGTGAACTTTCAATGATTGAATGATTAAATGTTACTTGTGCATGAATGTAAGCCTTCTGGCTGAACTGGACCCTTGCCCTTTGTTACTGGTCGACTCGAGCCAGAAGCGGACTCGGTCGGGCGATTAGTGACCCTGGGTGAATGTTGGTATACTCGAGTATGACCACGACGTTGGCGGAGCGTGGGGAATGAAATGAATGAACGAACGACAAGAAAATGAAGGAGTTTTCACTTACAAACAATGTTTTAATGATCGGAGAAATAAGGAAAATATTAGGCGAATGAATGAACGAACGAACGAATAGCTCCTCGTGAGCATGTATCCTTTTAATGAATGTGTTACTATCGCTTTCATTTTGTAAATGTTTTCTAAATTACTTGCTAATTGCTGATAAACGTCCTTGCCTAATTATTTGTTTGAGTATATAGAACCTCGCTGGGCTTTTAGCTCATACCACGCTTTTTGTTTTCCTTACAGGGGTTGCAAGTATGGGCGAGAGATCTGTATAGAATAGAATAGCCTAGTTTTGTTTTGAATTGTTTTGTTTTGGCTTTTATTTCCGCTCTAGTGCTTGGATAAGGTGGACTGTATCGTGAATTCAGAGCTTTGGTTTACATTTGGGACTGTACTTGTGGTTGAGTTTGAGATGAATGTATTTATATGGTTCAAGTTTGGGAATTGTTTTCCGTTTATCCTCGAGGTGTTATCTTTTTGTTTGGAGTGAGTGATCGAGTCCTGGCGAGAGCTGGGCAGGCGGTCCGCCGAACCCTTTGGTTCGCCTTAGGGTAAGGTGGGGCTGTCACAGGTGGTATCAGAGCTACTTCGCGTGGTCTCTGCGTGGAGTGAGCTTGGGCCAAGTGGTGTATGGTCCTGATTCCGTGAATAAGTATGAAGGACTAAGTGTTCTTTTGAGCATAAGCTGTGAATCGTGCCTGTTATAAGTGTAAATCTTTTTTTTCATGGTACTTAGGACACTAGATATGTACGTCAGGTAGGAATCTCGATTGTAGATAATTTACTATTGGGACTGCAGCTCGAGTGGTGAATTATCTCGGATTCTTGTACCCGAGTACGAGGGAGTTGAGGGTAGTATTAAGGATTTGCGATCTTTTGTGGGAAGTAGGATTGGGTTAATGTTTGGTGAGAGTAAGTGCAAAGGGTTAACGGATGTATAGCTCGGATAGTAAGGGAAGTGAGAGATCGGATGGGGAGTGTTTTAGCCGAGTGTGGAACGGCATGTTGTGTTTTCTTCTTGTTTTGCCCCTGTATTACTACTGTGTGTACTTGACTTGTGACATTTCGATATTTACATGAATAGTACTTGCTGTACTTGGTTTGTCTAACTTGATCTGTTTCTTTGCGTACTTGGTGTGTTATAAATTGCTATTTTAAATCACCCTTTTGAAAAATAAAAATAAAAATAAAAATAAAATAAAATTTCGAGGACGAAATTTCTTAAGGGGGAGAGAGTGTAAGAACCCGAAAATTTTCACATTTTCAAGTATTATTTTATTTCTTTGCCTATATTTTATACTATCCTTTGAAAATATTAAATGTTTTGTACATTTTACAAGTAAGTACAATTTTTAAATCATTTTCCTAGTATAAGTTAGTGTACGTAACTTGAAGTGCATTTGTTCGATGTGGGGCCCGCTAGTGCGATATAATTTTGCCGATTAAGTGATGAAATATTAAGTGACATTATTTTCCAAGGTGCTAGGAGATGATTAGAGGTTAATTAGGTAGACTAACCATTGGAAGA
The DNA here is from genome assembly GCA_023065735.1 of Coffea humblotiana. Taxonomy (NCBI): domain Eukaryota; kingdom Viridiplantae; phylum Streptophyta; class Magnoliopsida; order Gentianales; family Rubiaceae; genus Coffea; species Coffea humblotiana. The sequence continues at coordinate 32,489,225 of CM041209.1, read as the reverse complement.
GAGAAGATAAGTTTGGAACATTCAAGAGGCCACGTGTCGCGTTCCGATTGGAGGAAGACTTGCCTAACTTTTTCGCCTTTACTAAAACCAAATTTTGACCAATTTCATCCCATTTTTCCTTGCTCTTGGCTGGCCCTTTGGAGGAGAAAAACAAGAGAGAGCTTCTTCAATTTCTAGCTCCAACCTTGCTCAAATCTTGAGTTCCAACCGATCAAATCGCAAACCCTTCCATAGGAGTGCTAACTAAGGAGGATTAAAGGCTTTGGTGGAGTTGATTTGGAGAAAGAAAGGCTAAGCTACCACTTTCTTTGAGGTTCTAAGGTAAATTGCTAAGAACATCCTTCTTTGGTTCCAATAGTTGCAAATTAGTGGCTTGTGGTTGCCACTTTGGGGGTTTTGTGCATTATTTCTTGGTTATGAGTAGTGATATGTGGATTTTAGTTTATAGTGAATTTTTCTGCCCTATTCTGATCAGTGTTGTTCGGTCATGATGGAGGCCGAATTGGACTTAGCTCAAAACATGAAAATTGTAGAGAATTGAATGTAGATTAAGCCTGTAAAATTTCAGCTCAATCGGAGCACTGTAGACTGTGAAATGACTATTGTACCCCTGCTGCCCTGTTTCTGTCCGAGAATGATAATCAGCATCTGTAATTGGCTCTTTTGGCTGGGACGATGAATGAATTAGCTTTTGATGACTTCTTAAGAATTGTAGCCTTGTCTCTTAGCTTTCGAATGGCTTTGGAATCAACTGAATCGGAGTTGTGTGTTCTGAGATATGACTGAATAAATCAGGACTGCTAGTTGAATTTCACAGTGAGCTTTGAATTGGAATATCTGGGTCTGTTTGGGTAAATTTGACTAGGTTACGTTGAGAACTGGATTGTGGTGTCTTCATAGGATTTGTAGAGCTATGTCTTAGCTTCGAAACGGTATAAAGATTACCTCAATCCGATAGGTGTAGCTTCGGTTGTGACCAATACGCTAAAAGATGTCAAACCTGTCATTTTGTTCCTTGTCTTAAACCTTAATCCCGATCCCTTTTCTAGTTTGGTTTTGTAATTGAATGACTTTTAGCCTTTTTAACGGCTATTGTAATGAGATTATTTGTATGTGATTTTGGGGGCTGATCGAGGAAAATAATGAAGCCATAAATGGCTGGAAATTTGGTAAACACAAAGGGCGTGCTGCCCAAATTTGCACTCAAATGGCGATTTCAAATTTTAAGAGCAGACATAAGTTTTACAACTATTTTACTCATGTCTTTTGGACTCAATGCACTCTTTTTATTTCCAAAATCATACTTATACATTGTACTATTAGTCATTCGGATTTTTTTTGATAAATCAAACATTTTGATGGTTAAACCATAATACTTTCTCATGATTATTTTAGGGTTTCTTGGTGACTAAAGTTGAGATCCGGAGGGATACTTTGGACGTTATTTTGCTTATTTCGGTGAGTGTTCTATATACGCTTTGTTTCTAATGACTATGTGAATTATTGTGACTATTTGGATTGTTGCTTTAATACGTGATTGAGGTATGTTATGTTTCAAAAATGATTTTTGCTAGGCGAGTGTGTACTTTATCGCACTCGACCTAAATGAACGTGAACTTTCAATGATTGAATGATTAAATGTTACTTGTGCATGAATGTAAGCCTTCTGGCTGAACTGGGCCCTTGCCCTTTGTTACTGGTCGACTCGAGCCAGAAGCGGACTCGGTCGGGCGATTAGTGACCCTGGGTGAATGTTGGTATACTCGAGTATGACCACGACGTTGGCGGAGCGTGGGGAATGAAATGAATGAACGAACGACAAGAAAATGAAGGAGTTTTCACTTACAAACAATGTTTTAATGATCGGAGAAATAAGGAAAATATTAGGCGAATGAATGAACGAACGAACGAATAGCTCCTCGTGAGCATGTATCCTTTTAATGAATGTGTTACTATCGCTTTCATTTTGTAAATGTTTTCTAAATTACTTGCTAATTGCTGATAAACGTCCTTGCCTAATTATTTGTTTGAGTATATAGAACCTCGCTGGGCTTTTAGCTCATACCACGCTTTTTGTTTTCCTTACAGGGGTTGCAAGTATGGGCGAGAGATCTGTATAGAATAGAATAGCCTAGTTTTGTTTTGAATTGTTTTGTTTTGGCTTTTATTTCCGCTCTAGTGCTTGGATAAGGTGGACTGTATCATGAATTCAGAGCTTTGGTTTACATTTGGGACTGTACTTGTGGTTGAGTTTGAGATGAATGTATTTATATGGTTCAAGTTTGGGAATTGTTTTCCGTTTATCCTCGAGGTGTTATCTTTTTGTTTGGAGTGAGTGATCGAGTCCTGGCGAGAGTTGGGCAGGCGGTCCGCCGAACCCTTTGGTTCGCCTTAGGGTAAGATGGGGCTGTCACACTTAATGCCTTGGAAAACTAACTCAAAAGGCTATAACTTTCATATTTGGTGTAAGAGTTAATTTGACTTCCATTATCAAGACATTTATAGTTGAAGTTGATGAAAAAATAGAACAATATTGAAGATTGAGCAAAAAGTGGGAAAGTTACAGAACACAGAAACCACGAGGTAGATCCATGAGGGTAGTTGAGGATCTAGGGTCGTGGATCCCTGATTTCAACTTGCAACTTGCTGTGCAACTTTTATTTTGTTCACACAATCTTTTTTACTCATTTTTCTTATCAAATTTCGATAAAAACTGCCCAAGAAATCATGGAAACATGTAGAATCAAATTTTGGTGATTTCAAGACACAACTTTGCATCAACTTTAATAGCTCATTTGGAGCTTGAATTCATCAATAAATAGAGGCCTTATAGAACTTATTTGCTTAACTTTGGAGCCTAGAGAAACTACACAAAATGTAGTATTTCAGTGGAACTTCTTAGTTCATTAATTAGTGTAGGTTAGTATTGTTTGTTTCATCCAAGTCTTGTATATAACTAAGCATAGATGAACTTGAGGATAAAGATGGACAAAGCTTGAAACTCATTATTTCTTGTATTGATTCTAATATTTGGTTATAATACAAGTTTGGATCTCCTTTTCATATCTTTCATGTTTTGCTTGCTTTCGTACCTAAGGGATGGATGAACTTCATATGATTGTTATGTGATCTTTTCATGGTTGTTTAAGTTATATTTTTGAGCAAATTATTTAGCACTTTTGCTATTTCAATCATGATTAATTGGCCATTAATTGTGATTATCTAAAGGTGTTGTTTCATTACTAAAAGTTGTGATTCAACACTATTTATGACGTGTTAAAAGGGAGTACTCTCACGAAAATAGGGAAACACCTTGTGGCTTTAACAATGTAATTTCATAGATTTTAATGAATTGATAACTAGTTTCTTCATCACAAAATGTAGGTGAGGGAGAGTTATAGGTATGGTTGGTGCAATGGCGAAAACGGGTATCATATACATTAGGAATTAGCCATGACTTAGCCAAGATATTCAACTCATTAAACCGATAATTTTCACTTGCAAAAGTAGGAAGGAATTTCATGACACTAGGATTCTCTTTCTTGTCATTTTTATTACTTTTTTCACATGCTTATAATATAGATTTACTTGCTTTACTTGTGGTAGTTGAAATAATGGAGGAGTTCAAAAACCAACGATAGTTGACAATTTTCCTTGTGGGATCGATACCTAATATCCCTTGTACTCAATAAACGATTTGTATACTTGTGGAAAATGGGGTAATTCGGTTTTTAAAATTTGGTGTGAAGTAAAAATCTCGTCAAAAGATTTAAGTGCAATACACCTTTTGGCTATAGTATCTTCATCTTCTTGTACCTTTGACTTGAGTTTTAACTCATAAGCGATTATAGAGTTAACAAGAGATTCAATAGGCATATAATTTAAATCTTTTGCTTCTTCTTTGGCCGTGGCCTTAGTTTCTCATTTTTAGATAGCATTCAAGATCTCTCTATTTTTCTTATCTAAAGAATATTCTTTACCAAGCAATTCAAAATCTGTGATAATATCATTGAATCTACAATATATCTTCTCAATATTTTCATGTGACTCCATCTTGAAAAATTCATATTTGGTAACAAGCAAAAAATTTCTTTTATTCTCTAACAACATCACTACCTTTATGAATTTCTTTTAATTTATCTTATACTTCTTTAGCCGACTTACAACCTTTAGCTCTAGTAAATTCATTAGCATGTAAAGTATTGTACAAAATATTCATAGCCTTGGCATTGAAAGTAAAATTAGTCTTAACTTGGTCACTCAATTCATTTCTAGTTTTAGGTCTAAACATACCCAAATCCACATCTAAAATATTCATAAGGACCTTTATTTATAATATTCCACAACTCAATATTAATAGATTGCCAAAATATTTCCATACATTCTTTCCAACTCAAATGATTTACACCATTAAATATGGGAGGCATAATAATGGATTCACCTTCTAAGAACAAAGCATTACTGGTTGCCATATCTACTCCTAAACTTGTTGAATTCAATCTCTAGCAGACCAATCTCTAATACCAATTATAAGACTCTAATGCAACCTAATTAATGCAACCTAAGAGGGGGGTTAATTAGGTTGCATAAAAGTTAAACAAGTTAAAGCAAATTTCACCTAATTTTAACTAGCCAAAAATAACCTATGTGATCACACACTTAAGCATACAAAATAGCAAGGAAAAATAAGGCAATTGAACCACATGATCAAGTAGTAAAAAAGAGAACAATAAGATAAAAGAATTGCAAACCAATCACACTCCCAAACTTCTTCCAAACTTAGAATTGAATCTACTAATAGCTTCTTCAATTGGTGGTGAAACAAACCAAATTGTACAAATGAAGGTTCGCTCTTTACTCACCCTATACACCCAAGTTGAGTTAAAGAGTTTTACAACTCACTTAAGTTGGCCCTCGCTATATTATAATTGAATGCTCCCAACCAATTAAGAACTACAATTTGCTTTACAACCTCACAAATACTACAATTATGCAAAGGAAAGTATTTTCTAGCCAATCACCTAGGAGGCTTGTAATTGATGTAGGCAAAAGTTTCTAACATGTTCAGAATTTAGATATTTTGGTCCAAAATACCCTCTAACAGTCAACATTTAATGCAGGAAAAATTAGTCTATTGAACTATCAAAAATCATATCGTTGAAATAGCATCCTATACAAGCATCCAGTCAATGCTGAGAAGATTTCTTATTTAGATGTTCAGACGATTGATGGAAGTCCTTCTTTGTCCAACAGTCCTGGTAACAGGAGAATAGAAAGCTTCAACTTTTGGATTGAAATTTTTGGACGACCGATGTTGTTGGCTTGTGTCCGATAGATTCATCCGATCAAAAGTGATATTTTTCTTGGTTAAGTTTGGGTGATCGATCCTTTTTCCTTGCATTCAAAGCTCCATCAGAAGGTCAATTTTTTTTGTTTGAAAGTGTTTTAGACGTCTAATACTGCTGAGTACATTTGAAACTGCGTTCGATAGATAGCGCAACTTCCATTTCTTCTTGATTTTCTTTCCTTCTTATTCCAAATGATCGAGCACCTGTTCTAACAAGATTCTCACTAAAATACATTAGTTTAAATCATCATTTTGATTTGTTGATCATCAAAATAAAGGATTGATGGGCCAAGGTTTTCATTATTATTTTCTCTTTTAGCTAGTGGTAAATTGTTCCAATGTTTACCTTTTTTCACCCCATTGCTTTTTTTTTATCCATTGAACTGAATTACTCCAATATTTCTTTTTCTTGCTAAAAAAAACTGTTCATGTTTTCCTTTCAACTTTGCCGCTTACCTTTTGAACTACTTTTAGAAATAAGAAATAACCAAGATAAAGACAATGGTTTAAATCTTGTTTCTTATCTAAATATACATGATGATGTTATAAATTGGGTTTGAAATAAGAACAAGTAAGAAAAAACCAGATCATGTAATAAAATATTTTAAATATGATCAAACTACATTGGCTATTAGATGTTTAAAGACCACAACTATTTCTCTCAAATATTTTATGACAATAACAACGATGAATTAATTCACTCTGAACCCTCAATAGAAAACAAGTTGAGAACAAAAAATTTTACCTTCTTTTTATTTAGTTAAATCCAAACAACTAAAAGAAGTAGTTATGGAAAGACCCCAAGCCATAAGTCAACTGATTGTGGACTTTCACATAAAGAAATTCTCATGAGTGTGTTGTAATGTGGGAATTAGCCTTCATTTATTGTCTAAAATAATGTGCTTAATTTTTGTACTAACTAATTGAATAAAGATTTTATCAAACTGCCTATTAATCAATATCTTTTTTTTTAATTTCAATATTTTTTTTGAAAAAAGAAAATTTTATTCAAATTCAGAAAACCATGACGGATACAAGTTAAATCCGGGAAGAATTACAATTAACCCTAAATCTTCGAAACGAGGGAAGAACAAGATTGTCCAATCGATACTCTCCCCTAGCCAATGTCGACAATTCAACGATATGCTCATAGACACAGAACAAACGATCAGAATAAGCACAACCTTCATTCGACAACACATCCGCCACCTTATTAGCTTCCCGATAACAATGCTTGAACTGAAAGCATCCCGATAACAATGCTTGAACTGAAAGCATCCCCGAGATGTCTCCAATATCTACTCCACCTCCCCACTGATAGACCATGGACACCAGTAAGTACTCAATAGAATGTGCACTAACATCATGGAATCTGATTCAATAACCAGATTAACAATGAAACCTCTTTGTACACATAACTTCATCCTAAGGAATAGAGCTTTGGCTTCAGCTTGTAAACTGGTTCCATTCCCAAAAAAAACCAGAAAATGCAATTAACATGTTCCCCGCAAAGTCCTGAAGAATCCCCCTCCACCACTCACACCCGGATTACCTTTCGAGCATCCATCTATGTTGCCTATTAATCAATATCATTTTCTCTTATGTCTTCATAATATGAATTTTAGTGAGCTCATTATCATGGAATAGAAGCATTTTCTCAGTGTTAGACAATCTTTATTCTTTGTCTTTTGGTGTTCTATCTTCACATCAAGGTTAGTTATATTTGGACCTTTGAGTTATGTTCAAATCATTGATAGACCCTTTTTTCGCTTGGAAATTATATCTAATTTACTCCAACCAAATATTCTCTATAAATTAACATAATCAACAACTTATAAATAACAACAAGAATGAATTGATGAGGGGGAATAATTGTGACAAGAAAATTTGCAAAACTAGAAGCTAGGGTCAGACATAGGAGGGATGGGCAAAGGTAGCTATCCCTTTAAAAGTTTTCAAAATTTTAAAATCCTCTCCATAATTTTAGTTGTCAATATTAATTTGGCACCCTAAACATAATTATTAGTAGTTCTTTTCATTATTTTGTTTAATTTCTTTTGATTAAGTGTCTTGTACCAAACTAACAACTAGTTTCCTTATAAAAGTATACAATTAATATTTACTTTATCATATGATTAGTACTATTTTTGAATAAAAATTATAAAATATTAAGTTTTCTTTTAACCAACATTCTCATAAGAAACCAACTCTTAGTTTCTTTTATTACTATAATTTAAATAGCAACTAAGATAACATTGTACATGTTATATAGAAAATAAAAACAAACAAAATAAAAAAATTCAACTATCATATAAATTGAAGAAGCTTTAACCATAGTTTTGAATGATAGTAAATAATATGTTAAAGAGTCTAATTTTCACATTTTTCTGTATAATTTGTCTTTAGTTTTTTTTTTTTTAAGAATTTCTTATTCTTAGTTATAGTCTACGAAACCTTCATTTTACATTTAGTATGCTTAATTTGTTATAGAATTTTTTTTGCTATTGTATCACTGATGATTCGCCTCCCCCCACCCCTCCCCAAAACTAAAATCTTGGGTCCATCACTAATAGAAGCTATAAAACAGTATAACAATATGATTACAAAATCATGAAGAGGAAAATAGAAAAGTAAAAGTCATAAAAATATTGATACCTTTATAGAAAAACAATCTCATATGAAAGGGTGAGAAATCAATAGCATTAGAATGTGTACTCAAATGAGGAAAAAAAACAAGAAGTAAATTTTGGATGAGGAATACCTAAGTAGCACTTAAAATAATTAATATATTTTTAAGGGAAAGTAAATAAATTATCAAAAATCTTTTTAAAAGATTATAACTTTTACAATACACTTTGATAAATAGATAAGTCATCACAATTTAAAGATTTGTAGCCAATATGTCTCTTTGTCTAGTAAAAGAACATGAGCCACACAAAAAGTGTATACACAAATTTTTGGTCTAAACAAAAGACATGAAAAAATTACACTAATATGATTATTGACTTCAAGAACAAAGTTTGCAATTTATGAATAAATTTTTAATAAAATAATAATATTCTAATTTCTCTCTTCAAACAATTCAAATCAAGGGTCAAAAAGACTTGTTCTTCGATTTATAAGGACATCTCATATAGTTGAGCATAGAAAATAGTTGACTTTATAATTCTGTCTCAAATACTTGAATAATTGCTCATCAAACTTCTATGTAATCATAAGATTTGGAATTGACTTGAATCTTTAAATTGACTTTGATTTGATTTGAACTCATATCGTATCGACCACCTTAAACCTTTGATCTTCAAGTTTCAACAAGAACGTAAGATTTGGATTTAAAGAGAAAATTATGGAATGGATTGGCTTAAAAATAACTGTATAACAACCTTTCGGAATTATCCATGCAAATTGGATGACTTCTAGCTCAAAAAAGCCATATGAAATAAACTTGTTTAAGATATCAAAGTAGAATTCAATACATGGGTTGACATAAGTATTTTGTTGTAAATTAATTAAATTAACTAATTTATGCTAATTTGACAAATCTTTCATCTTAAATATGACTTGCATGTCGTAGATCATTTGCGTTAATCCGAACAACTAGTGGAATTGTTATAATTTAGATTAATTTAATCAAGATCAATAAAAAATTATTTCAAAATGATCTAAACAAATTAGATTAAAATATCAATAAAAATTATTTCAAAATGATCTAAACAAATTAGATTAAAATATCATCATATACAGTTTACTTTGGAGCCAGTTTCGTCCATCACTCTCAAATACTAGTAGTTTTGTTTATTCTGCACAGGGGATGTAATGGCTCCAAATTGACAAGAGCTGACATAGTTAAGCCCAATTAAATATGACCATAAGTGTGGATAAGCGCTAAGCATGCGCGTCTAATGTTAGCACAAGATCCTAGTCTGTCTGGTAAGTTTCCAACCAGAAAACTTCCTAACTTTTCCAACCATAATCTATTGTTATTATCCATCATTGACTTTTGTTTCATGTTCTTGAGAGAGAAGAAGAAAAACAAAGGGAGAATAAGGAAATCATTAAGGAATCCATCTACAATGTGTGGAATTTCTTGAATTCTGATTCATCTTATCTTAAATCTTCTCCCATCTATTTCTTTGTACATATGATCTTTTACACATCCAACAATTATGCATCACAATTCTTTTGAATTTACAAAATGTATATATATTTAACACTTTGAAAAGTTAATTGATGTATGAGAAAGACCTTTATTTTCTACATGTATATAATCTTTTCAAAGGCTGATTTCTCGTTAACCAATCATTTCAAATCAGTTATTGATAGAAGAGTATTCTTGTGATGATATAAGGGTATGTTCCATAACCTTAAATTTTATTTGTCTCTTTTTAATCTATTTTGTATTTCTTCTCTTATGGTTTTCATGTTTTGATGCAGGATAGAAAAGTAGAATGGATTTAATGGTGTTGTAATGCTATTTTCTTTAAATGGGGTGTCTGTGGGACTAAAAATGTCCGTGGAACAAGGGAATACAAACAGAAACGATGTTTCAGGTAAGCAATTTCTCTTTTGCCATAGATGAAGTTTTCAAGTTTCATTGTAATTGTGAATAAGATTGTACAAAAATTTGTTTTGATTATAATTGTTTTCTTGAAGATGAAAGTCATGTTAATTTGGATTTTATTTTTTGACAAGCATTTCTCTTCGAGATTTTACACTAATACTTGTCTCTTGACAAATCATAATAATGAGGATACAAATGATATTTCCATATATTTATAAAACTAATATTAGAAAAGTGTTAAAATTGAAATTTTTTCTTTATTTTCATTTCATTAATAAAATTATTCCAAAAATGTGAATAAAAAAATTATAGAACACATTTTCTATGCAATATTCGTGAATCTAATCGGATTGCTAATGCTTCATCGAATTGTAGCACTTCTCCCTCCAGTCAATTTTTGTTCTTGACTTATCTAGTATTTATATTCAAGTTATATTTAACAAGGCTAGAAAAGTTTCAAGTGCTTAATATTAGGATAACGTAACTAAATTTTGAAGGAGGCCAAGTTTCTTGTTCCCCTCACTTCCTATTTTAGTAAAATTGATAGATTTGTATGCCAAACAATCTACCATCTCAAGGTAAAATTAATTAAATATTCTCCTATACACTCCAATTAGAAAAAATGAAAATTTTGCTATGTAAACATCAATATCACATTATTGGACATAATAATGAATAAATATTTTTTTCTTTTGGTTATGCTGTGATTACATCTTAATAGTTGTGCTTAAACAAAAATGGCATTTTGCTTTTGGATGTTAATAGTTTTACAGTACAATAGGAAGTCTTTGGATCATTGATCATATGTATTTTGACTTATACTTTTGTATGACACAATTATAGATACTATATCTATGAATTCATCAATTTAAAAATTTAGTAGAGTTGAAGGATGATAATTGTGCTAATTTTGTATTACTATTGCTATTATTAGTATCATTCTAAATTTATATTTATTTGATAATGGCCATAATTATTATGTACTAGTGTCTTTCTTTTTTATTTTCTATTTTATTTTTGCATTTTTTAGTTAACATTTTAGTTGGTTGCTAAATGATTTTTTTATTTGACTATAAGTTTATTTCATTAGTTTGGGCTACCTAGTTGTAGGAGTTCAATGCAAAAAAATGTTCTCATATTTAGTTGTTAAGGGAGTTTTAAACGAAGACTTTATTTTTCTACTGATTTGTGATTTCATTACCAAGATAGAGCTATATTATTAATAGATACAAAAGTTTGAGTTTAATTATAGTCCTAATTTCAAATTTTTATTTTGTATCTGGTAAATATGTGACATTTCTATCTTTACTTGGTCAGGTTTCTGCCTCTCTGACCTACTACAAATGGAAACCTCTCCAAGTTATAGTTGCTTGTCAAACGAAAGACACAATCTTTCTTCTAGTACGTGATGTCTTATTGCTTAATTTCTGACCTAACCCTAATGTTACTGAACCATGAGTATCTTTGACAATATCGTTAACTTATAACTTTCACCCTCAAAGATCCTTTTTAGTTTATTTAACTCAAGTTTTTGTAATAAACTTGCTAAGAAATGACATAGAATAGCATGGTTTATATAAATTCATAATAGTTTATCAGAAATCAATAAATAGAAAATCTTATCCAACTTATTGAGGCAAATCTTATCTACTGTATTGGGGATTTGGTAGAAAAACTTTAGTAATTTCCTTCTACAATATACAATTTGCCTTTTGATTAGGGAATTCTCATCTAGAAGTATTTATTTATTTTTTGTCTTCTCTCAATTGATTTTAAAAACTTTCTATTCTTGTATTAAATTTTCATTCATTAATTATGATATAATATATAATATTTTTTTGTTTTGCAAATCATGAAAGAAAGTCAATTTGACATTTTTCTTTAAGGCATAGATGGTTCCTTTTACAATATTCATAAATATAGTGATCTAGTTGTCGAAAAAAATAAATAAGAGAAGAAAATTTGGAACACTATTGCTTTATTACTTATCATCATACAATATTTGAAATGCTTCAATTGTTGTTGCTAAAGATTGAGCACCTTTTACATTATACATTATGTTTCTTTGAGAAACACAATTATTTTCCTACTTTATTTGGTACTTTCAAAAATTCTGAACTACAACAATGACTAAATCTTACAATTCTAGAGAAATATACAAAATCTTTTGTTTTCTTATTTGAAGACAAGTGGTAATCACCAAATAAGGCTATAGTATTTTGTTGCATAAGATCAAAGACCAAAATCCATGAACACTATAATATTGTGAACTTGATCACTATGTTGTAATCATTAATTGGTATCACTTGCTATTTGAGTATATATTATCTATTTTACTTTAATATTTATTTCATTTTTTGAAACTTTATCCTAAGAAAGTAACATTGGAATTCATATTATTTTAGTATAGATTAGAAAAGATTAATATAGATAGTTTTAGCAATGGTTTAATACTAGTTCTGCATGGTTTGCCCTTGAATAGCTATTCTTTCGCAACAATGGTGCAAATCCATTTGATATACTTAATATGAGATTAGTTTAATATATAATTAATCTTTTAAACTTAGTCTAACAGGTGTGAGGTTAATTTTATGGTATTGGTGTATTGTTATAATTTCATATTCATTTAGCCAATTTGGTTAGCACCGTGCATGCCTATTTATTAAATTGAAATTCTTTACACATGATTGTCAAGTAATCGAGTCAGTATTTACTTAACTCATTACTTAGTTAGAAACAACTAAAGCAATTGCATCATAATTAGTTCACTATCATGAACATTTACAAAGTTAAAATTGCTTCTGTAATGGTTCCTTTTTGTAGTTTTACTTAATTTTAATTTTCTAACTTTAGATGTTCTCAAAACTTATCTGTCTACTGATTAGGTCCTCAAAGAAGATTGGAAAGTCTACTAGTTGAACGAGGCAATAGATTTTGTGCAGATTGTGGATCACCTGAACCAAAATGGGTGTGAGTATTAGAATTTAAATTGTTAACTTCTTGATTTTTTTAGTTTAGATTTTCAATTATTGTGATATTTTTTAGTTTTATATACTTAGGCCGTTTCTAAATAGTATTTATGTTTCTTCATATTTTTTTTAAGTAGAATAGATATTATACGACTTTATGTTTAGTTACATTAGCTGATGTCACTATAAAAATTGTCTTTTTTACGAAATTTTATGGAAGGATTAAAGTATGTTTATCTATTACTTGTATGAGTTATAAGCATCTTATGACTTTTTGACATTAAGTGTCTTGAGCAACAACAAACATTTCTAAAGATTCTATTTTTTCTTTTTAGAAATAAAATAATGACATGTTTTTTGTATGAAAAGAATTTTTAAGTACCAAGGACTGAAGATGGCCTATTTAAAGTAATATTGTAAATCAGAACTATGAGAAATACCTACTTCAAAGCCAAATTAAGGAAAAAAGAAAAAAAAAATAAGAGAGGTAATCTTTCTTCTTCCCCCTTCAGTTTTACTTCCTTTTTTCTTTGTTTCTTTTTTCCGTTTGAGTTATATTTCATAGAAAAAAAATTCTAACTCTCCCCATTTATAATAGCAGTTGACATTTTCAAATAAATATAATACTTATAAAATGCCTAGAATTCATCTATTCTTATTCTATACATATTTTAGTATCACATGGATGCCATGGAATTTCTTTTTAATGACCTGCCCTGAAATTGAGTCACGAGAATGATGCCATAATTATAGCGATATCATCAGCCAACCTCAAAATTCTCGAAATCTATCCATCATAGCTATAACACATCTATATTGTTTAGACATACGAGATTAAACATAGATACTTAATGGGTTAAATAATCACTCCCAAAGAGTATAGCTTGAACGTCATCAAAAATTTATCTATAATACATGAACTAATACAAGGACTAAGGACTACTTTAAAATTTTTCTTGTATCAGAATAATGACACCAACTAACTTCCTAGTTTTTATACCTACAATAGTCTGAAATGATTAGTCTGTACTTGGTTAAAGTCATTTAATGTTGAGTCATAGATATTTTAAATCTTATAATTATAGGTCTTATAGTATGATCCATATCACTATTATTGGTCAAAATATGCTGAGAAATGATATAACAAACAGAAGTTGGCCATTAAATTTCTTTGGAGCAATATGATTTTATTCAATTAACTATCATGCATATAGTTCTATTTAAAAGGTAGATGCTAATAACATTGGTTTACTCAATTACACCTATAGGAGAATGTAGAGCATTCGATCATTTGGTAAAATAATTAAAAGGAAAAAGAATATTTGCCTTGTAATTATATGGACCGATATCTTACTTGACAATAGAATTTTATATCCAACTGTCTGTAACATTTTCTACTCCTCCTTTGTGTTAGTCAAACATGAACTTTAAAGTCTGTAGCTAGATATTTTGTCCCAGTGGTGCTTTGATTTTTATGTATTTCTTTTACTATTGTTTTTACATCCTTTGTCTATGACTCAATAGAACTTATTTCATGATTATCAGATCGTTCAATTTTGGAGGTTTTATATGTATCAAGTGTTCTGGAGTTCACAGAAGTCTGGGGGTGCATATCACAAAGGTATTCATCCTATAGGTTTGATATTTCTCTTGACTATGTATTTATATGCTAACACTAGTACTATGATTGTATATTGTGGATTGCCAGTAACTATACTTTAATAAATAAGGTACCACATCAGTTTTTTGTGAAAAAGTTAGAAGCAATTCACATAGCAAAATCAAATATATATCTTTTATTTGCAATAAACTTGTAAAATCATTATTGTTCAAATAAAATGATACCCTAGGAAGTAATTACCTACCAAAAAGAGATGAAGAACTATTGCTTTTGGTTTATGTAATTCTGTGTAGAAACGATTGAGCACATCAATCTTATAAAACTAAACCCTTCTTATTGGGCCAAAATTCTAAACTAAAAAAAAATACTTCTATAAAACCAAGAATGTGTTTCAATGGTGGATATCAAAAAAATAATGTAGCTTTCTGTACATAGTAACAAGTAAGGACCAACTAAGAGAACTAAGTTGGTTTTGAATAGTTTTGATTTTCTTGATGGAAAGATTCAATTATAACTATTCATCTTTTATCGTTATGTCTTTTATTTGATTTGATTAGAAATGAATTATTCAATCTTTATAATGGCTATGCAGTACTAAGTAAGGACATTCATTATTCTCAATACAAGAATCCGATTAACAAGATATAGTCATAGAGGAAGTTTTAACTTTATATATTTTCTCTTTATATTTTGATGCTAATGTATTTTTTCCGCACCCTCCCTCTAGTCTTATTGAAGTTAAGAAAGAAAATTTTATAAGAATACTCTACAAAAGAAGGCAAATTTTGCAAGGATTTAAACTTTCGCAGAATCTATCTTTATTGCTCCAACAAGTATGATCTTATATAAAATTTTAGTCTGAAATTAATTTTTAGTTTATGAGAGACACAAAATAAATTAAAATAAACATTCACTTAATAAGATTTTGATAGCATGGAATATGAAACCTCTAAAGGAGACTTCCTTTTTGAAGTTTAATTCATTTGGGATACTCAGTAACTTCCTCTATAATTTTGTGATGATTTTAAGTTGCATATATGCTTATAGTTCTTGTTGTAATTTCTTGATCAATATAATTATATTTCAAATTTAATATGATAGATAAAGAAGGAATATTGAATAGGCTCATAACTAGTAGCAAAGAAACAAAAACTAATTAAATAAAATGTAGGAGTAAGTGGTGACATAAAAAGTGCTGATGAGGTAAGGTTTTGATTTGTTTTAATTTACCTTCTAAGCTTGCTTAGGATGACATAAAAAAATTTAAATCAGTAATATGAAATTTTTTTCATTTATCTGTGCTACAATTAATATTTAAGTGTTTGTGATATGCTTATATAATCTCTTTTGTTATGCAAATGTAGGAGTAAAACATTTAAAAATTTCACTTAAATTTCTTTAGGATTACCTGCTTAAGGTGATATTGCAATTTTTTAAAGAAAGTGCAAACTATTCTCTAACTAGCATTATTTGCATAGTATTTCATATTTGATGGAATAGTGGATGAAAATGGCGATTGAAAATCAAAAATTTTATGGACCTATGAGTAGGAACAAAATTGAGAATAATAATATTAATTGAAATCATGTGGCATTCTTTTGGAATATTAAATATTAGTGTTGGATTTAATGGCATTAACATGAAACACCATGGGGATTCCCTTGATCAAAGAAACCATAAAGAAGTATGGCCTCTTTTATCCACTTAATTTTTCTCTTCTCCTCCTTTATTGTGTCTTTTCTCTGCATTTTATTGAAATATATTCTATCACTTGTAGGAGTTAAGTTTTGTCTTTTTGGTATCTCCTATTTGTCAAAATATTGTTGTCATTAATATAGAAAAATATTATTTAGCAATCTCACAACAAGAATTATATAGAAATGTAATTTGATAATTTTTTACTTAAGGCAGCATGTCATTTAATTGTAATCTTATTCTCTCTTTTTCTTTTCTTTCTAGAAAAAGACATACTGTATAAAAGTTATATATGTTGTGATTTGGTAATTTTATATAAAAATTATATAAAAGATAAGGATTGCATATAAATATAATTTAATAATTTTTGGTTTAGCCATATTATGGTCGCGTGTCATCCAATTTTAATCTTATTCTCTCTCTCTCTCTCTCAGTAAAAAAAATTTTGTACATACAAAAGTCATATATGTCGTTATAAGTAAAATTTCTTACCCAACTTTATTTTTATTCAAGAGCATAAAAGTAGATGGAATTACTTTCCTTTGTACTATCACTACCAGAACATGAATGACTATTACCAAAAATTAAGTAGGAAAATGAAGTCACTTTTTTCTGTTTTTTGTTCATAGATTTTTCAAAATTTTCTTAAGTAGATGTAATAATTAGTTTGATACCTTCAAAAAATATAAAATTTTTATTAACAAATCATGTTACTATTTGTTCATCATTTGTAGGTTTTATCTGTGAAACTTGATGAATGGACAAATGAGCAAGTTGATACTTTGATTAGTATGGGCGGAAATACTGCTGTAAACTTGAAATATGAAGCTCTTCTTCCAGAAAACTACAAAAAACCAAAACTAGATTCATCCATTGAAGAACGCTCTGATTTTATTAGGTAATTGATGTTTGACAAATAACTGATTAGTAAAATATAAAAATTATTTCTGCAAATCAGCATTTACCTTATGGATATTTCAGGAGAAAATATGAGTTACAACAGTTTTCTAATTGTGATGAGCTGATGTATTGCACCTTGCCATCGCCATCCTCATCCTATTGCAATTCCGTAAGTTGTAATTACACTTTAGACAAACGACAATATGAGAAGCAAACAACCAGTAACCGTATCCATGGTTTGGGTCAAGCATTCCGTAATAGTTGGAGAAGAAGTTCCGAACAAAGATCCACAAAGAAGAGTAACTCAATGGTATGATTTTTCTGCTACTGCAAATTAATTCATAAAAAAAGTATGAAATTTTTTTTCACTTTTTCATTTTTTTAATGTAATGAATCTTAGATTGTTGTACTGGATATAGGCAGGTATGGTCGAATTTATAGGACTAATAAAGGTAAATGTGGTTAGAGGCATGAACCTGGCTATTCGAGATATGGTGACGAGTGATCCTTATGTCATCCTCTCACTAGGGAATCAAGTAATTCTCTTTTCTAGTAACATTTTGATATTTTCATATAGTTTAGGTAAAATTTGTTATTTTGTAGTAGAAGCAACATTGATGAGTAAATTTGTTGCAGTCAGTAAAGACACGGGTTATAAAGAATAACCTGAATCCAGTATGGAATGAAAAGCTAATGTTGTCAATTCCAGAAAATGTTCCTCCTCTGAAATTGGTAAGGTGCTATTATTATGAACTACTTTTTCTTTTTCCGTTTGGTGACTTGTTACATCAATTATCTAAAGTAACCTAAGTTTTCAAAAATAAGAACTTGTGAGTTTTGCAATTTTAATAAAAATTTATTCAAAATTCAATATGAAATATAATGGATTGTTTTTGTAACACAATAATTTCTTATAATTAATTGAAAGGAAGTTTGACATGGAAAAATCATATCAATGTTATTGTCTTTAATTTGTATTTTTAACATCGTTTACACAATGAAAAACTAGTATCATGAGTTGCTTGATCCAAAAATTCAAAGAAATCAACTTTATTGGATAGTCTATAGCTTAAATAACATTATTATGATCTTTATATATATATATATATATATATATATATATATATATATATATATCAACCAAACTAATTAAATGAACATTTGAATATGCCATGGTTCACTCCCTCGATTAACAAATAAATTAGTTTCTTCGGTCTATATGTGAATCTAAGTACTCGTTGTATTCTTATATTCAATATGTAAGAGTTCAAACAATTCTAGTCTCTTCAACCAAATTTATTCTTCTCTCATAGTTAGAAACCAAAGTCATGATTAAAAAGTAAAGCAATTAAAACTATTTGAAATAACTTCTACAGGTATTTATAATAAGTATTTATAATAAATTAATTAGAAACTCTTGATATTCGAAATCATTAGTGGAAAAAGCCATAATCGGTGAGATTGCAAGAGAACATAAGATTTAATGTTTTATGTGTGATACTTATAGAGTAGAAGAAAGAGTATTACAATTTTATTTAAGTTTGTGCCTTTTAATAGTTAATATGTCTCATGATATTATAATAAAAAAAGTTTTTGTCTCTACATTATTAAAAAAAATTCTCACAAAACTAATTTGTGACCTTATCTCATTTTTGCATATATTTTTGACACTTCTATTCAGCTTGTATATGACAAGGATACATTTACAACGGATGACTTTATGGGTGAAGCTGAGATCGACATTCAACCTCTAGTCTCTGCTGCCAAAGCCTTTGAGTCTTCCATACTTCATGAGCCTATGCAACTCGGAAAGTGGAAAGCAAGTAGAGAGAACACCCTTGTAAGAGATGGTATTATTTCCTTAGATGAAGGTAAGGTGAAGCAAGAAATAGCACTTAAGCTCCAAAATGTTGAAAGAGGAGTGTTGGAAATTGAACTTGAATGTGTTCCTCTTACTCAATAGTTGGTGAAAGTTAAAAGGGTAGTACGTTGAATGTTTTAAAGATGTAAAAAGGTTAGCATTTAAAGTTTTTCGAAGTTCTCTTAACCTACCAAGTGCATTAGATCAAATATTCTTTTTATTTTCTCCAAGGACTAATAATATTTTCTAGTCCATTAGGTTACTCAGTGGAAAGCAAGTAAAGCCAGATAGTGCATTGAAGTAAACTGACCTATGCCCATGTAATGCTTGTATGCTCATTTTCATGATGTGTTTTGTTAGATATTACAATAAGATATGGTTGTAAAAAAAAAGGAAAAATCAGGGAAAGTCCCCTCAAGGTTTGGAGTGTTTTGCATTTTGTCCCCTTGACTAGTAGTTAAAGCATTCAAGTAGTAACTGTGGTAACGGTTAACATGTAAAGGACAATGGTATCTCTAATAAAATAATGGATGGACAAAACTCCCTATGGGTTTAGGTCGGGCAATATTTTTTTCCCAAACATACCTTTCTTGGAGGGAAAAAGCCCGCCCTTGCAAATATATTTTGCAAAGAAAAAATGAAAGAAATCATATGCTTAACGATTCTAAAAAAAAAATTATTTTCAAATTATTTTGTCTAAAAGTTAAAAAAGATATTAATTTATCATATACCTTATAATTTGAACATCCAAGAAATCTCCGTCTGGAATATTTTAGAGTCCACGATCTTCTTAAGGGTGCTATTTTACCACATCCCCAAATTTCTTGATTTGGTTCTTTAGATGTTGTGATGAACAACATCTAGAGGAAGTGCAACAAAATGATTTGAAGAAGTTTGAGACATTTTCTTTCCCTTTTTTGGCTTCAAATGTAGGGCTTACAAGTTTAAAGACTTTGATGAATCGTGAAATGATAACACAATATTTCTGGACTTGAAAGGAACTGTTTCTTTATAAATAACAGACGGGGGCATTTTCATCAGAAATTTTAATGGTTTAAATGAGGGGCATTTTCTTCAAGTTCAATGTTTCAATAGATCATTTGTTGAGGTGGACTAACAAGGGGATAAAGTGTCAAAAAGATAACGTTAGAGGGTAAAGTACAAAACATCATAAACCTTAGGGGGACTTTTCATGATTTTTCCTAAAAAAATACTAGTTGTAGCTAAGATGATTAGTTAATCAAATGAAAGGTAGATAGCTACTCAATTATTGACGTTATCTTTCATAGTTTTAGTTCTTTTCCCACTCTCATATTTGGGAAGGGAGGATATTCCTTCTTTTAAGGACAAAAAGAATGGAAATGTTTTTGCACATTCTAACTTATAATTAAATATAATAAAAGGTTTTCTCTTGTGGACATTTAATAGATAGTATCCCAAAATTTTACATAGTTCTACCCAAATAATTAAGTGCTAAAAGAATTTACTAAACAATATTATTTCATTGCAAATGCCTAATTTACAGCACCGTATTATAGTTAATACTCAATCTTATAATGAAGTAATAAGCCAATTATTGTTACAACACATTTTTAAGCAAAATAAATTAAAAGAATGATGATTAAAATAACAAAACTATTTGAAAAATAGTAATTAGTTTTTTAAAAAAAGTAAAAAAAAAAAAGCAAAAAAAGGCCTAGAAATGGAGTTGGTAGGTGCAACAATTTGTAGGTTCACTTATAGTTTAGAAAAGTTTTCTCAAATTACATGTTGCAACTCAATGGTGGAGTTCAAATGTATTGAGTCACCTAAACATATAGAAAAGTTATTTTTTGATAAAATACAAAATGAGAACTATCTATGAGGGAAGAAAGTTAAGGTGATAGACACAAATATCTCCTCATATTTAGTAAAAATCAATTGTAAATTTAATTTGCATTCTTCTAGTTTTAGATAGAAAATTATTTAAGTCATGCTAAACAAGTAATAAGGAAAATCTAATACATGAACATGCATGCATAGATAAACAAAGAAACACAAAGTATCTAATTCCAAGGTTTCTTTAAAAATGCTATGAAATAATTCAACTCACAAGATTGTAATCCATAATATTAAAAATAGTAATTAAAAAATGGAATACAAAGAAATACACGTGTCTCACATCAAGCTCACATGAGTTTTAAAAAAGAGAGAAAATTGATTAGGACAAATTGCAATCTACTTTGACAAATTGAAAGTATTATTAGACTAATTTTTTGACTTTGTAATCTTTGAGAACAAACTGCAAATATTCAACATAAAGTTACGTGGCTAATTTAAAAGCTACAAAAGTAAAGACGTCAAGATAAATCTAAAGGAAAATTTAAGGGCATAATTTCAATAAATTTTTTCTTTTAAACTACATTATTATTGCATTATCTCCTTTGGTGAAGTTTGCCAACTCTCGACAGTGTTGGACTAAGGCCACCACTCTCTCACGCATATTATATACACCAACTTAGTAGAATAGGGCAGAATAGGAGACACATATACACACACACACACACACATATAGAGAGAGAGAGAGAGATTTAGAAAAAAGAGAAAGGAAAAATTAGCTAAAATGAACCAATTCTCTTGTTCCTTTTGTCTTCGCCAACTATAACGGTAAAGCTGGCCACGCTAGTGCTTACCCACACATGCATTGTCTATAGGTACATAATAATTTGCAAAATTGATTTATTCTTTTTTGTTTTTAATATTTGCTTTGTATATTTGTTCAAACTCTTCATGGGCATATGAAAGCCAAAAGAATTCCTAGTTAGTTGAAGTTATACTCAGATCAAAGTTCTTAGAAAACCAAGCAAATCATAGTCCATTTGATTCATATGCAAACATAAATATCTCTCACATAGATATGGGGGGAAAAAAGGAAAGCAAGCTCAAGTGATAGGCTATCTTCCTGGTGAAATTCCAAAAGGGACAATAGTGCTATTATAGAAGTTCACTAAACTACAAATTTTTATGCCATTGCATGTAAATTTCAGCATAATTTTTGAAGAAATTGAAAGACATTAGAAGAAAGTGATACATAGTGATTTCCATTATGCATTTAGCATTGCATGTGTAGAATGTGCGGCTACTAGTCTAGTTAAGCTTCTAATAAGTCATTGCGAGATCTAAAAGTCTTATATTGGTTGGAGTATGGAATGCCTAAGAGTATAAACTTAAGACCTATCGGCTACTCATATCTTGAGTTAACAATTATAATTAAGTAGTTTAGGTCCAAAAGTTATTGAACAAGCCCCTGGGTCCGAGGCATTACAATTGGTATCAGAGCAAATCTCATATAATGTCCATATAAGGTGAGTTAGGGGAATAGTGTTATGGTTCCAACTGTGCAAAGAAGTGTAAGAGCTAAATGTTTTGTAGGACTAAGTGCCATATCAATCTAAAGGCGCAAGTCATCTCTAGAACCTAATCAAGCCATCATTACAAACTTATACAATTAAATGGAAAGTCTGGATTATGACAGAATTTTGCAAGCATGCAAAGACCCTAAAAGAGGGTAAATGTAGTACCTCAAAAGTCCCATCAGTTAGAAGTATAGATATGCTTATGAATTTAGGACTTACTGGCTAGTAATAATTTGAATTATCCACTTTGGACTAGTAGTTTAGGTCCAATATTTATTGGGCCAACTTGTAGGCCCAAAAAGTTACAAGTAGAGTGATTGAAATAAGCATAGTCATGTCAGTTATTGTTGTAGGCATTCATAAGAGTAGGGGTGTGCATCAAATTCGAATTCGGTAATTCAAAAGTTTGAATTCGGAATTTTGGTATAGGAATTATCGACCGATTTCGATTTCGAATTCACCAGTTCCGATTCCGAATTCGGAAACCTTTTTTCCCTTTTTTTTCTTTTTTGTTAGATGTATTGTCATATAATATAAATTTTATATTACATATATTATAAAAAATATTATTATATATAAATATATTATTAAAATATTATTATATACATAAATATATATATATATTAATATATATATTATAAAATGAAATTGAAATAAAAAATATTATTATATATATAAATAAATAAATATTAATATATATATATATATATATTATAAAACGAAATAGAAATCGGAAATTCCGATTTCGATTTCCGATTTCAAAAACTCCATTACCGAATTCGAACCAAATTCGTATAATTTGAAATCAGAAATTCCGATTTCAGTGCCGAATTCCGAATTACCGATTTCGACAATTCCGAATTCAAATTTGAATTCGGTCGGTAAATCGGAATTTTTCGATTTTGCACACCCCTACATAAGAGGTAAATTTAGGATTATAGTCTATTCACTACCAATCGGATTATTTTTCTTCCCTTGTTACTTCTTGAATGAAACAAAAACAACAATGCAGTAGAAGTTATTAAATGTTTTTCCATTCTATGAATCTCTTTAAAGTCTTTATAGATAAATCAAATGGTTTCTTAAAGAATGCCTCAAGGGAGAAATTTTTTTCACCACTTTGAAAAGGTTATTGGATGTAAACCATCAAACCTCCCAATTGTTTGGCCTCCAATGGTAGTATACACAAATAACTCCTCAAAGAATTCTCCAAGAATATATTGAAACAAACAAGATAAGAGCCAACTCTTTTCCCAAATCTATCTTTTTCTTGCTGTGTAGTTCGGTCAACAGAAAGAGGAAGACAAGGCTTCTTACTTCAAATTAGGATCGCTTGCAAGGTCTATAAAAGTAGTATTTATAGACACAATTAAATGCTAGAAGATTTAAACATTTGCACTATAATTTCTTGAACTAATTTATCTCTATATGCTACCTATAAGTGTCTCATACTTATCTTCTTGTTTTTTAAGTAAGAGGTTTTAAATTCAAAACCTTCTATTTACAATCTCTCCAACCTTACCATCCAACCCAATCCTCCCCTCTTCCTCTCCATCTTGTACTTATCTTATTAAGTCCTCCGGTTAAGATCATTTTAATTCTTGAGTTTGTGGTCCTTTATGTGTATGACCCATTAGATTGTCATATCACGTTGGTAATAAATACGAATGATAATCTTGCAAAAAGAATTAGATAAATTAAACTTCTTTAATTTATCATTAATTGACTAATTAATAAATTCATATTTATAGCTCAAAATTGACATATAACAGTGCATCATGACCATCCAAGTGATTAAAAATGTTAAGTGATTTGATTCAACTTCCTATGATCCATTGCCATGTAATTGTTGCCCCTTTACATAATTATATTCTAATTTCTCTGGGAGTATCGAATTATGCCTACTCCAAAAAAAAAACTAATTATTTTTCTTATTTAACAAAATACAATTCTTTCGAAGTGAAAATTTGAAACACTTCAAATATCACTTCTATTGCACATAGCGATTTTACAATCAATATTTCAACAAGAGGCCATAAGGGTTACATGCTACCACTACAAGGAGGGTGAGTTCTTTATTGTTCATTTACTATCATTTGATATTTCATGTCATACCCAACATCTATGATAGTTTTATGCTTAATAGTTTAGCTAAGGCAAATGATGTCGTTTCTCATGTATTTTATATATTAATAGCAATAATTAGCAATATATTAAGGCAAAGGAATTTTGGTTAAGTGTTTGTTAGACATTTATTAGAATTAGTTATGAGAAAGTGAGAGTTAAATATATTCCTAATGACAATAAAAAGTATGATAGTTACCAGTAATGCTAATTATTTTTTCTCCTCTAATTTCTCTTTCTTTTCTCTCCTTCTTCTTCAATTCTTCTTTCTTCCTTCTACACTAATGCTACTAATCCTATAATCCCTTAATTTCTGAACTTTATCTTTGATATCACCAAACCAACCTAGATCCTTATAATTTTTGGTATCAGAGTGGTCGATTTTGGTCGCATTGAGATCAAAATGGCTGAAAGCACTAGGTTCAAGACATTAGAAGAAGAAATCAAGAAGCATGATTCGAAATTGTAGGAAAGGTTGGAAGTTCCGCAGGTTTCACAATAAAACTTCTAGTTACAATTCAGGAGTGACTTTGATAGTGCTAGTCAAGAAATGAAGACTGTGATTGGAAATTTGGAATAGAAGTTCAATGTGTTCTTGAAGCAGATGCAAAAAGGGAAGGGCTAATTGACGAAGAGACAATTTTGGCGGACAAGACACATTGCTTCCCATACCACCTACTCATCAAAAGTTGACTCAGGAATTAGAACAAATGGTCACCTTCAAGGAGAGTTAAAGTTTTCATTCCCAACCCTCCTAAAATAAATTTACTGATGTTTAGTGGTGATCATTCATGAGAATGGTTACAAAAATGCCAAAAATATTTATTGAATTATCAAATTCCAGAGTTTTAGAAGTTAGATGCTATCGAAATATTTTTGGAAATGCGGGCTCATATATAGTTTCAAGGGGTTACTTTGGAAAGACCTAAACTTTGTTGGAAAGAATTCAGTGAATTGTTAAACAAAAGATTGGCAGAAAAAGGGGTAGGATGTTATTGAGGAGTTTAAAAACTATACCAGAAAGAAAAAGTAAAAGAGTATCAAGAATAGTTTGAAGAATTTAAAACTCTTATGTTACTCAAGAATCTACATTTGGATGAATCTCATTATATTTCAAGTTTTGTAAGTGGTATTAAGGACGATATTAAACCCATGGTTAAAACGCTAAAGCCAAATACCCTTCCTAAAACATTTGAGGTGGCTCAATTACAGGAGCACACTGTTGAATTATAGAACAAGCATAACAAACCTTCATGTTAAGAAGCTATTGAACCAAGATTTGGGATGTTTAAGAATGTTGTTCACCTTGAACAAAAAATAAAAACAAATATGCAAAAAAAAAAGATTAGACAATAACAATATATTAATACTCAAGTGTGGAGGGTTGAAGCACGGGTATTTCGCTCTCTTTAAGGTGATTCAAACCTCTGTGAAAAATCAACTTCGGTGCAGCAGGTTCTCTAACTTGTCACCCCCAAGATACAATAGTCCAGCCACACTTTGCTAACACTCTCTCTAGATTGCACAACTAGGAGAGTATAGCTCTACAAACACCTTTTGTTTCTTGCCTAACTATGAGATAGAAAATAGTGAATTTAGACTCAAAAGACATAAGTTGTTGTAGTAGTATTTTTTTCATCCCAACTATGCATATTTATAGGTGAAGAAAAATTAGACAAACATAACCTACACTACTAATAAGACACCAAGTAAATGCTGAAATTATTGGCCATTCAAAACACATTGAAATTTGTATTGTAGGTTGCAAAAACTTGTTGTAATTGAAAAATCATAATTTCACATAATAATTCTTTGGTCAATACCCATTCAATCCAAATTTGAATTGTAAGTTACAAAACCTCAATGTAATTGAAAAGTCATAATTTCATACAATAAATCTTTAGTAAAAACCATTCAAACACCTATGAATTTCAGAACTATTTTACCAATTTATTTCCCTTGTAACATGCACATTTAATTGAGAATTTAATTATTTTATTAAAATACTACAACAATCGCCACTTATTTTAATAAAATAGTATAAAATGTAAATGGCAAGGAAGGACTATCATATATAATATAGATAGCAGTGCCTTAAACCTATATTTAGTGTTGAGGTGATTTCTAATACCAGAGCCAATAGTGAACTACAATCTTGAACTATGGCTGCTTTTGGGATATTGGATATCACCTTACACACACAATAGTTCAGGTGTTCTCATGAGCCAATAAAGCTGGCACTTTACGGCCTTGTGCTCAATCCCAGTTTTTCCATGAGTGTATAAGAGAACAAGTCCCAATTCTCTTTAGGGCGGCCTCACCCTTAACACTCATATAGGTGAAATCCATCAAGGGTGCTCCCGTAACTCAAACACCCCACTCATAAGAGCTATAGATTTCATTAAGAGCAATATAGTTCAACCTTTCTTTCGTTACGGGATGTATGCACATATAGCATAGGGATGGACCATGCTTATCAAAATTTGTGCATACCCATTTCAAATCACCATGTAATTCATTTTTCCCTTTGAACCGAACTCTTGGGATCTCCAATCATTAGGTTGGGTATCCTTACATGTGATTTATGATTCATGGACTTTAGTCACATCACTCTCATGGTTGATCATATCTTTGCCTCAAGCTTGAGTTGTTTACTATTATCACAAAAATATAAACAAAGATATGATCTCATTGACACTCGAGTCAAATTATTTCTTCAAGTAACACAATAATACTGTGATAATACCAATATTTTGTGAGAATATTTCTTACATAATTGCCATACAAGTAATTATATACACTTCATGTGAAGGCCCAATATTTTCATTTTTTTCATCTTAGTAGCCATTAGTCTCACTAGAAATCATCAACGTAGATGACCATTAGTTTACTACTAGGAGCTACTTTATTTCTCAATAATTCTCAATTTCATCTAGTAGGCCAGTAGTCTATAACCTACTAAGAACCATTTTCACCATCTCCATGAAATTTTCATAGAATTTCTTTTCACAAGAATATGAAATACATATTTCAAGTTTCTTCACATTATATTCACACTTTTGAGTGTGTATCCATCTGCACAAACTCAAAGAAAGGATTAAGAAATCCAAAAACATGATACTCAATGTCATTTGATATTGTACTTAATTGCAACTTTAAAATCCATACCCACAAGTTGCAATTATAACATGATATCACATGAGATTTGTATATATATTTTTTCAAAATATACATATCCATGTCATTTAATTGAGTGTCCTCAAGTAATTAATCTAATTCTTTGCATTAATTTTCAGCAAACAAATAACCCCCACTATTTTAATGCTTTAATGATATGCAACTAAACATATATCGCATTTAAAAATCAAGTCTTATGCATATTAGCATAGAAAATTACTATGACCCCCACCATTTGCCACAACTTTATAACATGCAATAGAGTATATATCTATTGCAATTAATGTAAATGACCCAATTAATCATACCCATTGGAAGTTCACTTTTACTTGTTAAGAAGGCACCTTTAAAATTTCTTCTAGAATGCATGATGGCAACTTGTCTAGTGCAGCAACAAGTTGTAATTATTCAGTAATTTGAACTCCTTCAGATCTACTTCTCCGGTGCCATATTTTCCTGTTAAACCTTCCAAAAATTTTTGATATTAGGATAAGAAGTTTCATAAAAGTTATGAACTTCATTAGAAAGGTTATATAACAAATAATTCAAGCAATGGAATTCAACAACTTCCCTTTTTGCTGAATTTTTCTCACAATATTCTTTTATACTTCATATATCTCATTGGTTGAGATCTTCTCATTTTTTCTGTCCATCGATAGACTACTCAAGTCACTTGAGTTGATAGTAAGGACTTACAAGTTGAATTCCATCTTGTTCTGAATCACCTTAAAATTGGTGTTCACCTGGAACAAAAAATAAAAACAAATATGTAAAAAAAAGATTAGACAATAACAATATATTAATATTCAAGTGTGGAGGGTTGAGGCACGGGTATCTCACTCTCTTTAAGGTGATTCAAGCCTCTGCTGAAGAATCAACTCCGGTGCAGCAGGTTCTCTAGCTTGTCACCCCCAGGATACAACAACCCAACCACACTTGCTAACACTCTCTCTAGACTCCACAACTAAGAGAGTATAGCTCTACAAACACCTTTTGTTTCTTGCCTAATTATGAGATAGAAAATAGTGAATTTAGACTCAAAAAACATAAGTTGTTGTATTAGTATTTTTTTTCATCCCAACTATGCATATTTATAGGTGAAGAAAAATAAGACAAATATAACCTACACTACTAATAAGATACCAAGTAAATGCTGAAATTATTGGCCATTCAAAACACATTGAAATTTGTATTGTAGGTTACAAAAACTTATTGTAATTGAAAAATCATAATTTCACATAATAATTCTTTGGTCAGTACCCATTCAATCCAAATTTGAATTGTAAGTTACAAAACCTCAATGTAATTGAAAAGCCATAATTTCGTACAATATATCTTTAGTAAAAACCATTCAAACACCTATAAATTTCAGAAAATTTTACCAATTTATTTCCCTTGTAACATGCACATTTAACTGAGAATTTAATTATTTTATTAAAATACTACAACAAGGAATGTTGTAGGAGTAGATATAGAATCCTACCTTCTAACAGTCAATAAGTGGACGCTAATGGGATCATACAATGACTCTAAGAGATTAATAGTAGAAGAAGTACACTATAGGAGAACTCATGGTTTGTATTTTAGATGTGGACAAAATTTTGGATTGAGCATCAATGCGCAGGCAAACAGGTCAATGCTCTTTTATGTGAAGAAAAGGATGATAACATCTTTGAGGATGCTATTGCAGAATAGGATGAACTAATAGGAAGGGCAGGAGAGTTGACTAACATGTCACTGAATGCCCTATCTGATGCTAGCAAAAGGAAGTCTATTTCAGTCATAGGAGTTTTGAATGGTCAAGTCATAAGAATTTTGATAGACATTGGTAGTTCAGATAGTTTCATTAACCACAAGCCCGTATAATATCTTGATCTACTGTATCGATAAACCACTTCTTTCACAATATCCATGGCTAATAGAATTACAATAAATAGTCGTGCATTCAGCCCATATATTACTTGGAAAATCCATTAGTATAAATTCCAATTTAGTCTTAGAATTATGGATTTGGAACATTAGGATCTTATAATAAGGGTTGATTGGATGAATTTATATAATCTTATCACTTTTGACTTTTATTAGTTAAGCATGGCTCTAAGTTGCAAAAATGAATTGATTCATCTTCGAGGATCAATTAATGAGCCAATACTACATTTGGTAAGATGCAATGACCTAAGGGATTTAATTCAAGATCAAGAAAGGTTTTGTACATCCATTCAAATGCAAATCTCCTATAGCATCTAGTTAAACCAAGAAAGCCGCTCAAAGCTTTGATATTAACTAGAATAGACCAAGCCATAGCACATTGTATGTTGACAACATCCATACTCAGACCATCAGCTGATATGGAATCTCCCAAATATTCGACCCTAGTTTGACCATAAGAGCGCTTAGACATTTGGGCATATAGCTAGTTTTCCTTCAAAATAGACAACAACAACTCTAAATGTTGTAAGTGAGACTCCATGGTAGGACTAACAAATTTCCTCAAAAATGGCTAAAAAGTCTTGTTCATAAGTGACTCGAGCATTGATAAAGCCAAATAGCTTTACCAAAAATTCAAAGTACCTATTTGAAAGGCAATTTTATAAGTATCAATTGTCTGCACTCTGATCTAGTGGTAACTTGATCTCAAATCTAGCTTAGAAAAATATTTTGTCCCAAACAGTTCATAATTAACTCATCGATGTTGGGTAAAGGATATTTATCTTATTGGTTGGAACATTTAACTTTCTTTAACTAGAACAAAGTCTTCATGAATCATCTTTTTTCTTAACCAAAAGTACAAGTGTAGTTCCTTCGTTTCTTTTCTCTATCAATTGATTAATTTAATTTTTTGTAATTAATTCTTAAGTTTGATACAGATCCTAGGAGGTGTTCGCGCTCTATTTCTAGATCCAACAATGGTTCGTTGGGGTCCAATGAATAGAGTCAAAATCAAGGAATTCATGTTGCAAATCCAATTTTCAAATTCCTTGAGAAAGCCGAGCTCAAGTTTGTTAGTTTGTGACTTTGAGTCTTTAATTGTTCAAGTCGTTAGTTTGGTTAGTTAGCTAACTCTATGAATTGTTCATGATCGTGTGATTAGCTCATGTTGAGCATAGGTTCGACTTGATCATTAGTTAGTTTGTTAATCGTGTGGTTTTTGATTAGTTGGTAGATTACTTAGCTAGTCTTTAGCTTAGAAATCCGGCCCGTTTTAAGAGATAAGGGCCATGAGTTTCCAAATTGTGTGCAAAGTCTTG
This sequence comes from Coffea humblotiana, assembly GCA_023065735.1. NCBI lineage: Eukaryota > Viridiplantae > Streptophyta > Magnoliopsida > Gentianales > Rubiaceae > Coffea > Coffea humblotiana. The sequence continues at coordinate 32,458,327 of CM041209.1, read as the reverse complement.
TTAGTTTCCTTATTCTAATTAGGTTAGCAGTTGAGTCTTGTAAGCCTATAAATAGGCATCAATTTTCGTTAATAAAGGATAGACGAATTTTCAGAAATACGATTGAGAGAGTTTTGTCTTGGATTCTTTGAAGTGACCTTGAACACCTTAGGGTTGGTTTCGAGGGTTCAACCTGGTTTATTAATTAAAGATCGCATTTGATTGTGGCTCCATTCTACCAATCTTAATTTATCTTGAGCAGTCCCTGATCGAATTAGGTTCCATCCCTTATACCAAGGTTCGTTATCTACGTGAACAACGGGTTGAGGTTCATTTATGTTTATAACCTGATTATGATAGATCTTTCCGCTGCCTGATCGGATCGTTTCTTCAAGAGTGGGAGTTTGGAGATTCGAGTTCATATCAAAGTTGTTCTTTTTTGGATGAGGATTATGTTGAAATCATGTCTATGTTTTCTTTTTCATGTTTATACAATATCTAGAGATAAATCTTTAAAAGGATTTGGTGATAGTAGTCCTTATACTTTTATGTTTTGGTTTCAAATTTTTTTTTTTTAACAGATCAACAATTCTTGTGGGTCTGGTTCCTTTTTTCTTTTTTGTTTTTTTTTTTGGTATTCTTTCCTTCTTCTTCCCAGTTAGTATCTCTATATACCCAACTTTTAGAAGATTGTAGATTAGTCGGTTCTCCCCATGGTAGTAATTTCTCTACTTCTCTATTTTCTCAACATAATACATAATTAATTGTTTTTTATTGCATTTTTTTCCTAAAGGAAAATTAGTACAGGATTAGAATTTCTTTTAAAAAGCAGCATTTTTGTTTGAATTGGATATCAATCATAATGCTTTATTGTTTAAATGCGTGTCTTATGTCTTTGATTTGGTTAGGATTAAGATATTTTTCATTAAAAGGAAAAAAAGAGAGAGATGAAGTTGATTTATTTGGAATGTTCTTTTTTGTCATTTAGAAAATTCTTTCCTTAACAAAAGTTTTCCAAAACTAAAGACATCACCTCTTAAATGCTAAAATCCATCATTTATAATAATTTTATCCATATTAATGAGTGTCAAATGGGCATCCATCAACCCAACCAATAAATCTTTTTTCTATCACCATATTTTAGATTATTTGTGAGCTCAATTAATAGCTAAATGTAGTTTTCTTAATAAATTATCTTCTTGTACTTAAAATAAATATTTGCATTTTTAGTAGCAAACAAATATTTTAAGGTACTTTATTCGACGACGTTTTAAACAATTGTGTGAATTTTTTTGTATTTTATATAAAAATTGAAAACTTAATAAAATTTATAATATATTATATTTGTTTGGCTTCATGTAATTTATATTTTACGCTGCCAATTAATTAATTATATTGCTAGCAAATGTAAATTTTTAACACAAAAATTTATATGCTAGAATGAATTAAATATTAGGGATAATTTTAGAAATCTCCACTGAGGTTTCTGACAGTCTCACTCCCCTCCCCTGAGGTTTCCGAAATATCAAAAACTTCCCCTAAAACAAGATAGGCAGTCCCAAATCCAACCCGATTCAAAAATAAAAACAATAAAAAATTGAAAGCTGGAGAGAGAAAACAACTTGATACCACAAATGCCCTCATTATCTTGCATTAGTGAAGTTATAGGTAAATGACAACTTTCAATAGCCAATTAGCATATTTGTAGCCTCTCACACGTTTACAAAGCATACATAAATGAGCTAAGCACACTAATTTGGCATCTTACTAGATGAAACAACCCAAGTCATACAAGAAACATAGAATCAACTAAGCATAATTTTGTAGAGGCTTAGCAAATCAAGTCATATGAGAAATAGAAAATTAGCTAAATATAATCTGCCATACACAAACAACAACTATATCAATATAGATTGTCAAGGAATATTGAAAATTTTCAAAATTCTTAAAGACTAAACTGGTAGAGGTTTAATGAGTTCTTCAACTCTTCAACAAATGTGAGAATCTAAAGCTTTTCTATACCGTGAATCAAGCTTTCTTTGCCATACATCAACAATGGTTTAAAGAGACTAATTGAAGTGACTTGTTGTACTTGGAGCTTTCCAAGCCATATATCAATCACCAAGTGCCGCCTGAATTTGGCGCCATTTTCTTCATGGCATTTTAGATATTAATTAAAGGATTCTAAATTATAACCGTATTTATAACTAACTTAGCTAAATTGGTCCATATAATTGGGAAATATTTGGCAACTTGTGTGGGTATTTAAGTCTTTTACCCATGGTGATATAAGAAATAAAACCCAATATTATGTTAGGGGAGGTATCTCATTTTGGAAAGCTCAAGGGAGGGTAGAGAGACTGTCAAAAGGTTTCTAAAATTATCCCTAAAAATTACAATTGAAAATTTTTAATATCAATCAACAATTATTTTGAAAGCAAAAAATGTCAAAATTTCATGTAAATAAACATATAACATAGTGTATCAAATCCTATAAACTAACCTTGGGCAATTAAGTCAAATTTGTATTAATTGTATTCTATTCTGACATTTAAATATGGATTATACCAAATACTGACATCCAAATATGGATTATACCAAACACTAGAAAATGAATATTCCATCCTAACTTGCTAGACACTAGAATGATAAGTTTTTCTTCGTAATATTCTGGGTGAAAAAATTTTTCGAATAGAAAGATTTTTCCATTCTAGTCATTTTCGTGTATCAAACGAGGGATCAAAGCTTTTAAAAACATCCCAATATATCAAAAACATACACCTCTTCTCCCTCCACCACCACTCTCCCTTACCTTCTCCTACTACCACCATTGCCACTAGCACCACCTCCTACCGCCATCAGCACCCACCTCTCCTGCCGCCATCACCCCCCTTCTTCTCTCTCTCTCAGCCATCCCCCTTTCCACCTCTCCTCTTTCTCCCCCTGCCCCCGCCCCCTTTCCTGATCTGGTCACACCCTTCCTCGCCCCTGATCTCATTCCCCCCAGCTGTCCCATTTGACCGAGTACCACACGCTTACGGATGTTTTGGAACTGGCTTATAAACTCCATTTATCATTACCGAAAAGGACATCTACCTGAATCTTCTTTACATCAAACAGATAAGAAAAGATTCTCATACAGCTTTACTCAATCTTGTCTAATCGGGAACTGGTGACTTGAATCCACACAGTACTTTTGAAGCATAACTATATAGGTTTGTTGCATAACAAAATGGTAGAAATAGACGTTACTTTGGCCGAAAAAGGGGAGAAACAATGTTGAAAATTTGAGCGTTTGGCTCTTCTCCTTTTAGATTACTTAACAAGATTGTTTTTCCAAGGATTGTAACTCTTACTTTACTATTAATTCATGCCTGTTCATTACCCCAAAAAGAAAGGGCAAACCCTTTTCCCGCGAACAAAAGACACTGCATTTTACCTGTTACAGTAAGCAACAAGGTATCGTACTCCACGATGGAAATTCCCCAATCCACGATGTAGATCAAATTGGGTAAAAAAATGGCAAAGAGAAAATGAGCAAAATTTTTTAAATTTGCACAGTAGCCCACAATTGTTCCAAAATATCGGTATCTCAGCACGGTGAACAAAAAATTCTTTAGAAACCATTTGGTCTCTCCCCACTCCTTGCCGATCTCTTCTGTACATCTGCATCATAATGTGCAAAAGCTGCGTCTAGAGCCTGCAGCAAAAGGCTTGGTCCATGAATGCACAGCTCTGTCGAAGCAAAAAAAAGGCAAGAAAATGTCTGGATATTTGCCATGTTTTGTCAATAGGATTAATGAAGTCATCTTCCATATTGAAGTAACATACAGGAGGTCAGTCAAGAATATGCTCATGCCAGATACCCAGTAACAAAATGGGCATACGGAACTCAGCTTATCTGAAATATATCTAACCAAAACAACTAATAAACTTCTCTTTTGTGTTTCATAAATGTTCACATTTCATGAAATAGTTGAAAAGATAACCTGAAGCATTGGTTGCACAAGAAGCGAAACTTGATGTCGCAAGTCTGACTGCACAGATTCCTTGATCTCCTGCAAAGTTATATGCAAGAAAAATCAACTTAGAAGCAATTAAAGCAGCTTTTATATGGGCAGAAAAAAATTTTGCTACCCAAGCCAGCTACGGAAAGATACGAGAACACACAATTATACTGCACTAACTATTTCACATTATACTCAAGGTTTTCTTCATTAGTAAACAGTATATGCTTGTTATTATGTATGATCCTAGTGCGAAACTTAAAAAAAAAACAAACACATAAATTAGGCAAACACGTCCTTTTTAGCGCTTCAGACACCTTTTCCACCTTTCATTAGTTTAGAATAATAACTAGCTCATCTTCTTTTTGGCATGAGAAAATCAGGAGGTAGAGATAGTGGGCTTTTTAGTCTCTTGAGCTGACAAAAAACTAAGAAGAACGAGTAAAAAGTTCAAAAGGGTCTCCTGAACTAAACAATTATCAAGAAATAGCAATTGATGATCTTAGCATTCATACAAAACAAATTGATGTATCTTTTGATAACTTTTTTATTTGTTTCTTCATTAAACATTTTACCACCACAAAAGTTGAAGCTTTCAGAGAAATATAACAGCAAGAATCACGAAATAAGATGTTCTTAACACTTAGTGACTAGTAATCTGCTGCCCAGGGAAGGAAAGAGACTGCTGGCAGTGGCAAAAGGGGAGGGCATCAGCTTTTACTCTTCCCTTATCCATAAAGCTCCTATATCCGTAATATCACAATACCTGTAGCTTAGGATATATCTGGGACATAGCATCCTTCAATTTGGTTGCCTACAGAAGAACAAGCACCATAAAAGCTTAACTACAATACATCATCCAAATAGAAGTCATCTTTAGAAGAAGCTGATAAGTAAATGATCCATGACTGACAACACAACTCTATTGCAAATTATGTGCCACATCCAAAAAGTTCATTACTGTTGAAGGGACATATAACCAAGCAATTTCTAGAAAGAATGTCCTCAAATAGATGTTTCCAGAATTTTTATTATGACACATCATATATAATTCTTTAGACTTACCTTAGTTAAAAGATACTTGGTTGTAATAGGATATGATGACCAAAAGTGCTTCAATAACTCCTGGATGGATGACCAGTGCTGAAACAAACAGATTATTAATCAGTTATCTCATGAATAAGACAATAGTATGAACACTATTAGCCCAACTACAGCTATTGGTGTCAACTCACAAGTAATAGTTCCTCTCTGGTGATTTTTGGCAAACTATCCAAAACACTCTCGTTTGGATTCCTCCCAAGATGATACTTGCTACTTGAAATATTCTGAGCCAATCCATTCAAAACCTACATATAATAGCACCAAGCAATTATATTCCTGTGTCAACGTGAGTGCAAATCAATGTGTTTCGACAAGTGAGGAAAATGACAGCACCTTAAAAGCAACTTCTGAATTAATCGTGGGCTCAGTCAAACCCTGAAATTTGATCTCGGAGATGCACTCCTTCAAAGAACAATATGCTTCACAAGTACTCACACTACATTTTAATTGTTTTGCACCAGAAACAGTATCACCAAGAGTGCTGAAAGCATTTGCTTGCTGAGAATCGAAGTAGTCACGAGGATCCTGAGTCAAGAAGAAAGAATAATTTGAGAAGCTATAATTTAGAAGATCAAAAGATTTTCAAACAATAAAAATTTAACCTTAATACTAAGTGGTGCAACTGCAGGGTCACGAGGTGCCTGAAGATCCTCAATCTCGGTCATTCGAGAAATCCTCTCTAACCGCTCTTTGTCCAAGTACACATCAGATGCATCTTTAGCTAACTCAGCTCAAGGGGAAAAAATTGTACAAAGAACTCTTAACTACAAGTTCTTTAGTTTTAATTCAAGATAAAAGTTTAAAGAACCCAAAAATAAAAATAAAAAACAACCAACAATACTAAGAGTATTAACCATGTTTCGTCCTTGCAAGTGCTTCAGCTACAGATCTTGTATCTCCTAGCTCAACATCTACACCAATTTGTCAACAAAAGTCAAAACACAAGAAAAAGCATTCTATAGTCACATATCACTCATCCCAAACAAGAAATCTAAGCAGAAAGACCCGCAAAAACCTTTTGTTATAAAGTGAAAAATAAGAGATTCCTCAACAAATGTTATTAAAAGGAAACAGACTTTCATTAGCAGCGAATACTAGTTGGCAACAAATGGAAAGAAAGAAAGATCCAGGTACCATTGATTGATATCGATTGCTTTTCAATAATTCCAATCATCTATGACCGCAATACATGTTTATGGGGAACTCAGCAGGACATCCATCTTGTCAAAAACTTTGCCTTGGGTCACAATGTCCTAATGACACAACATAGTAAATAAGTCCCAATGGACAATACTACCAAGCAGGGGGCGTCTTTCCGTTAGTTTAGTCACTGGATGAAAGAAAGCAGACAAAAACAACTGCAGAATGGCATCCACTGGTGGAATAAATAAACCATCTTTTCATATAAAACATTTACACACCATCAATCACTCTTACACAGTTGCATGATCAGGAAAAGAAAATTGCAGAAGACAAAGGAAAACATGCTAATCAGTTTGTATTCTTTAAACCAGAGATGTGTAGGGTATTTAAAAACAATTGCCCATTGTAAAGCACTTCTACATACTTTCTCTCTTACTTTGATGAAGGATTCTTTTTTTACCTATAACTCTTCCTTGAAGAACGACCGCTGCATGCTGGTTGAGGTGTTGTGAGAAAGATCTTCGGTATGGTTCATATTGCGAGTCTAAAACATCCTTGTTGTCATTGCGAGGTAGCCCATGGTCCTGTATCTTGCAAAAAATACTACATGAGTCTGCATAATAACAATATCACCATGTATACCTCAATCTAAAACCAATTCAATAAGAGAAGCTCTTCAAGTTGAAACAAAAAGCATATTTTTCTGAGCAACTTTGTTACATCCACTTGGATACTGGATGGGAGAAATAAGGAAATAACATGTTCTCATTTGCAATGATACTGGCCACTTGGCCACTCCCAAAATGGACAAACATGGAAAATAACAGAACTCTGCATTCTTAGTCAAATAATGAAGTATGGACAAGAAGCAGAACAATCAGCAGCCTACACCTTGAGAGAGTTTATAAAGCAGGTATTAGAGTATCCAATATAACAAATAAATGCCAATGCACATACCGGGAGATGCATGTAATCATCTCCTTCATCAGCTTCCATGTCCAAAGTAGGATCCACCTGCCTAATCTGAAAGGACAGATAGAGGGATAAAGTATTCAAATTTAAACCAATTCAAGCACAAAGTTTTGAGAGTACTTCTAAGAGAAAAATTCATAAGAGAGAACGGAACCAAAAGCAAATATCATAGCATAGAAAACAAATCATCATAATGCAGGTCACTCCTGAGATAAAGTTGAGCATAAGATGACATTCACGTAGAACACCTTCTTCCGAGCTTCATTAACTAACATGTCATCTTGCTTCAAAAATACTGCAAGTTCCTCATCTTCTGCAGCCTCTGCTGCTGCAGCAATGACATTTTTTGTACTATGGAGGTATTCCGCTCGCGAGTATTTAGTCCAAAACTCTTTTTCAGTCATCTGGCAAAGAAGACATTTGATGATGAAAAACAGCACAGCAACATTGAAGGAAAGATCAGTAAAGGCTTAAAGAAGTCAAGTCTGTGGCGAAGAGATCAGCCCGGGTAGAATAACAAGTTTAACTCTACCTTGTTTGGCACAAAATTGAGATATGCTTGGCGAACAGCTGGCTTCTCTGCAAAAATCTAAAGATGACCTTAAGTTAGATCCAAGGGAGGAGAAAATCTTGAAGATTGCAAAGAAATTTTTAGAACAGATTTTAGATATAAAAAGAACAACTGTCACCAGACTCTTTCCATTTGTCCCAGCTCATGTTCTTAAACTGTCCCTACCTATGAAACTTCATATCACTATTTCAATAAATATTTATAAAGTAGGTTAGAACTCAAATAAATTCATGAACATCTTTATTATTTCAGTCTCAATGATAAGGTTTTCAATTATTACAAGTTCAATAGAAGCTCCTGTTGTGAATAAGTAGAGATTAGGAGCATCTAGGTTCAAGTCCAAGTCATTGAACAAATTATAGGCATTCAACAAAAGTTGGTCAACACATACAACTTGAGGGAACAGGAAAAGAAGTATATCCCTATGCTGGAAAATTTGGAACAGGAAATTGAAGCAGAAATATCCATAAGCGTAGAGCAATGCAAAAACATAAAAGTACGGCAATAATAATTTGGTTAAACAAAATATCCTACTGTTATTCATGAATATAGAAACAAATAAAGTTTAACTTTACAAAGCACTGCATATTGAAATAAGTTACTCACTTCCAAAGCAGAATAGAGTGTCTGGATTGATTAAATGAAAGAAAATCACAATACCTGAAGGATAATCTCTGGTGTTAAGTTAAATGTAACTCTGTTGGACTGCAAAAGAAAGAACAGGAATTACCAGGAGCAGTACATCCAATACCAAAATAATCCAATGAGAAGTTGAAAGGATCAGCTTTATATTGACAACAAATGCAAAAGCCAAAAACCTTCCTAGCAAAAGCAGTTAAAATATATAATTTGAAAAGCAACGTGTAAAAAAGTTAATTGTTATAGAGAATCATTCCATTAGGATACAAGTAAGTTTGTTGAATAAACTTATCAAGCAACAAGCGCAAACAAAAGAAAAGGATACATGCAAGTGCAATGTGCAAAGAAAAGCAAATCAACAATATACCTGACCATCAGCTAAAGGTTTGGTACTCCACATATCATTTTTTAATGCCACTCTTTGCTTTGGCCTCCTGCTGTAATTCTGCTCCAACAACTTCTGCATGTTGTCGGTAAATTAAAAGGTTCTGTCACAAAATTCGGAATTCAAATATAATTCCAAGTCAAGAAACTGCACCAATAAGTAGTCATAAAAATCTGACAAAGGTTCTAAAATATGCAGATCCTATCTGGAGTCTGGACAAGCCTTCACATTGATTTTTTTTTGTCTTGTACAATTTTGACTAGCAAATGCATTTCATAGTTATGCTCCTTTACACTTTTCTCTTTCCAATTCTTGAATACCTTCTCACGGACATAAAATGCAATGGTGTCGCAGAGCGATGCTCCCATATATGAAATCAAAAACTTATCCTCTTATAAGTGACTATTGTGAATGTTGTCCAGAGAAAGATAAAATTACAGTATATACATGTCCAAAAGCAACAACCAATCAAATCTGTTTACTTTCTTTTCAGTTACTAACCTTCCTCGTTGCCCAGAATTCAGCTTCAGATAGGATACCTCCAATCACAAATTGCTTGTGAAGTTTCTGTAAATCACTGCCAGTGAATTTTCAGTTATGTTTACCAAAAAAGTATTTGTGATACAGAGCCATTTCTAATCAAATGAAAGACAATTCTAGCAATCTTAATATCAGTTAAAACCAATACAGACTCAGTCAACCAGATAAAATTCAAGATTATCTATGTTGAGGTTAGGATGACAAACGCAATATTTATCTGCTTCTGCAAGAGAGTTTTTTCAAATATAGCAGTTCTAAAGTGGTCACATGTCACCAACCAACTCAAGATTCAGTATCCTGTAATAGTGAATTTTGGGAAATATAAACTATTTCTGTTACTTGGTGACCACCTGGGTACAACTGTTGCCAGCTTTTGTAGAGACTTTACCGTGATTGTAATCCCTCAATCACACAGCTAACTATCCGGGATAGGAGAACGTACTTTTGACATCAGAATGCTAAGGACAGCAGGAGCTTCTAAAGGAGAAAGACACTCTTTTTTGGGGGCTGAGGAGGGAATACCCGATCCTAGAGGTGGCAGTTTACATTTGTATCCACATATCCATCCACATAAACCCATCTTAAACGGATTTGGATGGCTGAGAGAAACTATCACTTTAAACAGATGGCAATTTAAACCTAGTTAAGTTACAACTTTAAATGGATTATACATGTCATCCATATAAATTCATCAAAAAATGAAAAAAAAAATAAGTCCTCTCCCCACACACACACACCCACACTCACACACTCAAACACGCATGAAAACAATTGCAGGATCCCACCTCACCCGCAAACACAGTGGCACACACTTTCTTTCATGCACAAAGATGCAGTCACAGACAAAGATAGCAATATGCCCTCTCAAAGAGAGTTATTCGTAATTAGTGGATCTCAGAAAGAAATCGAAGCAAAATGAGACAGGCGGAGCTTGGCAACATTGCCAGATTCAATTCAAACTTCCTTTTGGAAATTAATGAATTAGACATGCAGTAGTAGCCGACCATTCTATGGAAAATTTGACCACTGTAAATCCTAGGAACTTCTACGGAAAATTTGACCACTGTAAATTCTAGGAACTAGGTTTTAGGAGTAAATGGTTAATTAAGTGGATAAAGATTTGGCATTATCCACTTAATCCCATCCATTTAGATCCATTAATGAAATCGTTGTAATTGGAGTGGATTAATTATATCCACTATTTATCTAAGTGAAGCCATTTATCAAATATTTATCCACTTTGCCACTTCTGTAGCAAGCCCACTTTTGGCCACTAAGATATTTTGATTTCATATCCCACATTCAGCATTCAAAGTTCTAAAGCGGTACACTTTTGGCCAATCGAGACATCAAACAAGCAACATACCATATCAGATGATCTGCTTTAAATTAACTGTATGAAATTAGACAGAACAGCCAAAAGTGTACTACTTTAGAAGTTGAGTGGGTGGTTTGAAAAAGTTAATAGTTTAACAGCCAAAAGTGAACAGCTTAGCGCCCGTTTACGTATTCTTCCCACCCCTTTCTGGTCAGAGAAAAAATTCCCAGGTGTAATGTATATGCTGAATTTCTATATAATCACTCTACAATCCAGCAATGCACCTAAGATATTAATGAAACACAAATGTTCCTCAATAAGATTAAAGATGCAGCAGCATTACACAGATATAGGAAGGAAAGGGGTATAGCACTTCTACCTATCCTCCTGCAGTAGCTTAATACGACGCTCCATTTCAGCCGCACTAAGCTGCTCATCTTGACTCGGAACAGCAGATTTTTCAGGAACTGTTCTCCCAGCTTCTCCGGATAGTGCAATAGCTGAGGCTGTTCTTCATTCAGATATGCATTATTTCCATAGAAACAATACATTAATTAGATTTTAAAAAAAAATTGAAAAGTTCCAAGTACAAATGCATAGACATCATATGAAGAATGGTTAATGCAATCTCATTTACATATTAAGGACTAGATGGTCAGCATCACAAATGGTCAGCACAGTAAAGCCATAATTATTTTCATGATAAGTTAAGAGTGCAGGATAACTGATTAGTAACTGTAATTTCACTACCTGGTTGTGTACCAAGTTCTTTCAACCGTAAGTCTTTTATATACCAAACAACGTAGACCATAGCACTTTATATGAGCAAGTGAAGATATATACGTGCCATATGAAGAATTCGTTTTACAAGATGGTGCATATAACATTGAATCTTCTTTTAAAAGTCATCAAAAGAAGATTAAGACAGGAGATAGTAACTATTCCCAAAGTTCATATAATGGTCTAGAGGCCACATGCCAATCCTTGTGTAGGATCAAGGTATCAATTGGAAACATGATGTCAGTTACTAGGCTCTGATTGCTAGTTACAAATAGAGGCAAAGAACCTAGGTCACTAGATAAGTCCTGATTTTCACTTCCAAGCTGTCAATTAGTACAGGTATTTCAAAGTTTCAACTAAGTTTGGCATGAATCTAAAGGCTCACAACAACTTAATAATCAAAATTTGTCAAGTACCAGACTTCTTCGGTAACTTGATGCAGATATGGATAGTGATTATGGTTTGAAAAAAAATAAAATTCTCAAACTTTAGTTCTGAGCACAGGTAGGAATTAGATGGTAAACAAAGGAAGGGGAATTTCATTTTTACTTATTAACCAATGGCCCGATTTTTCTTAAAAACTAAACAAAAAAGGGAAAAAAAAAAAAGTTTTTACTCATATATGCATGTGTACCTTATAAGCATCTACAGTGCGTATTTGATACACGAAGATATATATACACACTTAAACACAGATCCAGAGGGTATTCATATGTACAACTGAAGTCAAGCACATAATAATAGAGTAATTTAAGCTCTTGTATCCCACCTACAAAATCCTTGCAAACATTGCGGTCTGGGAAGTTCTCAAACTCAAAAATGTAATTGCCACCCTGTCATAATGTGGAGTTAAGCTCATACAGTCACGTCTAGCTCGAAAGGAATAAGTGCAACAGTTTACAGGAGTTACAGCTGTGCAGTAAAAGTGACCTAGTCAAAGCATATCGAACCTGATCCTGAGTAAGGTTAAGGAGGGCTTGCTTAGTTCCATCCTTGGTGAATTTGTGCCCTGAAAATTTCAACATGTCCATCAATCTATACTACACTGCTAGACAGATCACATCCGAAAAAAAAAAAAAAAACATTATGGGCATGTAGAAATGGGACTCATACAGATTTCATGACCAACTTATTAATAGTTTCTTTCTACTTATTGGTCCAAATACTGAAGTGACAATCCAGGGACTGATCCATCTGATAGTAGTCCAATTCCACAAATTTAAGGACATTAATCAAGACAACTCAGCGCCTTAAAAAAGAAAGGATCAGCAGCACCTTTAATTGTTCTGAACTCTACATTAAGTTTCACAGGTGAACTCGGATCATTTGGCATGAAAGTAAACCTATCTTTAGTCTGCAAAACAGCCAAAAAAAGAAATGGAAAATAACTACTAGACTGCATATAATTAGACAAAACAACTAAATAGATATGCAATTATCCAAATGAGTTCTAACTGGCTGAAAATAAATGATAAATTACCATTTTCAAAACGCCAGGTGTTCCAGGGTCCTTCACAGATGACTTGTACCTGGCTCTCTTAACGACCACCTGCTGCTGCTTATCTGCCATACAGTCTGCACAATAATGTGCACGGATACAGACCGAAAAAATGAATCCAATTCAGGAAAGAAAAAATAGTCCTTATGCTCCTTTACTTAAGCAAGGCCCTATACCAAAACGAAGCAGAAGTTTCGATTAGATTGGGAAATTGGCAATTTTCTCCAAGAAAAAATTATTATAATAGGCAGACTTCTTCAACTTTGTGTTCAGCAATTTAAAAAAAAGAAAGAAAAAGAAAATCCTCCGAGTCAACCCGTTTCAACTCAGGACCAAATCAAAAAACCTTTCTGCATTACTAAAATTATGAAAAGAAAATGAAGATCCTCCAAAAACATCCCAAAACAGTGACAAATAAAATAAAATGGACAAACTTAATGAAAGGAAAATAAACCAAGGACAATAAGAAATTAATCTCCATACCAATCTTTAGGCAAACTAGTCTCATTAAAAACCCTCAAAAGAAAGCAACAGCAAGTGGGTGGAAGAAAGGAGAAGGTAGTTGACAAGGGAAAAACGGAGAAGGTGATTGAAAGCAAGGAAGGAGAAGGTGAATGGCGACTGATGCTTCGATGTCGCGGAAGACGCCGGTGAGTGCGCGGCGAGTAGCAGAGGAGTCCGCGTTGTTGGGTGATATGGGCAATGCACTTCTGAGCTAAAGTATGATGAACTTTGTATTCTAACAGGCAAGCCGGTAGCCAGTTTGCGTTGTCGGTTTTATTTGAAAGGGGAAAAAAAAAACTTTCATTAGGGTTAAATGCACTAATTCCCTAATTTCATTCTCAATTGCAGTTACTCCCCCACGAGTTCGTTTGGTTCACGGGTCGGATGAAATATGATGGCTCATTCTTGGATTATTAATCTTGGATTGAGTCATTCTCGAATTAACAATCCAAATTATCTCATGTTTGGTTGGTTCTAAGTTGGATAGGATATATTGAAAAATAATTCTATTTGTGTTTAGTTGGAGATTGAATGAGATAGAATTACTATTTTAACGATCAAAATACCCCTTAATTTGTAGGATCATTTTAATAAAGTAATTTAATAATTTATAACTTTTATTAAAAGATAAAGTAGTTTGAAGCTTTAGAATTATAAAGTAAATCAAGAGTTTTGACATATAAAAATTTGCATTCACTCAAACTTAGGCCATTTGGACTCTTCAAAAATAGGTTTTAATCTAGTTTTTTAATCTAAATTTGAAATTCAATTAAATAATGGGCCGAGTTTTGACTAAATTCAGGTTAAATTGAATAAAATTCAACCCATTTAAGAGTTTTAAATGAGCCAATCTCAAGCCAATATAGAAGATTTTTCTTTAGGCAATCTTGAACTTATTGAAACGCTCATTCGTAAAACCCAATTGATAAGGTTATGTATTTATATAGATTTTGGTTGAGAAAATAAGGTTAGTAAGGGCAATTTATTCCAAGGGCAATATAGTCCTTTTATTATGATATACGTAGGGGCAAATTAGTAAAAATGTAAATTAATTAATAGGGGTAAATTTGTCATAAAAATTAAAATAATGAATAAGGGGAAAATAGTCAAAAAAATTAATGTAATTAGTAAGGGCAAATTAGTCCATTTATAATCATTTACTATGTGAGAGTACGTCTATATAATATTCAGCATGCATTTGTACCATTCGCAAGGGCAAATTAGTCCAAATATTGTTATGTCGGCAGTAAGGGCAAATTAGTCAAAAAATTTAAATCAATTAATAGGGGCAAAGTTGTCCATTTATGTTATATTATTGTGAAGGTAATGTTATATAATTATGAGAGTATGAATTTATATTATTTGTAAGAATAAATTAGTTTAAAATTTCATCATCCTATCTCTTAGTCATCCTAAGATTGATTGATACCACCTCCTTATGGGATGATTTTATTCCATGAATAGGAGATTAATTCGATTAATTGGGATGCGTCATCACTTATGTAAAATGTAACCAAACATGACATGATATATGATGATTAATCTAATCTTATGTCATCCTATGAATCAAATGAACCCTATAGTTATTAGATGGGTACTTTATTCTATGTTTTGAAAAGTTTAATTTCATTCTCAGTTACACTTATTCCCCCAAAGTTATTAGATGGGCACTTTATTCTATGTTTTGAAAATGGATTCAATTGAGGTTGGACTGGTTTAAAATTCGAACGAAATCATCATGATATCATAAATATATATAACTTTGACTATCAGAAAGTACAAGCACTTTAGTATTTTTCTTTTTTCTACACATTTCCTACATATCATACTCACAAAGTAAAACCAACTTTGAAAACTCAAACACATACAATCCAACCAATAACTTCAAATGAAAAATAACAACCTCCAAATCCATCCAAACTAACAAACTAAACTGAATAAATATCTAATACATCTTAAAATCTTAAGACAATGAAAAATAAATAAAAAATTACACCTCTTTACTTCAGTTCCAATAGTTCGTTCAATGTTCCACAAATCGATATCACTTCCATTATGTATATTCATCAACTCCCTCAAATTGAAATACTGTAATTACTTGTTTCGATTTTAAACTTCAACGCAGAAACATAATCTGAAAAACAAAAACAGAACAAATTGAAGTATAGTAAGTTTTGTTTGGTTGAAAACCAATCATAGGATTTATTGAGGTTTTGACATATTAAAATTCTATACATTGTGTTATTAAAAAATTTTCTAGGTCCAATATATATATATTTTAATTCTTTTTCTTATAATCCATATGTCACAAACTATTGTAGAATATCATCTCTGGCATGTCATTACATGCAAACCTTAGGTTCCGTTTGGGATTGTGGTGTTTTCGATAAAAAAAAGCACTTTTGAAATGTTTGTTGAATTTCATTCCATAAAATTAGGACTAGAAATTTTTATGTTAAAACGCCTCTTAGTAAAAGCTAAACTTTGGTACTTTTAGCGTAGCTTTTGTATTTTAAAAAATAAAATATTAAATTTAATCATTTTATCATATATTATGAACTAAATAAAGAGATAAACATGTTTAAAATTTTTTTAAATTATACATTATTCAATTCAATAAGTATTTATTGAACTATATATCCAAACAATATATGTAAAAGTATTTGAACAGTTAATAAGGACTTTTATTAAAAACTCTATTAGATGAATTATTTTTTAATAAACTACTGCAACTTCAAACGAGCCCTTAATGTAAAAAAATTGAAAAAAAAAACACTAATAAAAAATTTGATTCCCAAATAGTAGTATTATCAAGTATTACAATTTTGCTTCTTTATTTATTTATTTTTGATAATGAATTCTGCTTCTTATATGAATGCACTTTTTTAACTGCTACTACTACCAGTGGTACCATATCTTTCAAACATTAGGGGGTTAATTCCACTTTGTCCCCTTAAATCATACGCAAAATCTCACTTCAGTACCTAAACTTTAAAATGTGACACTTAAATCCCTAAACTATAAGATCCGTCCCAATTAAGTAAAATCGTTGACGAACCATTAATGTTCTTGGGGCGTGGGAAATACGCACTTGCAGTTTTGGTAGTGTTGAAAATTAAAATAACAAGGATATAAATGTAATTTCACCCTAAACATCTAACAAACAAATAAAAAAAAATGATTCATCATTGTTTGTTTCATTTGGATACCCAAGGTGCCACTCTAGCCCTTTCCCCGGGTCAAAACACAAATTTAATCAATTCTCTCTTCTACTATTGTTTTCTTAAATTAATTGTTTAATACAATTAAACAAGGATTAATCTTTCCTACACCGATAGTGTATACATTATCAGCGTTGGATGAATGACAATTATGCGAAATTTGAATTTGAAATTCAACTTTTACACACATATCATGAATCCAATGATAATAATGTATACACCGTCAGTGTAGGAAAGATTTACTCATTAAACAATCAAAACCCATATTAGTGAGCCAGTCAGAAGCAATCACCGTTTCCATTTGCATTTCCATGTTCCTTGTAATTTCGATGTTGCCATCATCTTCCTCAGCCGTCAATTTTCATTCTTCTTCTTTTTTATTCCATTAATCACTATAATGTTCAAATCAACAAGAAAAGCAATTCTCCACCAAACCAACAAAAATCCCATTAATTAGTTTGAAGGGGCAAAGTGGAATTAACCCAACATTAGGGTAGGCCTATGTTACTGTGGAATCATTCCATAGATCCAAAAAGTTTTAAAAATCTCTCAATGAGCATCAATTTGTCGTCCCTTTCACATCCCATCCCCCACCCCCACGAGACATAGCAAATGCCAATTACATTTTAGGGAAAAAAGTCCCAATGGCCCTCGAACTTTTAACTACATAAGGTTTTAGCCCTTCAATAATTAGGAGTAAACTTTTGGCCCCCGATCTATCAATAGTGTAAATTGCTGGCCCTTCTGTGAATTCCAGCCGTTTATGTGTGACGAAAATGAGGACATTTTTGTCCGTTCAGGAATATTAATCGAATATCCAAAGTATCAATGGACATCTCAACCAAAATGGACATTAACTCACAAATATACACAGGAAAAAACTCCAAAAATCCCATTTTTCCCATTCTCTTTTTAATGTTTTCACACAATTCAGTGGATCTGAAACCAAACCTTATGTACCTCCTCCTCTGTGTGCTTTTCTCCATGTGAAATTGAGTGAGAGAGAAAGATAGTAATAAGACAAATATTCAGCAATGGAGAGAGGAGGTGGCGATGGATTTATGCAATTCATGCTTTCTTCTCTATGCTTGCGTTTCTGCTTTCTCATCTTCTATATCATGCTTCTATCAAGGATGGGTTTCTTAAGAAAAGGAAAAAGATGAAGGATGGGTTTCTTGAGAAAGTGAAGGATTCCAATCAAGATAATGGACAGAAGATAAAAGAATCATTGGATTTGGGAAACCCACTATGGATGTCATCGGACCCATCAGCTATTGTTCTTCTTTTGCTTTGAAGCCACAACGCTTACTACTTTTACCTTTCAGGGGGTCACCCCTAAAGAGTTTCATATGGTATAAAATTAATGATTGTAAATATGTTGATTTTATTTGCATTTGTAAGATTCAAAAAACCTATTTGTTGGTTTTATAAGTTCTGTACATATCTGTATTAAAGTGTGACTTTTAGGCCGTAAAAGTTTGGAATTTTTGGAATTTCTTAATTTTTTTAATTTTGTCCTTTAAATGGACGTTCTAGGATTTGTTGCATATGGGTAGCATTATTAAAGTTGATGAGAAGTTTGATTTTACAGATTTCATTAGAGAAAATGGTTTTATTTTTTAGCAAGAGTTTGAGTTTACTACCGTTTACTCGATTAATATTTCTACATGAACAAGAATGCCCTCATTTCCGTTACTCATAACTGCTGGAATTCACAGAAGGGTCAACAATTTACACTATTGATGGGGCAAAAGTTTCCTCATAATTGTTGAAGGGATAAAACTTTAGGCCCCGTTTGGATTGCGGTTTTCTGTCGGAAAATTGCGTCGTTTTTTCGTGATCACATTTCCCTATTATCTTTTTCCCTCACATATATCAAATCGTTACAGTAATTTTTCTATGAAAAATGACGGAAAATGCAATCCAAATGGGCCTTATTTGGTTAGAAGTTGGAGGGTCATTGAGACTTTTTTCCCTGCGGCAACAAAGAAATGAAAACGAGAAAAAATAAAAAAAAATGGGACAAATGAAGAGAAAGAAACTTACCTTAGCAAGATGAAGTCGCCGGCGTCGGTATTGAGGAGATGATGCTATTGTCATGTCTCTGATGAGTGGAGGAAGGCAAATTGGGTGAGGAGGAAGGGAAGTGGGGTGTAACTTGTGGTGGTGACGGCTGGGTGTGAAAGGAAGAATTAGGAATTAGGGCTGAATTAGGACAAATGCGGTTTTCTGTTGGGGCGAAATCGCCGCCAACTCTATATTTTAAACGCCCAAACCATTAGGATAAGAGAGAGAGATAAGCAACTGAGAGAAGTCAGTGATTTCAGTTCAGGGAAGAAGTCTAGCCCAATGGAACTGGAGGCTACTTTTAGGGTATCTGGTATCAATTGCCAGGCGGCTCCATATTACAATCCAATCTGCAATTATGGAACCTTAAACCTCCGTTTTCCCTACCATCACCGTCTTCCTCCCCTCTCGAATGCTTCGTTTTACACTCTCAGTAACCGCTACTGCAAAGCCAGTGCAAAAGAGAGCAGTACTGAAGCTGTAGAAAAAGTAACGGTTTTTTTTTCCTAATTTGACGAAACTTTGATGATTTCATGCTTATTTAAATTTTTATTTTTGCAATTACAGTTTATTTTTGCTTATTTTTCAAGGGAAGGCGGAACCTGGATTTTTTTTAAAATTTTTGTGTTACTATTATGGGGCTTTGTTATTGAAATTTTATTGGGTTTTTGTGAATTTTTTTTATTTTCTAGGGAAGGAAGATGTCTGGTGATGATTCACATGATTTGGAGCTCGTAAGCTTAACGGCTTTGTGTCCTCTTGATGGTCGTTATTGGGCAAAGGTCAAGGAGCTAGCTGCTTATGTGGGCGAATATGGTTTAATTCGCTTTCGGGTTTTAGTTGAGGTATGCTTCTAATAGTGCAATTCCTTAACTGGTAATGTTGCTAAATTGCTTCCCAGACTTGTAGATAATTCTTGCTGCAAACCATCTCACCATACAAGTTTTCAAAACATAATGAAAATTGTTGGTCAACTGATTAGTTAAGATTCTGGCTGGAAGTAACTTATCTAATCAGTACCGGCTTCAAATAAAGTAAGAGGAAAAAGGGCAAAATGGGTGGACAAACGGATACATGACATGACTTACTTTAATGTTTTTGGAGCTTTACTTTCTGTGTTATCTTGATTTTGAGCTTTAGAGCACAGAAATCATATTTTTCCTTTTTGATATTTTTTTTGGGGGCTTGTGCTGGAAGTTTTATTTTGGTCTGTCTGATAATTCTGTAAGATTGGAAGGAAATGAAATTATTAAAATTTGATACTTGTATTGTTAGTCATGCTGAATTGCACCTGCTGAAGCTTTACTTCAGGAATTTTAAGTAATAGTAGTGACTCCTACCACAAAATGCTGTTATGGGGAAGGAAAGTACCAAAGCTTCTCTAGAAATCTCATTTTGAAATTTAAATATTTATTGATGGTGCAGCAGAAATACTGTAATGAGGAAAAAAAGAGATTAGTTTGTCATATTACATTTTACGCTCTGTATGCTGATGGAGACTGAGACATTGGCAGAATGATGTTAGATAGCGCTGGATAGTAGTATTGATTTGTGGTTTTGATCATGTCGTGAGGCTTGAAAGTGCTGCCAACATGCAATTGGTGTTAAAAGCATAAATTGTTGGCAAACAATCCACAAAGGAGTTTTACTCCCTGTATGTGCAAATGTGGCATGACATGAAATTCTGGCCATCCTAACTTGAGATCTGTACGAGGGCTATTGGCAAAGTGTGTTGGTTTATCTCTGTTGTGGGTTAAATGCTTCAGTTCATGAGCAGAGATCTCTTAGAGGGGACGCCTTGCTCTTGAGTCATATATAGTATGTGTGAA
This sequence comes from Coffea humblotiana, assembly GCA_023065735.1. NCBI lineage: Eukaryota > Viridiplantae > Streptophyta > Magnoliopsida > Gentianales > Rubiaceae > Coffea > Coffea humblotiana. Next base: position 32,437,770 of record CM041209.1, on the reverse strand, counting down.
TATGCTAAAGTGAGCTATGTTCAGACTTTCCAAGTTTACTGTGCCATTCTAATAAATTACTTTGCTGTAATTCTCTTGCTAACTTGATCATGCTTATTCCTTGAATTTGGATGAGCAGCTTTAGCACATTAACATCTCACAGATGATGATGAGTGTTTCATGTCCTTTATTTCTTTCTTTGCCTTACTGTCGCCTCTGCCTTCATGAATTTCAAACAAAATCATAGCCAGAAATCTCTTTTTTTTTTTGTAGGTGAAATGGTTGTCAAAACTTTCTCAAATTCCTGAAATTCCTGAGGTTCCAAGATTCTCTAAAGATGCTGAGACTTATCTGCAAGGCTTGATTGATGGATTTAGCTTAGATGATGCCATGGAAGTCAAGAAAATTGAGAAAGTGACTAACCATGATGTCAAGGCAGTGGAATACTTTTTGAAGCAAAGGTGCCAGTCACACCCAGAGATAGGAAAGGTATCTGTTTAGAACTTTGATGTTAACTGAATGGAAATGTCATGCTTCTACTCTATGGACATGACGTGATGGCCTCATTAGGACTCTGAGTTCTTTTGATTTCCCCTGCATGATGCTTCAAAAGAATTATAGAACCCAAAATAATATCTGTGTATGTTTTGCGTTTGTTCAGTATTTTTATTGTTGCTTGTCTAGGTGCTCGAGTTTTTCCACTTTGCCTGTACATCTGAAGACATTAACAATCTTGCTCATGCACTTATGCTGAAAGAAGCTCTTTCTATGGTGATATTACCTGCTATGGATGAAGTGATTTCAGCCATAAGTGACATCGCTATAGAAAATGCTCATGTTCCTATGCTTTCTCGCACCCATGGGCAGGTAACAGTCGATTTTTCTTTCTGATTATTTTATTTTTTTTTCTTTGAGCCCAAGGGGGTTGGGGTGTTGGGAGTAGGTATACAACCTGAATTATTCTACCCTTTTAAGGCATAATGAATCTCCAATATATTTTATGACTTTTACTGCTGGATCTGTTTCTGATTCTTTACTGTTCAAACAGCTAAAAACTTGAATGAATTGCTCATGTCTGCCATTTCTTTGTAGCCAGCTTCACCTACAACCTTGGGAAAGGAAATGGCAATTTTTGCATTCAGGTTAAGTCAAGAAAAGCAGGATATTTCAAAAATTAAAATACTTGGGAAGTTTGCTGGTGCTGTTGGAAACTATAATGCACATCTTGTGGCGTATCCTGATATCAACTGGCCGCAAGTTGCAGAGGAATTTGTGGCATCTCTTGGAATTGATTTCAATCCCTATGTGCCTCAAGTATTTTCCTAAACTAATCATATTCTGCCTCAAATTTTCTCATTTCTTATCCCTTATTTATTGGCCTTGACTAGTTTATTAAAATCTATTATGGGATGCTTGTCATGTTTGATCCTAAAGGCTTGGTTTTGGCAGATTTAGAAGCTTATTCAATTGTAGACATACATTAAGCCACACAGTGTTTTGAGTTGCCACTTGACCACTAGAATTACCAATTGGCGCTTTCTAGATTGTGATTCTGTGTCCTTTTAGTAATATCTGCTTGGTTTTGCCTCGTTTGAAGGTTTTAATACTGGTTCACAATGAATGATCTTCTGGTTTGATGACATTTCCATGATAATAAGTACCACGGTTTACGTCTTTGACATAATGACACTATTCAATACTTCATGGTTTTGATTTGAGTGTTCTACAATGCAGATTGAACCTCATGACTACATGGCCAAACTTTTTCATTCTATAATCCAGTTTAACAACATTCTAGTTGATTTTGATAGAGACATCTGGGGATATATCTCTTTAGGTTACTTCAAGCAGGTCAGTGCTGTATTTTGTTGTTTTAATTTTTGTCTATGTTCTTATATGAACACTTTTCTCATGTATATATATGTACACTTGTTTCATGTTTACCAACATGTTGTCTCTCGATGAAAGATTGGTATTTATACATGGTTTTGAGCAGATAACTAAAGCTGGTGAGATTGGATCTTCTACAATGCCTCACAAGGTTAACCCAATTGATTTTGAAAATAGCGAAGGAAATCTTGGAGTGGCTAATGGAGATTTGTCCCATTTAAGCATGAAGTTACCTATTTCACGCTGGCAGGTAAATGTGCAATATTTTATTCTTCTCAATTGTGTCATCTTCAGCTCTATGTAAATAGCCATATCATCATTGTACTCAGAAGTTTTTACCCTGGCTGGGGATGTTGTTACTCAATTTAAAGAAAGTTGATTAGACACTGTTTTTGATAGATCCCAAGGTTGTGCTTGATATGCATGTGTAATTACTTTGGCTTGTGCTTTCTTTTTGTAGTTGCACTTTTATCTGCTTAAAGTTACTTATTGATTTTTGTGCTTGTCATTTGCAGAGGGACTTGACTGATTCTACTGTTTTGAGAAACATGGGTGTGGGTTTAGGACACTCTCTTCTAGCCTACAAGAATACATTAATGGGCATTGGAAAGCTTCAGGTATTCGACAATAGTTATCTCATTGATGGTCAAGAAATATGAGTACCAGGGGGTATTGAATGTTGCATATTGTATATAAGAAAGATGCTTGTGTGGAATTAGTAGTCTCATGGTCATCTTGCTTCATTGGTGTGGTATTGCTGATCAGGAAATGAAGGGGGAATAACTAGTTGAAGAGATTATGTCTTGGGATGTGTTTAGAGGGAATAGCTGTTAGTAAGCTTTATACTTTGTGAAGTTGCTCAACCAGTTTTCTCAGTAATTGGTTTATCATGATTACTAGTTCAGAGGGAATAGTGTAGTAAGATTCTTAAGGTCTTCAGTTAGAGCAGTCTTTATGGTGGTTTTCACAGGCCAATAGTAGAACATAGTTTATTGAGAAATGTTGGGTTGCTTTAGTATTTTAGCTAGGGCTTATCAGTAGGCAAAAGTTGTTTGAGAATTGGATATAGGCCACGGATATGTGTCATCTTGGTCTGATGCTTTTATTCTCAGTGCCTCTATTCCACATTTTTCTTTCATTCTTCCTTCCCACTCACCCCTGCTCAAAAGTAGTGGTTATTATTATTATATTGTTATTGTTATTATTGTTATTGTTATTCATGTTATTGTTGTTGATGTTGCTGCTGCTGCAGCTCTTATTATTATTATTATTAAATGATTGTTGATTTTTGTCAACTACCTCAGCTGACAATTGGTGGCCTCTAATACATCTCACATTTGTACAAGAAATGCATTTCTGACAATACTGGAATAATAGCTCCTTGTGGCAAATCCACTTTGTCTTTTCCCTTGATGAATCCATTCCAGAAGGAAACTATGCACTCTTTCCCATATATTTTCTTTTTCTCTTTTTTCTTTTCTCAGATGAAAGAATCAAAGCAGTTTATCTTTTTTTAAATATTAAGAACTTTGCAAAAACTGGTGCATTGGGCATCATTTTTGTTGCTTCTAATTTGGTTGGCCTTGTTTTATTGTAGGTCAACGAAGCTTCCTTGAGTGAAGACTTGAACCGCACATGGGAGGTGCTTGCTGAACCAATACAAACTGTGCGTGACTATCTTCATTTGATATGTTCTTAATATATTGATATTGAATTTGGTGTTTTTAGTTACTTAGTATCTACTTTTCTTTGTTGCATGTTTGAGAAGTTTGTATTCAGTAACTTGGCATATTTGATAAAATGTTGGTATTATTTAGCATACTGGGCAGAAAAACTCTACATCAAGCTTTAGTTCTATAATTTCTCCCTGCATCAAGCTTCAGTCCTATAACTTCTCCTTCTGGTAGATTTTTCCTTTGCTTCCAATTGGGTGCAGTGTGACTTTTGCTGTCTACTGTTCTCAGGCTAGATGGTCTTACTACATGGCAAGGGGGAACTGGATGATTTGCATGTGCTTATGAAGTTTAGTAGGTTTCCTCTAAACTACATGGGGACATTGCTCCAGACCATCCCTAATTTTGAGCTACTGAAGTTATCCAAAATTTTGAACTTTTAAGTGGATTAACACTTCAGATCCAAATGCTGCTGATTTCCCCTCTAAATGCCTTGTCAAGTGTCAGTTTTTCACATTTTCTAAGGATGTGGGAAATGAGGTTCAGAAGTTAAAGGGAGAAGTATGGAATTGGTTTTAGTCCTTTGTCTGCCTAGAACTTCATTTACTAAAGCAGTCTGGATTTATGTCATGTGCATAAGGAGATCTCATAAAGCTTTACTATCTTTTACGTATGTAAGCAATTCTATATTAACTAACTCTTATAATGTCTATGATGGAAAGATCCCATGTTAAATGGGGAAAAGAGTTACGGGAAAGATTCTAGTACAAGTTTAATGGCTTATTACATTTAGACATCTTTAATGAGTTCTCTATGTAATTGTTAACACCTTCAGATTTGAAAAAGAAATATATAATTAGATCATTTTCCCTGAGGCCAACTAATAGGAACTCCTGTACTGTCTTGATGGCTATGCCTGTTGTCTACCTGAAAGGCAAAATATTTATAGTAAATCTTTTAAATGCTTTGAGCTATAACATATAATTGATTGACTCGCACTTCTTCAAGCTAGGAAGAGTGCAAGCAAAAGAGGGAAAAAAATGACAACTTAAGGAAGACAGATTTGGAAAAGGAAACTTTTTAAGTTCTTTATATAAATAAACATAAAAGACTGAACTACATGGAAACACAAAAAGCACATTGACAGCTGCCTTCCATCCCTCAGATACAGAGGGATGTAAGAAATTGTCTTTCTACAGCAATAGGATTCTCTACTAAATTTGAGTAATTTCTGTAAGCAGAGTAAGTCCAATTGTTCATCTAGTAAGACGATTCCTAAGCTCTTTACATAGACAACAAAAGCACACTCCTAAATGCTGCAAATGATGAATTTGCACTCAGTTGTTCAATTTTACTTTCATGACACACGAGCCCACAATCTTATGCACTCTCTAGAATACCACATGTAATAAAAGCAGGGAACTCCCTCTTCACTAACATGTAGAGACCTCAAGGATTTGAGGAAGCATCTTTCATTTTTTAAAATCTTCTTTTACTCAGTTCAAGATATGTTTAACACAGATGACTAAATACTTAGTTTAATCTTGTCTTTAGTTTGATTTTTACATGAGAAGTGCTGGGTCTGGAAGTCATTGTCTGGGTGGTCACTTGGAGTTGGGGTAAGATGGATAGAGCTTGAATACTGAAGAAGTGATGACTGTTAAGATTTGGTAGAGGGAGAAGATTGGAGAGGTTTGTATGGGTAAGGGGTGAATGTGGGTTGGTCTCGAGAGAGAAGGCCTAGCTGGGTGGTTGAATAGGTTGATAGCATGATGTGGAGGCAAGCAGATAATCTGTAGAGGGTTGGATTAAGTACTAGAGATGATAAGTCACCATCGTTTGGCAGTGATCCAGATACTTTTCCCCTAACAAGAAATGGTCTGAGGTGGCAGTGGGAAGGAACTTTTCTAGAAAGTAATTGACTAATTCACAATTATTTTGATCCCTTTTGAACACACTGCAGTTTTGAATGTCTGATTTTACTGTTTTTTGAGATTCTGGATGTTTTTCATATCACTAGCTTGAGTTAATTTTATAGCTTTTGTAGAATCGAAGACTCATATGATAATCTTTTTGTTTTGGTCTTTAGGTCATGCGAAGATATGGTGTCCCAGAGCCTTATGAAAAACTAAAGGAGCTAACAAGAGGAAAAGCGGTGACCCAAGAGAGCATGAGAGAATTTATTAAGAATCTGGATATACCAGGAGATGCAAAGATGACGCTTTTGAATTTAACACCCCAAACTTATGTTGGAGCAGCGGCTGAATTGGCAAAAAACATAAAGACAGCCATAAATTTAGTGAATGGAGCTAGGGTCTTATAGGTTAAGGAGCGTGCAAGTCAGGTGAAATATAGTGCTGATTTGCTTCGACTTCATTGAGAGCTTGAGTTGTGAGAACTTGCTTCATATGGACAGAGGAAAACACATTTGCATTTCTCATTTCTACTAGTCAGATCGAGGGACCACTTAGCACTTGTCTTGAAATTTAGGCACAAATGTTGCGAAACAGCATTTTTTTTTCTTCCCCCAAAATGCATTTACCTGAGATGTGGGCATCCTTTTGTATTCTGATCGAGTTTCTTGGATCCCTCGAAAAGAGAATTGTACGTGGTTGCCGATTGGGAATTCCTAGCAGTTTGATCCACCATCGTGTTCTGGATTGTGAGAAAAGTTGATAGTCACATGCACAAAGATTTTGGACTATCACCTTGTATGACTCAACTTGGGGTGTATTTTTCTTGAAAGTTGATTCCTATAATACAAAAATGCTACAATGAGAGAGTTAATGGAGAAACAAGAACTTTGCAGGCTGATATTGTAAACAAAAACAAATTTTAGGAATTGGGGTAAATTGAGGCATTTTAGTGTCCCTGATTTGGTTAATTCTGTCAATCTTGACTTATTCATGAAATTCCCAATTGTGATCGATGAATATCTTGTGAATGGGAGTTGAGTCTAATGAAATGGAAGAGATCCAAAGACTTGTAAATTAGATGAGTTTAACGAAAGTCTTGCGCTTATACTAGCTGGTATATCATTTCTCCCTTCTTGTACCTATCATTTATATGACCATGGAACCGGACAGAGAGCCAGTTACACTTAATTTTGCAAGACTTTAAATTTACCATTCTGCTCATGAGGAGCCTTGAAACATTATATATTTTAATTGGGGCTAAAATTAGCATGTACCATTTTCTATAGGTTAATTCTTTGATTCGGTTATGTTGGTATTTTTTTCCTTTTTGGGTTCATGTGTTCAATATGTGAAAGTTCCTTTTATATATATACTCTCTACTGTGTTCCTTTTAACTCTTTTACTTTTATTTATTTATTTATTTTTTTTTTTTGCTTTATGTGTCAGCCAGTTTTTGTTGTTATCAGTTGAACCCGTTATATCAATTGTCTGCTATGAACTCGGACTGCTTATATTTTGTGTAGCAATACGAAAATTATATTGTTTTCTTATGCTCTAGTGCAGATTTATTTGAGATTGTTTCATAATGCTACTTCCTCCATTAATTCATATGTATTTGTTAGGTTTAATGGCTCTAAATCCTATTACTCAACTTGCAATTCACCCACTTGAACTTGTTTTATAGGCATCCAACTCCACCCTTATGATGTGTTTGAACAAAGCCATCCTTTCTATCTCACTTATTTTCATTATCTTAATTATTTGTTAAATTCCACTTTTAATAATACATCATCAACTCTATGCAAGAACAAAATATATGCAAACTACATTGCAAAGCATATTAAATCTAGTAAATCTATAATTTAAGTTCATATAAACTAGTTAGAGTTCACATAACTCAATTATACCAGTAAAAGTAGTAGATTAATTGATCATGTAAGAAATATTATTAATAAGTTATTAATAGCAAAACATTAAAAAAAAAAAGAAAAAGAAAAATAGTGTTCCATTGTATATTTGTTATCTATTACTAAATGATTGATCAACTAAGAGCATCTTCTAGGACAAATGATTACTGCATAATTATCCAAGTATTTCCATAAGGACCTACTAATATGCATCTTTTCAGGCAAATGCTTCTTGCATAATTATCGAACTATTCCGATGATGTTTTAATATAATTATAGTGACTAATTTAATAAGCAACACCATGATCAACTGATAAATCTCCAAAAATCCTTAGGAAGCTCTATTTAATGCTGTACTCCACTTAATTTTGTACGGAGTTTTCTCGCAAATGCACTATGCCAGCAACAAAGTAAGTGCTCCCTAGTGAATTTCACTTGTGCTTACTTTTTTTTTTTTTTTTTTTTTCAGACACGATATAATCTAATGAGAAAATCATTCAAAATGTCATTCACATTTTGTAAAATGATTTTTTTTGTCCTTCACTTTTAAAAGTATACTTTTACGTCCCTTACAAATTCACATTGATCAAATTTGGTCCCTATCTAAGTTTTCGACTAATTTTTGGTCGGAATCCACCACGTGCTTTACACATAATCATTTTTGAAGGGCAAAATTGTCAAATCAAATGCACAATCCAATCCATAGTCCCTCACATTTCACAAAATGAATTTTTTCATCCCTCACATTTGACAAAATAAATTTTTCCATCCTTCATTGATCATGTGTACGAATAACTTTTTTTTAAACTCATGTATATATCTATTTGATTTTACCTAAATAATACGAATAACATGTAATATACCTCTATTTGATTTCATCTGAACGTACTATTCAGGTGAAATTAAATAGATATATATAGGAGTTTAAAAAAAATGTTAATTTTTCACTCATGTTCATTTCTTTATGCTCGAAAATTGAAAACAAAAAAGACATTTAAACCTAAACATTATCAAGTGTTTATATCGAATTAAATTTGGACAGAAAAAATAAACAAAGGAAAAGTATGACAAAAGGAAGTACATGATTGACACTTTCAAATTTTAAAATAATCACAAGACAAGAAATTCAACTGTTGGTCTTAAAGATGGCGAGTAAAAACTTCAAATTTAAACTGCAATTTGTTATCATGAGTATAGAATTTAAATTTCAAATTTAAACTGCAATTTGTTATCATGACTATAAAATTCAAATTAGGACTGATTAATTATATGGCCTTATTACACAACTCAATAAATGAATTATTAGCAAAAAAGAAAAAGTTACAAATATTGAATAGATTCATATGGTGAAATCAAAAATATATATATATATATATATATGTATATGTATATATTCAAAACAAAATTGTCAGATTTAAACCTATATATATATGTATATATATGTATATATTTATTGAATAACATGTGTACAACTACAATTTCTTTTAGATAAAATCAAATAGAAATATATTACATGTTATTCGTACTGTTCAAGTGAAATCAAATAGATATATACATAGATTTAAAAAAAAAAATCTTCATACACATGGTCAATAAGAGATGAAAAAATTCATTTTGTGAAATATAAAGAACGAAACAATTCATTTTGTGAAATGAAAAGGATTATAGATTGGATTATGTAAATTTTGATTTAACAATTTTGCCTCTAAACAATGACCACATGCAAGCCACGTGATGAATTCCTGCAAAAAATTAGTAAGAAACTTAGGTAGGAACCAAATTTGACCAATGTGAACTTGTAAGGAATGCAAAATTACACTTTTAAAAGTAATTGATGAAAAAAGTCATTTTACAAAATGTGAAGGACGTTTTGTACGATTTTCCCTATTCTAATCTATACCTACTCCCACTCTATACTAGGGAAAAAGGGGATCTAAAGAGAATCTAAAAGGAACTGAAGTGCTACCGATTATACTCAGAGGAGAGAATCCAAAGCGATCTAAAGAAAATCTCGAAGGGACTAAACTACCACTGGCCCAAATTGATGCCTACGCACCCGCTGGTGAGCTTGCCAATAGTCTGAAATTTTAGAATGCAGTTTAATGGATTTAATCCTTTAATCTATATTCAAGTAGAGTTTTAAAACTCTTTTGATAGCCAACTACTTCTAGAGTAATTGGTTTACACTTGTGCTCACTAGACTACAAAAAATTATCATCTACTTCCTGATGCTAGCTGGAAAAACCCCACTGGAGATTACTGCAAACTGCAGATAAAAACCACCCATTATTTCAGTTACAGGCACTTCACATTTCATTCAGTAAGCCAGTTAAAAGCATATTCAGATTCGTTAATATCCGAAACATTTCTTTCTGATTGGAACAAATGAATATGTTTGACCAATAATTGATGCTGTTTTTTTTCTAGTGTAGTAAGCAGGCCTTCAGTTAAGTACACTAAACTACACAATCACTCGGAACACACTGCTGGATGGTACCCTACATCAAACAATGTTTTACACGGGCATAGGCAAAGAAGAATTAACTATTTCTTTCGAAGACGCAGAATAACTTTTCTCTAGACATACATTAGAATATTTTAAGGAGAATTCTCCGGACTACATTGACATGGTAGCTAGAGTACATACTAAATAACTGCTAGATACACTAAAACAACATTAGCAGTATTGCACTAACTATATGTTGCACAACACAAGCATGATGAATTGCATAAAATCAGGACTTCTCACTCATGTATTCACTGCATAGTTGCAAAGAGGGATTGCCTCCTTAAAGTTCAGAATATACATGACCAGAAGACTCTCAACAGCTAAAAGAACAAATCTACCCCTAAGATAACAAACAATGACGGAAGCTGTGGCGCTATAACTCATCACTGCTCTTTCCAAATCCTACCTGTGACTCTGAGCTTCAATTCCTTCCGATCCCCGCCAGAGAAAAACAGGGCCATGTTACGTTGGATAATGAGGCCATCAAAACTGTCACGAACTTTGCGGTGGCCATCTCTTATGCTTCTAGGAATTCCCTGCCATATCATCTTTCTGCCATTCCCGCCAACCTCAAGACTATAGCTATAGTTTTTGGCCTCATTGTCATCACCCATGAACCTCAAGAATGCTATGTAAACTGGCGCCACACCATGTTGAAATGCTTCAAAATGCAAGCAGAAGTATTGCCCAAAGCAACTGAAAACCTAAATTAAAAAAAGAAGGTACAAGAGGTAAACAGATTGCTACAAATGTATAAGAGAAGCTATTAAAGGTTATCAAACAAAGGATAGCAATGGGCAGTTTAATTAATAGGACTCCTCATTATTTCCTACAAGTTCATTGCCCAGACAGCAAGGGACGTCAAAGATCATAACTACAAACCTGAATGGAGTTACTAATAAATCCCATCATAGTGCTTTATATGCATTAACTCCTTTTTAAAGTACCAATTTCTTGTATATGCTTTTCACAACCTTTGGCAATCAACAATTTTTATCACACACAAAATGGTTGTCATACTCTTAACAACTGGGGAGAAAGAGAAGGGGGGGGGGGGGGAGGGAGGACAGAGAAGATGAAAGGAGTAAAAGAAAAGGAATGGCTAAACAAACTAGATAGCTGGGGGTTAAAAACCTAGGCTTAGGTAGGAGAAAAATACCAACCACCAATGAATGACCATCAAACCCACTTGGGGACAATACTTACTGTGAGCATCCATGTAGCATTCTCCACTTCATGTGGATTTGATTTGACATAACGATGGTTAAAAGTACTGCCATTGTGCATATCAACTTTGTGGTCATCCTTTAGATGGGCCACCAAATAGGGAATGTCACCAATGACCGTGCACTCAGATCCTGCATAGGGGCAGTTGTAGGGTCTAAACGAACATTGAGATTCATGCTTTAACTTGCTGTAATAAGGATATATGCCCATGCACCCAAAACTCTGATATTTACAAGGAAGCTCAAGGGATGCGGCCACCTTCTCCAATGCAAGACATCTGATATTGCCAAGCTCATGCCTGCAGGTTGGGCAGCGGTTGTGCACCCTAGGCTTGCAACCAGAACAAATGGTGTGCCCATTCGAGCACTGCAACAGTAAGCAGAAAACAATATAATTAAATTGAACTGCAATAACTATACGATAAATGAAGATATGTGTACAAGATAAACTTCTTAAATGATTCACATATACCATGTCATCAAATGATAAGTTTCAACATGTAATTGCTATTACACAGGAGAAATAACAGAAACAAGAAATACCAAGAGAATGTCCCTTAAGATTATTATTACAGATGTTGAGCACTTAAGGGTAGACTAGATCAAATTGATGCAGCTATAAACTGATGATCTATGATTACAAGCTTTCAGTTGACCGCGTACTGACATCACGTACAAAATATTAAAATAAATATAAGTACCTGGTGAATAGGAGGGTACATTGCATTCAAGCAGACAGGACATTCCAACAACTCACGAACACTGCTAGAAACAGTCAGATTAGGTTTCACAGCAATTTGAGTAGCGTCATTCATGTGCTCGCTAACTTCCAGTAATTCTTCATCCTGAGCAGGATCAATGACCTCAGGTTTGTTGCGCAAGTCATCGAAATAACAATTTCCAGTTGACATCACCAGAATAAGCAGCTTAGACCCTCTACATGTCAATTCAGTTAATACGTTGAGTAGCATACAAAACCATTCAAATTCATTAAAGCAAAACTATAACAAACAGCATCCACCACAGTAGCAAATTACAGACCAGAAGTAAAATGCAATCAAATACAAACTACACCAAAAATAATAAATCGAGAAGACTAAAAGGGAAACAGGAAGAAATAGTTAAACCCTGCCAACTCTTATCGACATCATACTGTAAGAGTCAAATTTACTGATAAGATAACGGTCACATTCTCACTACTTTTTAGTGCTCACGATATCAAGAACTAGACACTGAATGATGCACTTGCACATATCTCCAAACGACTGATTATCTTTTCCACGCCAACTATTCAAAGCAAAATGACAACATTGCACCAATAAATCCATTTCCCAGATTCCCAAATGCTTTTAATTGAAAAATAATCATACATTATGGCCTTAAAAATCTCAGAACTTTAATCCTTTATCAATACTCAAATATTATTTCATTGAAAAAAAAAAAGAAGAATGTTGACCTATTTGTACACAATTATATTCAGATACAATCGTATAAAATTGGTGATTTAATGTACGGTATATCATTTATCCAATTTCGGATCAGACAGATTTGATTTAAAAAACCGTACACATTAAAATTTATGACACAAGAAATTTGGAGCATATGAATTTCAAAACCAAAATAAAATCCCAAAATCAGAAAACAACCCAAGTTGAAACCGCTTTCAAACCGAACCCATATCAGATCTCAAATGAACATCTACCTCTGAAAATAGTACTAACTAGCAAAAAAATAAAAAGACTAGTAAAACAACAAAAAAAAACCAAAAAAATTCAACGGAATTTTCTGGAACAAGAAAAACCCAGAGCAAATTGGGATATCAGCGAGAAAAGAAAAAGAAAGTACCTGGAGAATTTACGGTAGAATCAAAATCCCACAAGAGGAGAGACAAGAAGAGGAGGAGAACCAACCCTAAAGAGGGCTTTGGTGATTTCTGTTATAAAAGTACACAAAAATCCAACCAACCCACCTACCAATCAATCAATCAAACAAACAAATGACGAATCAAAGAAATGGAGAAGATAATATAGAATTTAGTGCGGGATTCTTGCACAGTTTTGTCTGGCACTCTGGCATAGCGTGGATAGGGTAGCGAATGAAATCAAGAGATGTTAGGCGGAGAAAATGAGAAATTGGAACTGTATATACGAACCGAACCCCTCTTTTCAATTTTCAATTTTCAAACTAAAGCCGTAAGAGGAGAGAGAGAGAGAGGGGGGAGCGTGGACGTCGGAGGGGAGAGAGACTTATCGAAAGAATACAAAACTGGGAACTACTTGACAAAAAGAGATGAAAAGTTTATTAGATCAACTTGGCTTAGCGTAATAAACCAACATGGCTTAGCGTTTGTGAACAATTTGTACTTAAGCGTAATCATAGGCTTAGTGTTTGTGAACAATACTTATGCGTAATTACATATTTTAAAAAGGATTTTTCTAACAGTAAACATCTAACATTCACCTAACTTATTATATATATATATACATATATACTAATAATTATTATTCTTTCCTATATTTATATATTTTTTCTATTTAATTTTGCCTACCGTTTCTTATATTTATTTACTTTTCTTAATTAATCTTATATTTCCAAAAATATAACATTTGAAATATATTTTAACGACTATCATATCAGCACCCGTTAGACAGACCGTTTTATAAAAGGTTTTAGTTGTATTCAATTGATACTTTAAAAATGTAGTGTTAAAGTGTATAAAAGCCAAAAGTCGGAATTAGGTTAGATGTTAAAATGGAGTGGAAGGGATTGTAAATAAGAAATCTTTTGATTTCTTAATAATTGTTAATGTATACACGTAACATGATAGGGGTTGGATGTGATGTAGATATGTTAATGAATGTCTAATTGGCACCCCTTAAAAAAACCTTTTGAAAATTGCAAAACATTGGGAGTGTTTGGACAATGAAATTATCTCAAAAAATATTTCGCTTGCATCATAAACATATTTTTCAACCCACCTTTTTATATTTCCAATCACCTTTTTATCTCACATATATCACATTAACTGCAAACTCTTTTTCAAAGTGATTAGAGGAGTTTCTGGCATTATAGTGTATTAATAACATTATACGTCAATGTACTAACAAAGTATACACTATTAAATCTAAATGTATGTCATATGTGAAAAAAAATTAAATTTCAAATGAAAATTAGTTGTCATGCATCCAAATTTTATAATATATGCAGTGTCAGTGTATAAGATTAATCCTAAATGAAAATAGTGAATTTGTTTGGATAGAAGTTTATTTGGATGAAGTTTTTTAAACAAAAAATATCTCATTCAATTTACAATAAGATGCAGTTCTCAAATCGTTGAAAAATAATCGTTACAATTATTATGCATAAGATTTGATATTAATTTTTTAATAAAATGTATAGAAAATTGATATTTATCCAAATAAAATATACCAATAAATTATTAAATGACAGTGACTGAGTATAAGAATAGAGGTAGAAGTAAATATGATAGTAGGTAGTTAAACAAAAAAAAAAGTCTTTTTTTTTTTTAAAAAAATTTCATTGACACAGCCCAACAGCAAATGTTTTTTTTTTAATTTTGGATTTTGCTGCCGGGCTGTGTCAGTTTGGCAGCAATAGTTTTGCAATTGAACCTTGTGAGACCACTACCCTTCCGATTTTTTTTTCAGCAATATTGTGTGTAATTAGCCTCTTTTATATGATTCAAAGATACCACAAAATTTATTTGCGTGCATTATCAATATATTTTTCAACCACCTTTTTATCTCACACACATTACATTAAAAAAATTGCTATAGTATTTTTCCAAAAAATTATCCCAAATAATCTACTATCCACACACAAAGTGTTTGTAATTGCAATTACAAACTCTTTTTTTATATGATTCACTGATTGAGATAATTGTTATTAATAGATAAGAAATTGCCAATAGCCATCTGCAAGTTTGAGATTGAATTGAATTCTTTAATTAAGACAAGAGTAAGTTTGCTGCCAAGAATGTTTTGGCCTATTGACTAAAATTGAGGTTAGAGCTTTTAGATTCAATTCCTCCCTTTCAAGCCCTTCCCACCCAGGATTTAGTACTGGTTTATATTGCATTATGGGAAAAAAAATAAAAGGAAGAGAAAAAAAGAAGTTGAGAGTGATCCGCCCCATGTTTAAAAATTGTTGGTTGGAAACAGTATAAAAACATGAAGGAAGAGATCCCTGTGAATGACTGAATATGAAAACGTGAAAGCAACTCGGATTGAGCAGGGGCCGGCAATGAACATTTGATTGTCATGCTCTTATTTAAATATAGAAAGGTTCATACATTTGATGTTTGATGGAGTTAAGGTTCATTTGTTGACTTGTGGAACTTTCATGCTTAATAAAACAAAATAGAAAAATTGGAGCTTATTTCCTCTTGTGATCGTTCCCTTTTAAAGTCTATTTCAGAGTTGATTAAGCTTAAAAGATATTCTCTCTGTCCCATTTTAATAGTTCTAATTTTTTTTTACACAGTTTAAGAAAAAGTATTTAACTTTGTTGGAACAATAAATTTAGGTTGCTATTTTCCTAAAATATCCTTATATTAAATAGAGTATAACTTTATATTAATTATTCATGAAAACTTGAATTGATGGTTTATGGAAACTTAAATTGATGATCAAGAAAGAATCAATCCTTATTTTACATTATTTCACATTTTGGCTTGAAAGAATAACAAAGCTGGCTTTTCATATGTCAATATATTTTGAAAAATCTAAATGTATTAAACGGGGTAGGTTAACAATCTATATTAATAAGGTAATTTATACTAGTAACAACATACATTAAATAAGGGTATTTTAGAGAAATTAAAAGATAACTACATTTTTCAATTGGAAAGTGAACTACAATTTGGAACAGACGAAAAAGAAAAACAGAACTATCAAATTGGGACGGAGGGAGTATTAAATTTGGTACTGTTAGTGAACATTGATGCTATTATAATAACTGGAAGAAAGGTTCTGTAACAGCAAATATGAAATGCATCTAATTGGTTTTATTGTTGTGAGTTCAAAAAATGTGGGACTCAAAAAATAAAATAAAATAAAATCTCCCGTGGGGGGAGCAGGGCAAGGTGAGGGCAAGAACAGGAATGGGGGGAATGGGGGAAGTTATTGGACGATCCTTCGGTCCAACATTGCCCCGTTGCCATTCTTACTCTTAGGCACCTTCTGCACTTAGTAAAATTAGTTACGAATTTAATTTTATTCTTCTAGTTTTAAGGCCAAAATTAAGTTAATTTATACTAAACAAGTAACATGCATTTAATTAATAAAAGGAAAATCTAATACTTGTTTTTAATTAATTGCCAATCCTATCTGTCTGAGTTGGCTTGACTACGCATTTAATTAATTAAAAAACATTAAACAAGTACAGCGCGAGGAGAGGGACATGAAGCCCTTAGCTCCTAATTGAAAATGTAAATCACATGTACCTATCCATTTGAAACAATCCCCCTAGCTATAGCCGGAATAGCAAAGAATTGAGAATAACAAGTAGGGTAAATTATGTTTTGACCCCCATGTGGCTTGATGTTTTACCACATAACCCATTTATAGTTTAAAAATATATATATGACCCTTTCATGGTTTAAGTTAAAGCGTCACAATTACTTTTTCTGTTAAAACTAACGGTCAATAATAAAAATTCAAAGTCAAACTAATAAAATGACAAATTCATAGATTTACTACACTTTCTTTTTTCTTTTCCCTCTGGTTTCTCTCTGTCTTTTTTTTTTTTTGGGAGGAGAAGAGGTGATCTTGAAAACCTATACTTTGATTTACAAAATCTTAATTTTCTCCAAATACAAAAGAGATGAAAGGGAAATAAAAAATAATAAATAAAAAACAAAAAGATGGAAGGGAAATGCAAAACAATAAATAAGAAATAAGAAATATTAAGTCATTGTTGTCTACAAATATCATTATAGGTTTTGAAACCAAATCTTTAATAGTATTTTCTATTTTTATTTATCTATTTTGTATTTCAATTTCTTTTTTTTTTTTATGTTTGGAGGAAGAAAAAGATGTAATGAAAGGGTGAATATATCAATTTATTAGTTGATTTTGACTTTTTACTATTGGTTGTTAGTTTTAAAGAAAAAACTAACGGTGACACTTTAACTTAAACTTTAAGGGAGTTATATATAGGTATTTAAACCATAGGAGGATCATGTGGTAAAACACTAAACCACGGGGGATAAAAAGTAATTTAACTTAACAAGTAAAACAGCCACTTCACGCCCCAATGGTAGCCAAATAATCAGCCACTCCATTAGTCCTAGGGTAAATTTCATTTTGACCCCTTAAACTTTACGCAGTTTTCCACTTCAATCCCTAAACTTTAAAATGGACACTTTAGTCTCCAAACTATTGAAATCTGTCCAAATTCAGTAAAATCATTGATAGAATCCACAAAACCGTCAGGGTTTTCGGAGCGTGTAAAACATGTGCTGTTAGTGAGACTAAGTAAGCAATAAAAACTAAAATGGTCAGGGCATAAATGTAAATTTGCCCATTAGGTATAAGGGCCAAAGAAATAAACCAAAATGGCTTTGTTTCTTTCTTCTTCACTTTGCACATTTCGATTTCAACAAAGAGAGAGAGTGAGAGAGAGAGAGAGAGAGAGAGAGTGAACAATAGATTGCGTAATTTCTACTATCAAATACCATGAACTAATCATGATCATGATTTAGAGGTGAAGTATATCGTAGACATGGTAAGGAAGAGGGTTGATGGAGAAATGAGATCTCCATGGAAGAACAAGAAAAGAAAGGCTGAACAGGGTAAGAGCAATGATTTTTGGATCATTGTTTGCTTGTTGATTATTGTAATAGTGTAATCAGTAGTTGGGTTACTTGAATTGTTATTAATGTCGACTAGGGTTTGTAGGAGTCTTGTGGAATGAAAAAAGGGCCAGATTGAACTTTATGTATTAGTGACAAATTATGGTTGACAAAATTGTTTAATGTTTGATTGTATGGGCCTACAAATGATTTGGGGTGTTTTTGAAGTCAATGTTTATGTTGTACAAACCCTAATGTTCCCTGTATTGAAAACATTGTGGTTCTCGATCCACTATGAAATGTGTAAAAAAATAAATTATTGAATTAAAATTTTTTTCTTTGAACCAGAAAATGGTGATAGGGGAATCTGGTCTAAACCTTTCTTATTGAAAATACATCATCAAGGGACATTCACAAACTCTTCTAACAAATAGTATGCAGGGGGAAAGGTTGACTTTATAGATGGATGCAACCTAGAAATGTGGTCATTGGTAGTTCTAGACAAGTGTGGAGAGAGACTTGGCTATGATGAAGAAACTGGTTTTGGGTGGATGCAACCCCTCATTTGGAGATTCAGCTAATTGGTCTCTGGTTTCTTAGGGCACATCGCTTCCCTTTTGTGAATTGGATCGGGTCAATTACATGACTCAAATGTGCCAGATAAAAGGAAGGAATTTTTATATCTTTTCGCTGAATTTCCATCCTTGCCTTTGGTCAACAGCGCATGTTTTGCATGCTCCAAAAACCCTGATGGTTTTCTGAATTCTGTCTGTGATTTTACTTAATTGGGACAAATTCAGTAGTTTGGGGACTTAAGTGTCCCATTTTGAAATTTAGGAATTGAAATGAAAAATCGCGTATAGTTTAGGTGGTAAAAATGGAATTTACCCTTAGTCTTACTTTAATAATGCTTAACAGAGTAAATTTGGGGCAGAAGCTTGAGAGTTGCTCTGATAATAGGCCGAATAGCAGCCGGAGAAGCCGTACCTCCTCGCAAAACATCCATCAAAATTGCCGAGTCAGGCTCAATCACAACATTTGAATATCCTGCTTGCTTACACACTTGCAAAACAACCAAAATTGCCGTGGCTTCAACTTATAAGTTACAATGAACAACATTACCAAATTAATCAGCAAAAGCCATAATGTATCTACCACCCTCATCCCTCACAATCCCTCCGCCACCGCTTACTCCGATCATCGAATTCGCTGACCCATTAGTATTTAATTTTAAAAAATCCACCCAGCGGAAAATCCCGTCTCACTGGCTTTGAAACAACGATAGTTGTATGCTAGATTAAGAAGAGATAATTTCCATCCAACCTCTAATCATACCTGTCAAATGAGTGAATCTAATGACATAGCAATTGCAAATAAATCTTGAATAACCAAATGACAAACTTCATTAACCGAAACTGCATGATCATCAAACCGGGATCTTTTTTTTTTTTTTTTAACGGCGGCAACGACATTTTTATAATCTAATCTATTCTAATATAGAGGAAGAGGAGTCTAAAGAGGTTGTGTATAAGGAAGTAGTAGGTATAATAACATGACTAGGCCAAAAGGCAGGTATAAAAATCTGACTAGATCAAAGGGGTGTTTTAACACCTCTTTTGGATTTTTTCACTACAGGTGGAGTTTGGACTTCCAACCTACAATTCAAGAAAGGATTTAGTCCCTTTTTGGTGACCATTGAGCCAAAACTCAGCGGGTAAATCTGGATCTATTTCTCACCTTCCACAAATGCCACAAGATTAATGAAGGAACAACCCTCACTAACCATTGGATGGCAGCCCCGCTTACCGGATGGAGCCTGGCATCTAACTCGCATCCCACGGTTAGAAGAATTAATCCCCATATGACCCTCAAAAAAATTCCAAACATTCACTACTAACTCTCCCAAATAAGAAACATGCTCCAAAGTTTCTACATAAACAGGATCACAAAACACACACACTTAGAGGGGCCATACACGTGAAAATGCATTACCACATCATCAGTCAGTAACTTAGCAGTCAACAATCTCCATATGGAAGTGCCAAATTGAAGCAAAAACACAATAGTGAGGCTGTGAAGACTGAAACAAATGACAAGTCAAATTTAGAGTAAAAACACCAGAAGGAGATAAACTCCACAACATCAAATCCGGTTCATCTCCAAAAAAGGAAAGATGAATTTATCACATCCAGGATCTCCTTCGGCAACCAAACCGAGAGAGCCAACAAATTCCACCGCTCTTCAATCCAAAAGTCTCTTACTCGAGCATTAGTAGCCATCTTAGGAATTTCCATGTCAACGGGCCCAACCTACTCTAGTTATTCCACTTGAACAGGCAATCATACGATGATACATCCTGGCAAATGGACAATTCTTCAGCAACAAATGTGTCATAGAGAAACCTAACGCTTAAAATATGTCATAACAAATAAAAACGAATAAGAACAAAGTGATTGATACCAAGGCTTCTATTGGAAAAAACCACAGAATAATGTGCTCTCACGCACAATCACATTGCACAAGAAAGAAAATTAACATTAAATAAAGAAAAAAGTTACAAAATAAAACAAAAATAAAGAATTACATAAGCCCATGTCGTACAGGGGTTACATCAATTGTAAAAGAGATTATTAATGCTACTTGGAACTTAATTTGATAAATTAAAAGGCCGAATTAAAGTAATAGTTAACTAGTAGGGATCTTAGTCAAGTAACCATGAGATCTTAGTTCGACTCTTAAACTCCCTCCCCCTTCCTCCTTATAAGATTTGGAGTCTCCTTTGAATAATAATAAAAAAAAGTGATAGGTAACTAACATGTACCTAAGGACCTAATTTATAACATTAAAGATAAGTATTAGGGGTGAATTTGAAAAATTATGAAACTAAGAGAGGGTCAAAATAAAAGAATAAAAATTGAGGACTAAACCTATAATTTTTGGCACTTTCTTATGTTCCCCGGTGAACACAGGACGACAGCTGCAACTTCTCTCCTTCTTTTCAGGTGACTTGCCAAAAACCATCACCTTCAGTCAGAGTTGGATTGAACGGAGTTCTCTCTCACACGAAAAACACAAAACGCACACACAAAAATTTCACAAAAGTGCAGAAAAATAGCAAAACTGAAAAGAGAAATGGACCATGAAAATTTGTCAACCGTTATCCCTCTATTCTCATCGGCAAACTCACAGGCCAGCATTGAACTGAGTAACGATTGGAGTTCCCTTCCATATGCATACAAATTGACAAATTTGTCCTATTATTTTTTATTTTCATTTGAGGCATTTTATTGCGATGCTATCAAATTGAGATAGATAGATTTTAGAAACGAACATAAATATATTGCTTATGACTTAAAAGAGGCCTCTTTCTCAATATAATGATGAAAACATCACAAAATTAGAGTACTGTATGATTCATTTCTTAATCTAGCATCACCACACATCCTATGTCTGGCAACTACATAAATTTTTTTTTTCAAACCAACGTTGCTGGTGACACATGATTTTTTTTTTTTTTTTGTAATCCAGTCGATAGGGACTGGAATGCAAACTGTTAATTTTTTTTTTAAAAAAAAAAGTGATAGTGTCGTCGCACAACACAAGTGTGGCGACACTTTAATTTTTTTTTTTTAAATTTGAGAAGCACGGCTACACTATTGAATCTAATTAATAATGATAGGCTTGCAGTTGATTTTTATGAAAGAAGGGGGGGAGGCGGGGGCGGGGGCGGGACTCGTACACAATTCTTAATGCTGTTGTAGTTAAAGTTAAAAAAAAAAAAAATTTCACTTTGTAAGCATAAGTGGTTCATATTGCACTGCCATTGGGCTCATTAAAAAAAAAAAAAGATAGAGAATGCAATTAACAAATTTTTCTTTGGTTTACAAGTATTTTTCTTTTAGTTTACAATGTAGTTGTAAACTAATAAAGTGCAGCAAAATTTTTTCTTAATAAACCAAATAAATTTGATAATCTAGTTGGAACACTTTTGTAATTTTGTACAAATTTCTGACATTTAGAACACCATGATTGGTTGTGTAAATTCATTCATTGGACTAAAATTGAAATTGTCCAATAAGTCTGAATTCAAAGTTTTGGGTAGTTTTAAATTGGGACGTGTAATTGGATTAAAAGTGTTATTCAATTGTATTAGAATTTATTAAGTAAAAATAAATGTAGATTGCTTATGAATTGTAAAATAAAATGTTATTCAATTGTAAAATAAAGTGTTATTCAATTGTAAAATTCCATTAATTCATTGACTGTTGCCAATTAGCTTATTTTACAATTCATACGCAATCTGATATGAACCCGTTGATAAAACGAAATTCGCATTGACAAGCCACCGATCTTTGGTGTTTAATACAAGTTTGAGTAGCGGAATTCCAATACAAACCCCTATAATTCTCGTGGTTGTGAACATTGATACAATCTTAATCCACAATCAAACGAACTAGTGAATCCTAAAAAAGGTAGTAAGCGCCACAATCAAGAGTGGTTTCTTGATTGATAAGCCGAATGAATACTCAAGAAATTCTAAAGCTTTCAAGGGTGCTCGAAGAGCCAAGAGAGCTATCTCTCAAGATAATTTTCTGGAATAATTTTGTCTGGTCTATGATGAAAAAATGTTTAACCCATATTTATAGGATTTACAAGCAATGAAACCGTCTCCAACTAGGAAAACCTAATGACAACTCGCGGCCTTGTGTCTTTCTAAAGCTGGCTGACCTTAAACTCCTAAAGTAACTAGGAAAAAGTCACGAAAATGACACAAAATAACTACTAACTAATTCGGTCCACAAATGATGACAAAACTAATGAAACAAATGCTGAAAATTTAAGCTGAAAATTTTGGTCTTTAATCTCTTTTTTCCAAACGACTTGAGCAACTCGTTTAATGAGCAAGTAGCAAAGAAATAGCTCCACACTTTGAGACTCCGTCCTTATATCAGTCCTCATCTCTTGAGAATGATTTGTTCTCAAATCTGCTGGCATGTTGGCTCACTTAGATTGAACCATGCATGGATAGATCACAGCACATACATGACAACTTGTGTGTCGCTGGGATAATTTATACACCATGCACATGAATTAAGGTAAACAACGATCAGTGTAGTTCACAAATCTCAACGAAAGGGTAGTTAGTTGAAACGGCTGGAACATAGATGTTTGCTCAAATTTGGCAGCAACTAAAAAGGAATTATGGATCTCCTTAAAGCTGGAGAGTTCAAGTCCTTCAAAACCAGCAAATGGAACATCATTTCGTGCTTCTTTAACTCCGTATGTGTCACTCAAAGGTTGGTAATCCTCAATGATCTCCAACGCAAGTGAATGAAAAACATCAAACCCTACAATAGACAAAGCAATGAATGAGTGATCAAAATTGTAGCAAATTAAGAAAGGTGTACTAACAAATAATGCTTGATCAAAATTGAATTGAAACAAATTGTATGCAATATTAAAACTTATCAAAGAACAACACTCCTTTGAACTTGAAGGTTGGACAGTCGATTGCAAGTTTTGCTCCACAATTAGATTATAAAAACATGCAACTCCAAGAAAACTTTGCAATTCTCCAAGGCATCTAGGAACAATACACGCCTCGTTCACCACTTTCATACCTCGTTGTACCCGCAAAAGAAAAACAACTTCACCCGACAAAGTTGGATCTAACTCATTAGTAGACAACAAAAGCTCATTACTAAAAGGTATGAGTAAAGACTGCTTCGCACTAAGAACTTGTTTCACTACCTTAACTTTCACTAGAAAATTCAATTTCTTTTTAACATTCCCAACCTTGGCCGATTCTATACTACACTCTTTACTCACTTTACTCTCAACCTTAGTTAATGATTTCTTCCTCTCATTTTCCTTTTCAAACTCCCTTTGCAAACCCAGTTGGTTTTCATGTACTTGTTTGGGTATAAGAGGTACTAATGTGATTTTCCTATGTCTATGCATAAAAGTGTACTTATTAGTAACCCCATCAAAAGTAATTTTCTCATCAAATTGCTAGGACCTACCAAGTATCATAGGGCTCGCATCCATAGGAACAACATCACATAGAATTTCATCCTCATATTTACCAATTTTAAATGAAACAAGTACTTGTTTGGAGACACAAACTTCACCACTATTGTTGAGCCATTGTAGCTTCTAAGTTCATGGGTGATCTGTGGTTGTGAACTCCAACTTCTCTACCATAAGTGCGCTCGCTATGTTGATACAGCTACCTCCATCAATTATCAAATTACACATTTTGTCTTTAATTAAACATCGTGTATAGAAGATATTCTCACATTGCACATCATCCTCTTTGAGTTGGGTAGTTAACACTCTTCGTGCAACAATTCCGAGTACAACTTGTCCATTGATGGCCCACTCTTCTCCCAATTCATCTTCTTCATCAACAAGTGGTGGCGGTCCCTCATACTCGGCCTTATTATTGGACACAATTTCACCAATGAAGAGCATAATCATTGCCCATTGGTTGGAGCATTAACTAGCTATATGTCCCTTTCCTTGACACTTGAAGCATCAAGTGTCTTGACTTCTCACTTTTGGCTGCTTCGAAGACATTTTAGAGGCTATTTTAGTGTCTCCCTTGGATGACTCTCCTTTTGGCCTTGGAGTAGTTGAGTTGGCCGATTGTTTGTGCTCATTCCTTGGTTGGTTTGGCATTGGAGTTAGGTTAGAGAGAGCATAATTCGATCGTGGTTGACCTATCGCCTTGAGCCTTTGCTCAATTTCACGGCCTTATCTACCATCTCGCCAATCTCTACATATAGTTGTAGCTCCAATCTCTTGGCTATCTCAAGTCTCAAGCCATTGAGAAATCTAGCCATGGTGGCCTCGCAGTCTTCTTGGATATCTACGCGTAACATGGTGACCTCCATATCCTTATAGTAGTCCTCTAAGCTATGACTTCCTTGCGTTAATTTTGTAATTTCTGGTACAAGTCATGGTAGTAGTAGCTCAGAACAAATCTCTTTCTCATGATCCATCGAAAATCAATCCAAGTGGTAATAGCGGGCTCCATACTTCATCTCGTACACGTGCACAATTAGTCCCACCAAACAATCGCTTAATCAATGAATTCAATTACCATGAGTTTGGCCTTCTGCTTCTCGGTGTAGGTGTGACACTTGAAGATCATTTCCACCTTCCGCTCCCACTCGAGGTATGCCTTTGGACTCGATCTCCCTTGAAATGTTGGAATTTTTATTTTGATCCCTTTGATAGGATCACTCCCTTGGTTTGGTTCGTAAATTCTCGGTCTTGACCTCCGCTTGACCTCTTCATCATTGGAGCTCTTGGATTCTCCCATGTTGATTTTGTCTCATCGTCCCTTGGATGGTGTTTGAGACAACTCCAACTTATCCATTCTTTCATGCAAAGCCGCAATGTTGTTATTGATTCGTCTTGCAAAATCACCAAACAAAGCCTCAAGTTTAAGTGTGAGGTTTACTTTAGGTTCATGTTCTTCCTTTGCTTAGGTACCCTGCAAGAAAATGTTAGTATAAAAGAATAAAATTTTCCTTTCTCGCTCCCTCACTTGTATTCGGCCATGCTTGTGTTTACACTTAAGTATTCACTCTATTGGTCTCACCAAAAGCTCTCAAAGCCTTGATTGCCTCCCTTGAATAGGTTAGAATTCGTTATAAGTGTTCAACCAAGCTATACAATCAAGTTTCTTGAGTGTGGTTAACCAAGAGTATGTGTAATGACACAAAAGGTGACATGATTTTGGAAATTTTGAGAAGGAAAAACTCGACTTTTGGAACAAGAATGAAGCTGAAAATTTATTGAAACTAAGCTGAAAATAACGACTCAATCAACTACTTGAGTAACAACGCAACAATGACTAGAATGAACAAGACCAAAACTGGAAATTTGAACTTGATATTTCTAGACTTTAAGAATGTGACTAAGGCTATAAACGACTGAAAATTATGGCTGAAAACTACTAGAAATAAGTTAGAAATAATGACACAAAAACTGGTTAGTGATCTAACACTAGAACACTAGGAAATGAAGGACCCAATGCTTGTGTGTAGTGTAGCAATTAGGAAACTGTCTTGTAGTTGGAATTCTTGGAATAATTCTGGAAATAAACCCCTTTTCCCAATAAAGCAAGGATTATATAGGCTGTGGTCAATGAATTTCCAAAACACCACTAGCACCTTTTTCTGGTAACTTTATGGATCAAATTCGTGGCTGTAATAATTTTTTTTATACAATAGCCAAGAACTTTCAACCATGAGCACTAGGGTTTGGCAGGCACAATTTTTGCAGCTTTTATTGATCAAAGATTCGATCCCAAAAACCCCAACAAGCTTCAAGAATCTCACAAACAATGAAGAAGGTAATTCAAGGATTCAAGAAACAAAGAAAATTCTAAAGATTACCCCCCAACAGCTACTTGTTTCTTCGAATGCACCAAGACAAGGAATTAGGTTTCACAAGGCTTCAAGATCCACACTCAAGACCTCAAGAACTCAAGATTTTTTTCTTTTTTCTTTTTTAACAATCAAGAAGTTCAAGAAATCCTGAATTTTGTCTCAAAATTCCAAGAAAGAAGCAAGGTCAGTTTATAATTCCAATTGTACCACTTCACTAACAAGAAACCCTAGAACAAGGTTCTCAGGTTTTCTTTAAGAAACAATGACAGAAATTCCTCTCTCTATTTTTTTTCATTTTTTTTGACTCAAGAACACACAAGACACGATAACACACAAACCAGCAACAAGAACTTGTTAAAATTTAAACGAATTCACCACAAACAAAAACGGACACCCAAGATAAGAACTCTAACGAAACACCAAACCTTAAGATGTGGTGAACAAGAATCTAACAGATCACTAGAAACAACAACGGATGGACACAAAATCAAAAAGAACTAATGCATTTGAGTAAAAATAAAGGGATATAACTTGCAAAATCACCAATTAGCTCTGATACCAATTGATACGAACCTCGTTGACGAAACACAATTCACATTAACAAGCTCCGGATCTTTGGTGATTGATACAAGTTTGAGCAGAGGAATTCCTATACGGACCCATCTAATCCCCGTGGTTGCAAATGTTGATACGATCTTGATCCACAACTAAATGAACTAACGAACTCTAGGAAAGGTAGTAGGCGGCACAATCAAGGGTGGTTTCTTGATTGATAAGCCGAACGAACACTCAAGAAATTCTAAAGTGTTCAAGGGTACTCAAAGAGCCAAGAGAGCTATTTGTCAAGATAATTTTTTTTGGAATGATTTCGTCTTGTTCATGATGAAAAAACGTTTAAACCCACAATACGAGCAAAGATTCCTGAAACCACCACGACTTTCAACGCCGCCGCCAACCCTGACCAATGGAAGTTCAAAATAGCCAAAATCCTAATGAAGATTCCGAAACGAAGCAGGATGAAGATATCCTGAGAAGAGCCAGAAGAAGTTCAAACGAAGATCAACTGCGGAAATAGTGGAGAATACTCACGCTGGCGGCAACAAGGGTACAGGATTCACTGGATGGAATTTGCAAAGCCCACGCTTAGGGAGCAGGCACCTGGGGTGAGAGATCATTCCTGGAGACGCTTAAAGGAGTGAAACAGCCAGGGAAGTTCTACGATGGGGAAGGGGGAGGAAATGGATCTGGATGAGGATTCTCTTATCTCGGAGTCAGATCTGAATAAGGAGGTCGAGATCCGAGAGTCAAAATTCCCCAGGGTGGATTCGGAGTAGGATGAAATCCAGAAATTCCTGGTGACCTTGGAGAAGGAGCCTTGTGATTAAGGTACTGGAGAAGAAGGTAGGGTACAAAGCACTGGAGAATTGGTTACGAGAATCCTGGGCATTGCGGGAGGACTTTGAACTATTGGATTTAGAGAACGGGTTTTTCCTCTCGCGTTTCCGGACTAAAGAGGATTATCTAAGAGTGCTCGAAGAGGGGGCCATGGACAATCCAAGGGCACTATATTACCCATAAGTAAATGGAAGCCGGGGTTCAGGCCTGCAAACACAGACATTAAAACTACATCAGTATAGGCTAGGCTGTCGGGACTGCCGGTAGAGTATTACGATGAGGGGTTCTTGATGAGGATTGGCAACGCACTTGATAAAGCTCTGAAGGTTGACTTCCAGACCTTATCCGCCACAAGAGGTAAATATGCGCGTTTGTGTATGGAGGTGGACTTAAAGAAGCCTCTAGTGCCCTTCGTTTGGGTTGACAAGGAGCTTCAAGTAGTGGAATATGAGGGACTGGAGGCGATATGTTTTGAGTGCGGGAAGTATAGGCACATCGCCATCACTTGCCGGAGTGAGTTCGAGATGCCAGTGGGCAGCTGCAGGGGATGAGGGACAGGAAAAAACAAGAAAACAGGAGGAGGCGGAGAACAACCCATATGGGCCTTGGATGGTGGCAAGCAAAAGGAGAACAAGGGCAGACGGGGAAGGCCAGGATGGGAGCCGTCTAGCGAGAGGCTAAAGACAAGAGCCAGCAAGACGTACATGTACTGGGGGCAGTAACACAGAGGCATATGGGAAAGGAGGAAGCCAGGTAGAGGGCGTAGCCTCATATGGATTTGCCTGGGTCAAGGCGAACGAGTTTAATGGCTTGAGATTCGGAGTTTTAAGTGAAAATGGAGAAGATGAACCAGTCCAAGTGGAGAGGGACTCTAGGGAAGTGCTCATGGAAAAAAATCAATGTGATACCCAATCCACCCCATGCGCTGGTGTTTCGAAGCCCGGAGAGAGCATTTGAACGAACGAAGGGAAAGGAAAATCAGAGTTATAGTATCAAGAAGTGAGAGCAAAAAGGAGGTCTTCATGCAGTAACAGTGAAACTACCAAGGCAGAGCAAATCATTAGATGGACAGAGAGTATCGATTTTGAAAAAGGGTATGAAACCAAAAGAAGCGGCAGCGACAATGGGGGAGTGCTCACGAAGGGTGGATGAGCCACGCCAGGACATCGTATTGCGAGATGTAGGGGGTGCCAAAGCTACACTAGACCGGCCATCGGATCAAGTAAGAAGGAGGGGAGAAGCAAGTGATATGGATCCCGGAGACCCTCTAAATGATTGCCAACCGGATAGGATATTAGACTTGAGGGAAAAAAACCGTCATTCCAAACCAGCCACAGATAGAGGTAATCAATTTCGGGGATGATAATCTGGCCTTCTTAGGGAGAGGGATCGAAATGGAAGAGGCCGACGGAGCCAAGGAAGGGGGATGCCCCTGAGCACTGCCATACTTGAATTTTTTAAATCAAGATGAAAATTGTCAGTTGAATTGTCGTGGGGCAGCTAACCAAAGATTTTGGCGGAACCTTAAGGAAGTTCAGAATCAGTATAGACCAGACATCCTTGTATTGATAGAAACGAGAGTAGCGAGCGAAAAGGCGACACGAATTATGAGTAGTTTCCGCTATGATAGCAAGATATGTGTTGAGGCAGCAGGATTCTCTGGAGGCATTTGGATGTTTTGGAACAGCTTAGAGCTTGAAATTGAAGTAATAGGTATCAACTGGCAATTCATCCATGCAATGTCCGGGATGAGTCGCAATAGGAGTGGCTACTATCTGCAATTTATGCTTCACCCGAGATGGGTTTGCGTCGTGAGTTATGGAAATACTTCAAATTGGTAGGATCTCATATAAACTATCCATGGTTGATTATTGGTGACCTCAATGAGATAGTGGAAGCAGATGAAAAAAAGGGCGGAAGAGTGTTTCGAAGAGTGGGAGAGAACAGCCTCTGGGATTGTATGAATAGCTGTGAGTTAATCGATTTGGGTTTTAGTGGTCCAGCTTTGACGTGGAACAATCTTAGGGAAGGGGGAGCAAGGGTTAGGAAACGACTAGATAGGGCGCTATGTAATGAGGAGTGGAGACTTCAATTTCCAGAAGCAGCAGTTACACATCTTGCTCGGGCATACTCGGATCACCACCCCTTATTGTTGGAGGTTGCTATCAGAGGCAGGAAGCCAGCAGGACCTAAGCCTTTTAGATTTGAGTTGGCTTGGATGACGCATCCAAGTTTTATGGACAAAATTGAGAGATGTTGGGGAATGGAGGACGATTTACTATTGAACTTGTCGAACCTCTCAGAGAGACTTCAGATATCGAACAAAGAGGTTTTTGGGCACATTTTCCATAGGAAGAGAAGATGCTTAGCAAGGCTGAGTGGCATATAGAGGGCACTTTCCCAAAAAGAGTCGAAGTACTTGGAAAAGTTGGAGGGAAAAATTAATTGTAGAATATAATGAAATTTTAGAGCAAGAGGAGGTGTTTTGGTATTAGAAATCTAAGGTGACATGGTTGAGGTGTGGAGACAAGAATATCAGATTCTTCTATCTCTCTACAATAGTAAGATTGAAATGCAATGAAATATTGAGTCTCAAGGATAAGGAAGGTCAGTGGCAAACAGATAGGGAGCTAGTAAAGAGACATTGTCGTAGACTTTTTTAAAAATTTATACAGTAGGGAGAATGATCAGCCATTGAATAGAGGAGGAGCCATTTGGTTTTAAGGGTTTAACTAAAAGACAGTGAAGCTGTTTAACACGTAGGGTGAGTGACATGGAAGTTAAGAAGACATTGTTTGATATGGGGAGCAATAAAGCACCTAGGCCGGATGGTGTGTGTGCGGGGTTCTATCAGAGATGTTGGTCCAAAATAGGATGCTTACTTGTCAGGTGGCTGCAGGACGTTTTCAGGAAGAATGAGCTGCCAAATGGAGTGAATCGCACGCTGATAGCCCTTATACCAAAGTGAAGAATCCCGAAGTTGTGGCACATTTGAGACCAATTTCCTTAATGTAATGTGAATTATAAGGTAGTGACCAAGATAATAGTCAACAGATTGAGGCCCTTGCTAAATGATTTAGTGGGCCCAGAACAGGCAAGCTTTATTCCTAGCAGACAATCGTGTGATAACGTGATAATTATCCAGGAACTATTACACACAATGAAGAAGATGAAGGGCAAAAGGGGTTGCTATGATAATTAAGATAGATCTGGAAAAAAGCTTATGATAGAGTTAGGTGGACTTTTTACATCAGACCCTGGAGTGGGCTGGTATCCCTCAAGAGCTAATCAAACTGATCATGAATTGTGTACAAGTGGAGGCAACCGCAATTTTATGGAATGGGAAAAAATCAGAGAGTTTTGTACTGTCTAGGGGCTTGAGGGCAGGGGGATCCCCTATCACCGTATCTTTTTGTACTGTGCATGGAGCGCTTAAGTCATTTGATTTTGCAGGCCACAGAGGGGAAAGAAGTGGAGGGGAGTGAAGGCGTCAAGAATTGGACCGATAATAACTCACTTAATGTTTGCGGATGACTTACTTTTGTGCGCGGGAAGCCACGCCTTTTACAAGGTCAAATAGTTAAGAGCATCATGCAGAATTTGTGGTTATCTCAGGGGGCAGCGAGTCAACATAGATAAAACTAAGTTCTTCTGCTCGCAGAATGTGAAAAAAACAGTAGTTAAGGAGATAAGTAAGATTTATAGGGTAAAAGAGACAAAGAATCTGGAAAATACCTTGGAGTTCCACTTCTTCACTCAAGAGTCAACAAAGGTATGTTTCAACCACTATTGGACCGGCGTTAGAATGAAGCTAACTGGTTGGAAGAAATGAAATCTTTCCTTTGCAGGAGAGCCATTCTAGTTAAATCAGCTTTTGTCTGCTATACCAACGTACCACATGCAGATAGCACTGATTCCGGTTGGCGGTGCTGGAAGAGTTGGAAAAGTATGCTAGAGGCTTTCTTTGGGGGGATACTGAGGAGAACAGGAGGGTTCACCATGTCAACTGGGATACAGTGACTCAAATGAAAAAGAAGGGAGGTTTAGGGATTAGAAGAATAAGGAAAGTAAATGTGGCAATGCTTGCTACACGGAGCTAGAGGCTGTTTAGGGATGAGCAGGCTTTGTGGGGGAAAGTGGTTAAGGAAAAGTATCGCAAAGGTATAACAGGATTCAAGTATTCGTCTAGGATTGGGGACTCACACGAGTGGAAGAGCATTGTGAAAGGTAGTGAATTACTTGAGAAAGGAGTGTAATGGAGGCTTTGGAATGGATAGTCAATACGTTTTTGGAGAGATAAGTGGCTGGAGGATGTACCACTACTAGATGAGTTAGAGCGGGAAATACCAGAGGAGGAAGTGGAGAAAAAGGTGAAGGATTACTGGAACAATAATGGTTGGAATATTGATCAACTTCGAAGCTTGGCTAAACCCGGAGCAGATACTGAAGCTAAGAAGCTTCTTCACCCTTCCTGGTTCGAATAACCCCGATCGGCTCTGTTGGAAACTCGAGCCGAAAGGGGTCTTTCACCACCAAGTTGGCATACGAATTGAATTGGTTGGAGGAGGAATTGAAGGAGGAGTTGGCATGCTGGGAGAAAATATGGAAAACACAAGGTCCAGGACGATGGCAATTGCTACTCTGGTTGGTGAGGCATGGTAAACTATTAACGCAAGAGGAAAAGGCCAAAAGGAAGCTGAGCCCAACTTCTTACTGTCCAATTTGTGAATCTATGGTTGAATCAACCATCCATGCGGTCCGCGACTGCGGATGGATAAAGAGCATATGGAAACAGTTTGTCATGCAAAATAGATGGGAGGAATTTTTAAACAAACCAGTGCAGGATTGGGTGGACTGGAATCTAAAGGATGGAAGGATTGGAGGGAAGGGGAAAGAGGACTGGCAGCTAACATTCCAACAGATTGTGTATCTTGCATGGTCAGCCAGGAATTCCTTTTGCGCCACATGTGATGAACGAAAATTGGATATCAACAAGGAAGAGATTTGTAGACGAATAGGGCAAGCAAGAGAAGCGCTCCTTAGAGGAGATGGCTTGGGGAAAAAAGAAGAAAAAGTTTATCAGATGGGAGAGGCCTCTAGATGGTTGGTTGAAGATGAATGTGGATGGAGCTGCAAACCGTGCCTCTGGAAGGGCAGGAGTGGGAGGCCTCCTCAGAGATAGTTGGGGGAGGTGGAAAGCTGGTTTTATAGTGAGTATCGAGCTAACAATAATATGACAAGCAGAGATCTATGGGGTATACTCAAAAGGGTTGGAACTGGCTTGGAACTCTGGGGAACGAAGAGTGATTTTGGAAACGGATTCTAAGGCTGCTTTGGATCTAATACAAGGAGCAGGTCTGGACTCACTATTATCCAATTTGATACGTCGCATCAGGGATTACACATGTAGGGATTGGGAATGTAGATTACAACATGTTTGGAGAGAAGGGAATAAGTGTGCAGATTGGCTGGCTAAACGGAGTGTTAGCAGTGATCCAGGGATGCAGATTCTAACAGAACCTCCACAGGAACTGCGGGAATTGATTGGTACAGATATTTTGGGGGCTGCGACCCCGCGTTTTGTTACTGCTTAAGAGGATTGACCTCTCCCATGTGAAAAAAAAACGTTTAACCCATATTTATAGGGTTTACAAGCAATGAAACCGAGTCCAACCAGGGAAAACCTAATGACAACTCACGGCATTGTGTCTTTCTAAAGGTGACTGACCTTAAACTCCTAAAGTAACTAGGAAAAAGTCATGAAAATGACACAAAATAGCTGCTAACTAATTCGGTCCACAAATGATGACAAAACTAATGAAACAAATGCTGAAAATTTGACTTAGAAAATTTGGTCCTTAATCTCTTTCTTCCAAATGACTTGAGCAACCCCTTTAATGAGCGAGTAGGGAAGAAATAGCTCCACACTTTGAGACTCCGTGCTCATATCACAATCTTCATTTATTTTTACTTATTTCTTAATCTATAAATCCTAATACAATTGAATAACACTTTTAATCCAATTACACGTCCTAATTTAAAACTACCCAAAACTTTGAATTCAATCCTATTGGACAATTTCAATTTTAGTCCAACAAAAAAATTTACACAACCAATCATGGTGTTTTAAATGTCACAAATTTGTATAGAAATTTGATTGTCTAGGGCAGTAGGGCTAATCAGAGATGCAACAAGCTGTTGGAAGATAGGATTCTATGCAGATACAGGAACAATTTCAAATGTGGCAGCGGAGCTCTAGGTCATGATATTTGGCCTACAGATAACACGGGAACATGGATACAAGCAAATGATTCTGGAATCATACTCAAAACACAGCCATTGAGTTGATTAAAAAAGCGCCTCTCGAGAGTACACACTTCAACCTGATTCATATTGTTCGAGAGTGGCCTAACAAAGAGTGGGAATGTAAAGTGTAGCACACGTGGAGAGAAGGCAATCAATGCACAGACTATCTTGCTAAAGTGGCAATCAACTCAGTGTTTGGCCTACATAGACTGGTGGAACCTCCCCACAAATTGAAGTCCTTATTAGGCAATGATGTAATAAGAGTTACCGCACCTCGCCTAGTAAGGGTCAGGTACTCGTCCATGCACTATTTGGCTGACTTGGTTAGTCATTTTTAACCCTTATTCGCCTTGTATATTAGCAAATATTCGATTATTGGATATCCACTAAGATAGAGATAGGTCAATAGGTACCCGTTTCTCCCCACTTATCGTTTAAATTTTTTAAAAATGATTTATACTAATTTAATTTTATATTTTACATATTCATCTTAAATTTAATAAAGATTTTTTTCTCAATAAAAGTCTCTCACCAAGAAATAAACATGCGAAGAGAATATAAGAAAAAACAAAAAATTGAAAGAATTCAAAATTAATAAAAATTTGAAACAAGTAGCACATTTTTTAATTATATATTTCACAGTAATTAAACTCTTTTCTAAAAAATATAAGATCATGACCTTTACAATTAAATCTTGTAAACAAACTATAGTCTCCCATATTTGTAATGTAATTTGTTTAATGAAATTGCTTATTTAGCTCTAAAAATATTAGTTTATAGTATGTGTATAAATATATATATATGTGTGTGTATATGCAGGGTAGATTGGGTACTCACAAATTTTTAATTATCTGACCTCAACTCGTTCCTCATCTAAATGAATACCCGACTCTATTTTGACCCCGATCAAATAATACGACTTGGTATCCTAATTTTTTAATTGGATGGGATCAGCTATGGCAAATTTTTGGATTAGCAGGTATTTTTGCTCACCCTTAACCACTATGTTTTGGAGATAATTTGAGAGTTTGGTTGAGAAAATGTTAAAAATTTTTTCTCACGTATTAAATTCCTGAAGGTTAAAGGATGAAGTAATAGAAAGGATAAAGTGCACTGTAGCCACTAATCTTTTCCATATTCTCATCCAAACCATTAAACATTATTTTTCCTACTAAACTAATGAAAAGGTTCAATCAGCCCATTCTATGAAATGGTTGTAGACAAAGAAAATTTATTTAATTTATTTAGTTTAAATTATAGAAGTCTAGTATGTTTTGGGCTGACAAATTGGGCCAATATTATGGACTATTAAATCAAATTAGATTTGTGATGTCCATTTAAACTAAAGTGAATTAATTGATTTATTAATTCACAATGGTATTTGGGCTACTCCACTATTTAAGTCCATGTTAAATGAGTTTCTTGAATTATAAGTTACCCAAAATGCAGGAAGGTTTTGAAGGATTTTCTTAAAGACATAACCTACATATTTTAGCCATAAATAGTGGTCTTCCCTCAAGGAAAATAGCACATTGAAATCCCTAAATTTTGAAGAAATTTTGTCAAATTATCAATAGGGTTTTCCCTCAAATCCAAATTTAAATCTAGTTAACAAGTTTTCCTTCTATTCGTGTTGAAAATTTAAAGATTCAAGTATTCAATGCTATCATCAAATCATTCGTTTTCTACACCAAAAACGTAGGAGACACCCTCTTGATCGGAGAATAAGTCTTTTCGACCCTTTGATTGAAGTCATTTGAAGAGAAGAATTAGGAGATTAATTTCTTTGATTCAAGAATTTTCAAATATTATAACCCTCTTATTATTTGATTTAATATATTTGATATCTTGTGCAAATTTCCTTGTCTTTTATTTTAGGCAACAAATTTGTGTTTACAAATTTTTTGCATGCTCGGTAGGACAATCTCTACCTCTCATCTCTTTTCTTCCAACAAATTACCTATTTCAAGAATCAATGGAGTCCAAGACGGTGAGCTTTGCTCTTGAAAGCTCAGTTGCTGGTGTTCCGGCAACTTAGGAAATGCAGTACACCACACCCATGATAAGGAGTAAGACTAAGAAATTAGCAGCAATGGCTAAGGCAAATACTACAGTTGAAGGGAAAACTTTTGAAGTTTTTCCCAACAAGAAGGGAGTCTATGAGGAATTTGCTGATAGTTCAAGTAATTCGTCTACTTCTATGGTGATGCCTATCATGATGACTAACACTCCAACTGTGAAAGATTAAATTTCAAATCTAGTTAAAATTGTCAAAGAGCTAGTAGTGTACGTGCAAAGTCAAGATATCAAGATAGCTAAACTAATCGCTATGGTGAAAAATATGGGCAAAAATAGCCTTAACATGTCTAAACGGAGAATCAAAGTGCAAGATGAAGGTGACTCATTATCAAGGGAGAAGGAGAAAATGGATACAAAGTCACATACAATGAAGGAGTTTTCAATCTCTCCTGATGTCACCATTCATGTTGATTAGACTTGTCAATCGGGTCTAATGAATTTGGCTTTCATAATTCGAGATTAGTTCATTTAATTTGTAACATTTTTGGATTTCAGGCTATGAGTTTCTGATTAATAAATGTGAATCTCATACTCAACTCACATAATATTCGAGTTGTGAGCTTTATTCAAGTTTAGCCAAAACTCACTTATTACTCCTTCATTTTCTTAATATAATTACTATAACTATTAAGTTGTAAAACTAATTTCACATTTACAAGATTACAACATTAAAACTAAACATGAACAAGTAATAGTTTTTAAAAAGTGTATAAATCAAAAAATTTTCAACAATATTTATATTTAATTCGTTCAAAATTTATGAAAAATAGTAATAAAACATGCGGTTATAAGCCAATACATTTTTCAAAGGTTGGAACTTCTTTATAATATTTGAATCCAAACATGCTTGATGATTTGTATTTCTAGACCAAAAAGAAATCAACCAATATTATGCTAACATAAAATTTACTCAACTAATAAGACAAGTTAGATATTCAGTTATGCATGACTAATATTGACTCTCAAGAAATCTAGTAGA
Source organism: Coffea humblotiana (assembly GCA_023065735.1). Classification (NCBI taxonomy): domain Eukaryota; kingdom Viridiplantae; phylum Streptophyta; class Magnoliopsida; order Gentianales; family Rubiaceae; genus Coffea; species Coffea humblotiana. The sequence continues at coordinate 32,400,695 of CM041209.1, read as the reverse complement.
AGAGTCTTTAGATGTACTTTTGTATTTTGTATATATTTAGTATTTAGTAATAATATATTTGAATATATAATTATACATAATATCAAAATATATATCTTATATATATATTGGTAATTAAAGGGCCGGGTCTATATCCAATTTGAGTCTAATGAGGTCCAAACTTGGTTCATATTTAATTCAGGCCTAATTTTTAGGCTCAAACTCAGACCGACTCACTAAAGGGTCGGGCTCATCGGACTTTTTTTGGGGCCGAACGAGCCGAGCTAAGGCCGGCCTGACCCCACAGACAGTCCTAATGTTAATAATCTAAAGGAGTTTATTGAAGGTACGATGAAGTACACAATTGGTGGAAGCACCAAATTATATAGCAGTTATACCAAACCTTACACCACAACAGTGGAAAGTTTGAAGATGTCTGTTGGATATCAACCTCCAAAATTTTAGCAATTTGATGGCAAAAGCATTCCCAAACATCATATTGAACACTTTATAGAAATTTGTAACAATATTGGCACTGATGGTGACTTGCTTAAACAATTCGTTCACTCACTGAAAGGTAATGCCTTTGATTGGTACACAGATCTAGAACCTGGCACCATTGGCAGTTGGGAGTAGTTAGAGTAGGAGTTTCTTAACCATTTCTATTGCACAAAAAGGACTAGCTGCATGATTGAACTCTCAAATACGCACTAGTGGAAGAATGAACCTGTCATCAACTTCGCCAATTACTGGAGAAATCTGAGCCTAAACTACAAGGATCAAATTTTGGAATCTTTTGCCATTGCGATGTGTATTCAAGACATGCATTAGGGAATCAAATACATCTTGCAAGGTGTACAATTAGAAACATTTGATGAATTATCCACAAAAGCTCAGAAGGAAGAAATCAATCTTGACGAACAAGAACTGCCGATTTCTGATTCTCGCAAGGCTAAAAAGAAACAAGAAGTGATGAAATGGGGCAAGTTTCCAGTCAAAAGTCAGAAGAAGGAGGCCATGGTTAAAAGTGAAACACCTTTCAAGATTGTCCCCAGAACTACTAAGAAAGAAGATAAAAAATCCAATACGCATTAAGAGTAAGGAAAGAGAAAATCAACTCTCAAGGAGATGCAAAACAAGGAATACCCTTTCCTTGATTTTTTGATGTTCTTGGTATGTTTGATGATCTGTTAAGTATGAACTTATCACACTTTCCGAGATGAAGCGACCTGATGAGGATAAGAATACTAATGACACAAATTATTACAAGTATCACTGTTTGGTTGGACATCCCATTAAAAAATGCATTGTTTTTAAAGACAAAGTGGTGGAGTTGATAAGACAAGGAAAATTTTTTCTTGAAGAAGACAAGACAAGTGTGAATCAAACTTTCATTGATTCACTATAGTCCATAGAAGTTGAAAAACTTGCCAAGGAAGTTGAAGAGGTCATAATACCTGTATTGGCAACTATTCAATTTAGATTGTTTGATCATATAGAAGTTGAACAAAAAATCGCCCCTTCAACTCTTCCTGATTATGAATATGAAGATGAGAAGTTATTACAACTAGATGTGGATGATTAGGGATGACAATTTTCAACACAACCTGAAAATTCGACACGAATCTAATACGAAATCAATAGGTTTGGTTTTAAATTTCATGGGTTCAGGTTAGAATTGGGTTGGACCCAATGAACCCGAAAAAAGGTCAAATTCAGGTCAAAAATAAGTTGATCCAGTAACCCGTTTCTGAAATAAAAATAAGTTAATAAATATAAAAAAATTATCTAAATACCAGACTAACTAAATCTTTTTTGAGGGAATATTCACTTAGCCCTAAATCATCCTCACCTGAATACCCGATCGTTCTTCCCCCTTTCTCCTCTAAAATCTAAATGGCTAAAATTCATACCTCTACCTTACACCATCACTGCCTTGCCCTTCACGTCACCTGTCACTAGTAAACACCAGTTAGTAGCAAGCGACGACCATTCTTCTCTGAAGTTTGAGCAACAAGAAACGACCAGCAACAAGCGATTCTAGATCGATTATTGAAAAAGCGAAGAAGGTATATAGATTTAGATCGAGTTTAGTTTCTGGATTTTATCTATTTTTTAAAGTTTTAGATCGAACTAATGAGATGAAGTCATTTTTTATTTTTATGGATGACTTAAAAAGGCTTACGTGTAGTTTCGATATCTTGATTTATGGTGATAACATATAGTTTGATGTTGAGGCTTTGCTCTTTTTGAGCCTCCGTTGCCACTCCAACAGTGTCTAGTTTTCCTTCTCAAAGTACAAAGGTTTGGTGGAGCTTAAGGCTAAAAGGGTTCCACTTCCCGTCACCAGTGAATCTTAGTACAAAGATTGTCGGGAAGCCATTGAAGTAGACAAAAAAATGTACTAGCATGCTTTCGAAACGTTGGCTTAGAGAGATCTTTTCTTTTCATTTTTTTTGGTTAAGTAAGAAGAAAGTTGATAGTAGAATAGAGGAGAGTGATGACGAAAGAGGTAATGCACTAAAGGTGCTAAAAGGAGTGCTTACAACTGTTTCAAAAGCTTTTCGCAATTATTTCTATCATAATGTGTTGACACTAAATCAGGAAAGGCAAATGTAAAAATTTATGGAGCGGTAATAGTTATCTTGTGAAGTATAATTCTTCACAGATGCACGTGTATTGGTATGATAAACATTATTTTCTGGTTTGACTTTTTGCATGTGGACTGGTTGTTGGATTGTTGCTGTGAAGTTTTAAAACACAATGTCATTCCTTTTCGTTTAAAGGTTGTAAATAATCATCCAATGTCATTCCTTTCACTTTAAAGGTTGTAATTCATACTATGCCATTTTTACTATTAGGCCTCTTACCTCTAATATTTTCATATTATGCATTCTAATATATAATCATTATTTCTAATTTTTTTGATTTGTTTATGGAAAAGCTAAATTGAATTGCATAATTTTTTATGATTAATAGATGGATACAAGTATGACATATCCAAAATCAATCACTATTGAAGAAGATAGTAATACTGGGAGCAGTAGTGATAGCATTGAGGAAATAGGCCACAACAACCAGCAATCTCAATGTCCTGACCTTAGTGCAAGAGGGGAAAAAGAAGTTACCTCCAAAAGCTACAATCAATGTGCTTGGCAAGAAGAGGAGATTAAGTTCAGAAGTTTGGCATTACTTAGACATTATTCCCAAAAATGATCCAAATGAAGAGTTGAAGTGCAAATGCAAGAAATGTGGGAAGGAATATTCTGCCGAGAGTAAAAGTGGGATAGGTAATTTGCATCGACATGTAAAGAGGTGTTTAAAAATGATAACAAAGGACATTGGGCAGTATCTAATCTCTTCTGACAAAGGTGCTCTGGTCACACGAAATGCACAATTCAGCCAAGATAAATTTAGAGAATTACTTGTGCATGCCATAGTAAGACATGAGCTGCCATTTTCATTTGTGGAGTATGAGGGAATTAAAAATGTCCTTACATGTTTGGAACCCCAAATTAATCATATCACTAGGAACACGACCAAGCGGACATTAAAAAATTGCATGCAAGAGAAGTTAATAGATTTGGTAGTGAATTGCGTGGATGTTCTAGTCGAATAAGTTTAACTTCTGATGCATGGACATCTATTATTATTGATGGATACTTGAGTTTGACTACACATTTCATTTGATAGTAATTGGGTGCTACAGAAAAAAATTTTGAAATTTTCTTATATGCCTACTCCCCATAATGGTTTTGCCTTGGCTGAAAAAGTTTGTAGTTTGGCTAGTAGTTGGGGTATTGAAAAGAAGTTATTTGCCATTACATTAGACGATGCTTCTGCAAATGATTCTTGTGTTGAAATACTTAAGAATTAGCTCAAGTTAAAAAATTCTTTGATTTGTGATGGTATGATATTTTATGTGCGATGTTGTGCACATATTCTCAATTTGATTGTGCAAGATGGTTTGAAAGAAATTGACAAATTTGTAGAGTTAATAAGAGAATGTGGCAAATATGTCAAGGGTTATCAAACAAGGAAGTTAAGGTTCACTGAATGTGTAACACAGACTTTTCTTGATTCTAAAAAAGCCTTAGTTCAAGATGTTCCTACTAGTTAGAACTCCACGCATAGGATGCTTTTCAATGCACTTTATTATCACCTTGAATTTTGTCACTTACAATTAAGTGATTCAAATTTTCAATGCATGCTATCTATCTCTTGAAGAGTAGGGAAGAGTTGAAAAAATTTGAAACTTTCTTCAAGTTTTCTATGTGGCAACCAATACTTTTTTGGGGTCCAAGTATCTAACTAGTAACTTGTACTTCCCTTACGTTTTTAAAATTCAATTAATGTTGTCTAAGGTGTGCAATAGTTCGGATGATTTTATGAGGAGGATTGCTTCCCAAATGTTTGTGAAGTTTAACAAATATTGGTCCGAATTCAATCTCTTGTTGGCAATTGCTGTGGTATTTGATCCTCAGTATAAATTTTAATTTATTGAATTTAGTTATAGTAAGTTGTATGGTCTGGGGTCTAATGAATTATTCAAGGTCAGGAATGCACTTTTTGATGTCTATAATAAGTATGTGAGGACTTCCAACATACCCGGTACATCATTTTCATGCTCTCAAGGTAGCAATGAAATCTATTCTCATGGAGCCAAGGAACGAGAAGACAACCAATCATTTGATGTTTTAGAGGTATGAAAATTAAAATTTTGTGATTTTATTGCGTTCTAAATTATGATTGTTATTATGGTTTTTAACTATTTTTTTTTATTATCATATCTCATATATCTCTATTTGTAACTTATGTAGAAATTTAATCCATTTGACACTTTTGAATTTGCCTCTAGTGCACAAAAAAGCCAATTGGAATTGTATTTAAATGAGCCAAGAGCTAAGCAATCCTCACATATTATTGTTCTTGATTATTTGAAGACTCAACAATTTCGATTTTCAGATTTGAGTAAATTAGCAAGGGACATTCTATGTGTTCCAGTATCAATCGTTGCCTCTAAATCTGCATTTAGTCTTGGTGGTAGGATTTTGGATCAATTTTGTAATTCACTATCACCCCAAATTGTTGAGGCTTTGGTTTGCACTAAGGATTGGTTGTTTGGAGATAAAAGTGAAGTTAAATAAAAATTTTCTTACATATTTTAGTGTTTTGGTTTTGTTACTCATGTATTTTTTTTCATTCTTATAATGTAGGATCTCTAAATATGAATTTGGAGGATTTAACTCAAAATATTCTGTCTCCAAATATCAATAAGGACGAGGTTGATGTAATAATATTTGAGGATTCAAATTCTAATGTTGTTAATCTTTAATTCATGATGCTTGGTGCATGGCGAGTTAATCTTCAAATTTGATTAAGAATATTTCATAAGACTTAATACATGGTTTAATAACCATAATGTTATATTTGTTGCTCTTGTAAGCTACAAATTATTCAAGCAGCAGAGTTAAAATGGAATTGCAACATTGTTAACATTGGCAAATGCATTTGCAAACTTCTCATCTCTATATTTCATGCTCTTCCTGAAGCCAGTTGGACTGTTAATAAGTGAACTATGACTTTGTCTTTATGCATCTTTCTGACTTGCCACTTGTAATCATATGTTTCATGTGGATTGTAATTTATTGACTTTAAACTTGTATTTGGCTGGCAGCCTTTTGTTTGGATTGTTCTAACTGAATTTGTTTGACTTGTGTGAAGTTGGAGTTATTAGATTTGGAGAGATGATGTATTACATTATTTCTACTTTTTTAGTGTCTTAATCTTAATTTAGTTTAGATTTGATTTGGGATTGATTTATCAGGGTCTTTATTACTTGATTATGTAATTAATCTTGTGTGGAATTGGTTATGTTAGAAATTACAGTGGTAGATTAGTAAATTAGAATTACATTTTGGGTCACATCGGGTCATCCGAGTGACTCTTCAACTTGAAAATTTCGTATTGACTCGTCGAGAGGTCATATTGGGTCACCAAGCATGTTGACGGATCACGAGTTGGCGGGTCGTGTTCGGGTCAACAGGTCTCCTGTTATACCCAAGTCTTGACTCGACCACCAATCCACTTTTAACCTGATTGTCACCCCTATGGATGACGAAGGATGGACTCTAGTCAAGTGAAGAAGGAGGTGAAACTCTCGTACATCTAATAAGGCAAATAAGGCCTTAACAAGAAGTAGGATGGTTTGGAAGAGAAAAGAGAAAACATGGGGAAAATCAGTACCATTCGTAATCTTCGAGAAAACCAAGTTTTCTAGCAAAAGCTGCGAGTCCCTATCACTTTAAAAGAATTCATGCCTAAAGAATTCTTTAATTTTGATGTGGTCTCGTGTTACACAACTCAAGTTGATGATATTGAAGAACAAAAAGATGATACTTACAAATCTCTTTATGAGATAACTCATGTGCCTACTGGCAATGAAGATGTATATATCACAAACATCACTTTTACTAGTGAAGACTTGTTACTTAGATCAACACTACATAATCATCCTTTGTTTGTGATTGGTTATGCCAAAAAATAAAAAAATGAATAGAATTTTGATAGATAGAGGCTCTACTGTCAATATTCTTCTTTTAAAAATTTTGAAGGAACTTGGCATCCCCATCGATGAACTAGTCAATAGCCGACTGATGATTCAAGACTTCAACTAGGGGGCAAATAGCTATTGAATCGTTAAGTTTGGAAATAGTCATAGATGATATGTCATCCAAATAACTATTGTTTGTGATAGATTCTAAAACAATATACAATATGCTATTGGAAAGGTCTTGAATTCATGAAAATGATGTTGTACCTTCAACTCTTCATCAATACTTCAAGTATTGCAAAATTGGAGTGACAAAAAGTATGAAACCTGATGATAATCCCTTCACTAAAGTAAAAGCGCATATTGCCAATGCTAAATTTTATATCCAAAAACATGATGTGAAGAATAAGTTTAAGCAACCTCCATTAATGGTTAAAACCCAAGATCTCAGACCATCAGATGCAAAAGGGAAGAAAGTGGTGATCCCAAAACTAAAAGAGATATTCCACAAAGAAACTAATGTCTTATTGTTAAAAAATGAATCAGTTGTCTTTTGCTACTCTCCCAATTTAAGATTGGAGCAAGGACAATTATCTTCAATTTAACACAAATTTCTAAAATGATTAACTCTTCCTATGGCTAATATTGATGTTAGGAAGATACTGTTTCCTTTACTTAAAGGGTCTGATAATCCAAATAAGAAGTTTGAAATTAAACAAGACGCGCTACCCAAGTCAAGATCCAAAGAAAGTTTTGATCCTATTACTTATAAATATGCCAAAGTTGGATATGACTTCAAAGAATATGTAGTATTGAATACTCTATCTCCTTAAGCTACTAGCGACATGACTCATAGGTTGAATCCTACGCAAAAGATGCTGAAGAAAAAAGAATATGCGATCGAAAATTCTAAATTTAGCCTTGATTTTTCTTGTTCTACACCAATTTGCATTAAGATCAATAGAGCTAGTAGGCAATATATTACTATAAGGGATGAGTTTTTTGAAATAGTTAGTAAGTCGCAGGCTTTTCATAAAAATGGAGATAAGACTCCACGAGTATCTGTCTTTAAGAGGTTAGGACTACAAAGGGGACAAAAGCCTCACAATTATCATAACAGTAAGTGGAGGATAAAAAAATTATCGAAAGAATTTGAAGAGTCTTCTAATTGTTCCCATAACATTTATAAGTTTGACAACATTATTCCTTCAAGATTGAGAAGATTTACTAATCTTATAATAAAGTGAAGAACTGAATTAAAGATCAGGGAACATACCATTATGTATACAAGACCAAAAAAAGATGATGAAGAAAGTGTTATTTCATGTAATCATATAACCATATCTGATTGTAACTCCTTTGAAGAAGAAAAAGGTGCTAAGAATGTTCCACTTGAATTTGAAGAAGGTGTTAAACCATTGTAGATGATTTAAAACAAATCAATTTTGATATTTTAGAGGACTCATGTTTGATATATGTAAGTGCTTTATTGAGTAGGCATATGTTGAATTGTTTAAGAGTATCAAGATATTTTTACATGGACTTATAAGGAAATGCCAGACTTGAATCCAAAGATAGTAGTTCACCATTTTATGGTTAAAAAGGGAGTTCGGCATGTAAAACAAGCACAAAAGCGATTTAGACTCGAATTAGTTCCCTTGAACAAAATTGAAGTCAACAAACTCATTGAAGTTGGGTTTATTCGTGAAGTTAAATACCTTACATGGATTTCGAGTATTGTACCTGTACAAATTCGCATTTCAAGAAGAATGGGCAAATCCACATTTGCGTCGATTTGAGCGATCTTGACAATGCTTGTCTTAAAGATGATTTTTCTTTGCCTATCACCTAGCTTATGGTTGATGCAACTATTGGGTATGAAGTTTTATCATTTATGGATGAATCTTCTGACTATAATCAAATTTGCATGGCACCTGAGGATGAAAAACTCACTGTATTTCGTACTCCTTAAGGAATTTATTGCTATAAAATAACACCCTTTGATTTTAAGAATGCCGTAACTATATATCAAAGAGCAATGCAAAATATGTTGAATGTTATGTGGACGATTTAATCGTTAAACCAAAGAAAAGAAGTAATTACTTGGAGGATTTGAGACAAGTTTTTGATCGATTGAGGATGTACCAACTCAAAATGAATATCCTCAAATTTGTATTTGGAGTCACATCAGGAAGTTTCTCGATTTTGTAGTCCGCCATCAAGGTACTGAAATTAATCGGACCAAAATTGATGCTATATTGAGAATATCTGAATCTCATAATATTCATGAATTAAAAAATCTTCAAGGACGGTTAGCCTATCTACAGAGATTCATTTCAAATTTAGTTGGAAGATGTCAACTATTTGGTCGCCTTACAAAGAAAAGTGTACCATTCTAATGGAATGAAGTGTATAGCAATGCATTCAATAGCATTAAATCTTATCCCATGAAGACGTCTATTTTGGCCGCACTTATTTATGAGAAGTCATTAATCCTTTACATTGCTACCCAAGAAAACTCTGTGGGGGTATTAACTGCGCAAGAAAATAATGAGGAAAAAAAGGCCCTTTATTATATAATTAGGATGGTGACTCCTAATAAATTAAATTACTCATAGGTTGAAAAGTTTGTATTTAACCATTATTTTTGCAATACAGACGTTAAAACATTACTTTCAAGCACGTAGTGTAAGACTAATCTCTAAGACAAATCCCATAAAGTATGTGATGAGTAGACCAGTATTATCCGACTATCTAGCAAGATGGTATTTTCAATTGTAACAATTTAAAATTATTTATGTGCCCCACAAAGTTTTGAAGGGTCAACTACTGGCAAATTTTGTTATTGATCATTCGATACCTGATAATGAAAATTGAGTGATGATCTACTATATGAAAATGTATTTCTTATTGAAATTCACCCACCATGAAAATGTATTTTAATGGTGCTGCTCATTGCTATAGAGTTAGGGTCGGAATTATATTTATAATGCCTGATGGAGAAATTTTACTATATTCCTTTACTATAAACTAGCATTGTTCAATTAATGTTGTTGAGTACTAATCTCTCATGCTGGGACTTGAAATAGTTATTGATTTGAAATAATTAGAGTTTCAAATCTATGGTGACTCAAAATTAGTTGTTAACCAACTCCTAAGAAACTATGAAGTCAAAAACCCTGAATTGATTGCATATCATAAATATGCAATGCAACTTATAAGGTAGTTTGGAGGTGTAACTATTAAGCATGTCCCAAGAAGTGAAAATAAACAAGCTGATACATTGGCTATACTTGCCTTTTTTATTTACCTTACCAAATCATGAGATACAAGTTCGTGTATGTTAAAAGTGAGTAGTTCCACCACTATTTGACGATAAACATAGTGAAAAAGGTGATGTTCATGTTGTCTCAATTTATGAAATTGATAAAGAAAACTGGAGACGACCTCTCATTGATTATTTTCAGTACCAAAAGTTACCTGAGAAGCAATGTAAAAAAGCAAACATCTATCGTCACACACCTGGTTTTATCTTTGTATAAGGATTTGCTATATGGAAAGTATTTGAAGGTGTATTCTTATGCTACTGGGGTGGAAGATGAGACATATCAAGTTATGCAGGAGACACATTCTGAAATATGTGAATCTCACCAATTTGGTCTTAAGTTACATTTTTTAATCAAAAGAATGGGTTACTTAATAGCCTACTATGATCAATGATTGCATGAAATATGCTTAAAAGTGTCAAACTTACCAATTTCATGAAAATTACAGTTCATCAACCATCTGAGTCATTACATCGGACTATTATTTCTTAGCCATTTGATATTTGGGGGTCTTGATGTCATTGGATTATTGCCAAAATCGTCTAATCAACATCTATATTTATTAATTGCGACTGACTACTTTTTTAAGTAGGCTGGAATTATACCACTCAAGTAAGGAAAATAGATGTAGTAAATTTTATTCGTGTAAATATTATCTACCATTATAGAGTTTTCGATACATTATCACCAATAATGAAAAATCCTCCTCTAACAGTTTGATGGATAGGCTGTGTGAAAAATTCAAATTCAAAAAATGCAAGTTTTCCATATATAATGCCACCGCCAGCGGTCTTACTAAAGCATTCAATAAAAATTCTATGCAACTTGTTGAAAAAAGTGGTGGCTAGATCAAAGAAGAATTGACATGAAAATATAGGTGAAAACTTTTTGGGCTTATCGCACCACATATCAAACTCTAACGCAAACAATACCTTATGCCTTAATTTATATTGTCGAACCAATCTTGCCTCTTAAGTAACAAATCTCTTCTTTAAGAATTGTCATCCAAGAAGGGCTCACGGAGGAAGAAAATGTTTGTCTGTATCTTGAAGAATTTAAAAACTTTATATAAAAAGATATTGAAAAATCAAGAAGTTTAGAATGCTATCAGACTCGTCTCTCTAAAGCTTTCAATAAGAAAGTTTGTCGTGATTCCTTCCAAGTTGGTGAGATGGTGCTCGCCGTTAGAAAGTCAATAGTTATGATTCATCGTATCAAAGACAGATTTGTCTCCAAATGAGATAAGTCATATATTGTTCGAGAAATTTACATAAATGGCACGTATAAATTAGTTAGCAAAGATGGTGTAAATGTTGGTCTTAGAAATAAAAAATTCTTGAAATTGTACATGCCATAAAAAGTGAAGTGCTTCATGACGCACGAGTCTAAACTATATGTTGCTCTTGACCCACATGAGTTAAAACTTGAGGACGACAACTACCAATAGTATAGCATGTGGTTAAACTGTTGAAATACTCCACCAAATCTAAGGTGGTAATCAAATAGATACTACTGACCCACAAATGGTTAAATTGTGAATGGTAGAAACTATGTATGACTTGATTTCCTTTTAGGATGCATAGGCAGTTTAAAGGGTAACATCTAAATTCAGTTATTATATCCCTATAAAATCAAACTTCTTCGCTTGATGATTCAATCTTTGTAAAGATATCATGCAATGAAGGATAAAAAGTTTTTCTCTTTAAGGCAATTCAAATTATTTTATGGCATATACTTGAAAGTTTGTTGTTCAAAATTATCAAATTATTTGCACAATTAACCTTTTAAGTGTGATCAAAATTATGCAAAAATTGGATTATTTATTTTGCAATTGATAGTCTAGAATGGTAGCTATTAAAAGCAATAAAAGAAAATAAGGAATATTTACAAAAGTGTCATGAAATCAAGAAATCAAGTTTATGCCTATGGCTACATGCTTTACATGATTAACAATAAATGAAACTTGAAACAAAGTAAAAGATTGCAACTAATCCTAGAGTTTAAATGATGCAGCTCTTTGCAGTTGCTTTCAGGTAGTACTTGCATCTTGTTCAATGCTTGGCTCTTTTCAGCAAGTAAAGGTGGGAAATTTCGATCTTTATAATTTCATTTCGTAGGTCGATTATCCTAGCTTGCACTTGGGTAAGGTCGTCTTGCTTCTTTCGTATCAATGAAAGTATCTCCTTCCTGTGAGTATCTAAAAGTTCAAGCCATTTCCTTAACTTTACTTTCTCGTGGTCAATCTCTTTAAGTTTCAGAATGCGCATTAAGATCTTTCCTACATGTTACTTCTCCATGCTGTCAATATCTTTAAAATATTGAGTGGTTATAGAAATCAACTCATTATATGATTTAACTTAAATTTTATTTGTAAAGCATGACTTCACTACGACGTAACGAGTTGTGTCCCTTTAAAAGATCCTGCAAATCTGAGATATCTATGGCATTGAAACTTTGCATTTTTTTCATGATTTCATTTACTTTTGTCTCAAGAGTAGGCATGTGTTCCAGTATTGTTTGGGATATCATCACCTTTAAATTATTCTAGAGTATTTGAATGCAGTCTCAACAACATAACGAGATCAAAGTTTGAGGGCAAATTTCAGACACTTGAGGTGCTTTTGGCCATAATGGTGGATCAAAGATTTTGAGTTTCTTTTTCTCCAGTGGAGTTCTGTAATATGACTTGTTGAATCGAGTTTTCATCATCTACCACCTTTTTGAAATTATCATTGGTATCCTTTTATTGAGTAGAATTGGCCACTTGGTTTGTCAAAAATTCAAATGTAGTGGGTCATTCAACTGATTCTTGGCTTGGTTCTCTATCATCAACAAAGACCAAGTCTTGATCATTTAATTGCAAGGATAATGTTATGATACAAATCATGAACATGAAATTAGCAAGTGAACTTCAAATACTAAATTAAATAAGGCAAGAAGAGTTCTTGCAATATTAGCATAGCTTATATTATACTCACATGTCCAGAATATCCTTAAAGATTTTTTTGGATCTAAAGCAATATCATCCAAAGGGAGAGTTATTACCTTGCGTTTCTTGTGCTTTCAATTCTGATCCGTGCTAGTAGATTACTCATCTTCCTCATCAAAAGCGTTTCTCCTTTTCTTTTCATTGAAATTGTGAGATTCATGGTCAATGGCTTTCACAGTTATTGAAGGAAGGTGGAATGGAGTACCTTTCAGAGATTTTTCATTGGGAATTGGAATTTCAAGAGTTTCAACTTCGCTTCTTGAGCTCTTCAGAACTTTCTCTTCACTTCTCATAGTCTTAGTGGCTTTTCTTTGTTTCGTAAGTTTTATCACCCTTGAAAGGATTATTTAGGTTTTCAAGTTTCTTTCCCTTTGATTTCTTCTATTCCAAATTTAATTGGATACTCTTTGTCAAAGGATTGTGTCTTTTGAAGAGATAGTCACCATGCAATATGAACCACCAGGTTTGAAAGCTTGAAGATATGTATTTTTTAACAATCAAGGGATAATTAGGAAAAAGTAAGTTTGACTCCATTTTATTGCGGATAGTAGTATGCCAAAAGTACTCTATTCAAGTCATAATTTGTGAAACGAACATCTGTTCCAAGTTCCTATGGGATGTCTTGATAAAACCTGAATTGCTGTGCAAACTTATATGGACTATATGGCTCGACAAGGAAATCTCCTTCAGCATGCAAGACTAAATAGTTTGATCAAGCATTTATGAAATAACTCAGTTTTGGGCTTGCTAACTTGCCATCATTAATGAAAAATTCATTTTGGTTCTTCACAAGAGAAGTTGTCTCTCTAATGAATGAGGTTGCGAGCACTATTTTCATCAAAATATCATCCGCCACCCTCTCTAGAACAATTGGTCATTGCTAGTTCAGGCATGAAATTCAGAATTAAATAATGGATAGAAAAGTGACTCGCCAACCAAGCATCCATGTAGTGCATTGGAAAGGATGTATGCGCATACCCTAGAGTTAATGAATTGAAAATTTTATTGAGTCCTTACTAGATACTTAGCAAGACAAGAAAAACAAAGCAAGTTTTACATCCAGTAGCCATCATGCTAGCCATTTTGAAAGTAGATGGTCTAATATAATGGAGGTCCTCATTTAGTAAAGCAAAGATACAGAGCCAACATGATATTAAGGCTACAAGATAAATCTCTTCTTGCAAGTGAGACCTAACTCCCGATGGTGTCAAATATGTTGTTGCTTGACTTGAAATTTTGTATAGCTATCCAATCTCCCCATCAGAATTTTGGGTTGCCTAAGCACAAGATGTCCTCTTTATTCTTCTTTACATTGGTTTTGAATATGTCATCTTGCCTTTTAACTAGAAATTAATCCATTGGCTAGTGGAAACTCTATATTTGTCGATTTCTCCATGTTGAATCTACTGCAAGGCCACAAACAAATATTCACAACTTTACGGAATATGCCTCGACTTCTTTTCATTAACTCTAGTTAGCTCCTCTGTGTATGGAATCACCTCTTCATAGATGCCTCCAACGATTGGGAGTCCTCCTAACTTGCATAGATCCTAAAGTGAGAGAGATAATTTTCCAACTAATGTATGCAAGGTATTAGTGTTTGGGCACCATACCCCACAAAATACTTTAAGCACATGATGATTCTTGTCATATATGAAAAGTGAAGCATATAAGGCATCAAACAAGTGATTTTCATGAAGCACTTGTCTATTTCTTCCAAGGATATCTTTCGACTAGTCCCAACAATTCTCGATATAACCAAATTTGCCGTTGAATCTCAAGAAAGCACCCTTGGGTGCATCTTGATCTATGATTCTCCTCCCAAGAGTTTGAAAAGAAGTTGTCTTTGGTTCCTTATTATAAATGAAGGATTTTAAGATGTGAATTTTGTACCATCATTTTGAGAAAGTTTTAGTGACTAATCCTTTAATTCGGGATACTTGTAAGAAGGCCATTCACAGAGTAACTTCCTTGTATAGGGGGATGCACCAATAATCATGTTCCTTTGTTAGCAGAGTCGTCATCCTGTTTGTGATAAGGAGGTACTTTTTATTTGAAGATGTAATTTCCTTGAACATCACATTTCGTTAGGTTCAATCTACAATAAAAGTAAGAGAAAAAAATCTGGTTACAATGATATGATCGAAGACAGTGAGTGGAGTAGTCAATCATCAACACGAAATCAAATGAATGGACTTTTCGAGTTTTGGCAACCTCTCATTGAAGTGGGTAGTTGCGTCTTCTTCATTGTATTTCTCAAGTCATGATAAGACTCTTGTGGGAGTTTGCGGTTGCTCCTTTTCAACTTATTGGTTGCACATTCTTCATTATACTCCGCAAACCATGATAAGCCTCTCGTGGGAGTTTACGGCTGCATCTTCTTCAACTTCTAGGTTGCCATCATTTTCGATGTATTGCTCAAACCATGATAAGGTCCTCATAGGAGTTTACAGTTGCATCTTCTTCAACTTCTTAGTTGCGCCATCTTCATTGTACTTCTCAAGTTATGATAAGGCTCCCATAGGAGTTTGCAATTGTACCTTCTTCAACTTCTTGGTTGTGTCATCTTCATTGGACTCTTCAAGTGATGATAAGGCTCTTGTGGGTGTTTGTGGTTGTACTTTCTTTAAATTAAGTGTCTACCATATATTGTTGTGGTGAGAGATCTTCCTTTCATATCACGCAAAAAAAAAGAAAGATTGGCAATGACAAGTAAGAGCCATAAAATGTGTAAATTACATTAGTATTTTGAATGCCAAGAGTTATGGTCCTAAAATAATAGATACAAGATTTATGGTCCTAAAATAATCGATTCGCTTCAAACAAAGGGTGTCCATATAGCTGCAACTTTAAAAAAAAGTTCATCAATAAATTTTGCTTTAATTCATAAGAAGGGAGCATTTGAAAGAAAATCATGATGCGTGGCATGTGTTGTTGAGCGCTTCGTGTTAGCTCTAACCAATTGAATCAACATGAAGTTACATTAAAATAGAAGGGTACTGTGGACTTGGCCTGATTCTATGTGTTGTGGTTTGAAATAAGGAAAGATGTTTTTGCATGTAAAACAACAAAGAAAGCCTGAGTGGTCTTAGGATTGGATCAATTATTAATCAATACTAACCATTTAGCAAGTAGCCCTATCCAGTGGCATTGGTGAAAATAATGTGAATATGCAACAAGGTAGATTTTATTATATTCAAATTGACGAAGTCCAGCAAGGTTTGTCACTTGTTAAAAAAAACTTTGGTAAATCATAAATACAGGCAACTATGCTACTGTAAAGTGATTCATTGATCCAATTTGATAAACAACTAGAATGCAAGATCAGGCCATTCAAATTTTGAGGACGTTCAAGGTCCACGAAAGACTTGATTTTAATAAAAGTAAGAACTTTCATACAATTTTATGATGAGCAAGGTTTTGTTCAACAATAATCACCAAAAGAATTTGACAAATTGACGTAGCATGCAAGTAACTTGACAATCTTTATTGAATTAATGGCATTCAACACTAAGTTGTGGGGAGGATTGAAATTGAGTTGTTACCTGCATATGTTTGGCTTGTTTCTTCTCTCCCTGGAATTCAACGAGTTGAACATATTAAAAGTTGAGAATTAATTTCTCTCTTTTATAGAGCTCATGCAAGTAAGGAAAAAGAACTAGATACCTCAAATTGGAAGTCGCAATGGCTGGCTATTGCAATATATTAAATTCCGGTTTAGGAAATTGTAAGTTTCTAAATCTCAATGAAACTGGTTTTGGCAATTATCAAGTCATTGCAATGATACAACTTCAATTTTAGTAGCTTGGGCTTTGTTTCCAAAAGAAGCTATGCTTAATATAATAGGAAGTTCGTGCATGTGACCATTTTAATCAATTGCAATGTTAAATTTCCAACTAATGCTTCATTCTAGATTTGGCAATTTAAATATTGGATTTGGTGTCAGTGGAATTCCAAATTGCACAATTTCAAGGCCAAAAAAGAAAAAACCAAGATTAATACTTCAAGCCTCGTCTTTGGCAATTGTCAAGCAATGCCTCACCAAGCATTGAAATGGGAGCATTTGTAGACAAAGAAAATTATTTAATTTATTTAGTCAACATTTATTTAAATTAAATTGATCTTGATTAAATTAAAGTAAGTTATAGAAGGCCATTATGTTTTGGGTTGACAAATTAGGTCAATATTATATGAATTATTAAATCAAATTAAATTCGTGATGTCCATTTAAACTGAAGTGGATTGATTGATTTATTAATTCACAATGGACTATTTGGATTGGCCTACTATTTAATCCAAGTTAAATAGGTTTTTTGAATTATAAGTTACCCAAAATGTAGGAAGGTTCCGGAGGATTTTTTTAAAGACATGGCCTACATATTTTGACTATAAATAGTGGTCTTCACTCAAGGCAAAGGGCACATTGAAATCACTAAATTCTGGAGAAACTCTATAAAATTCTCAAAAGCTTTTTCCCTCAAATGTAAATCCAAATCAAATTAAACAAATCCTTCTTCCATTAGTGTTGAAAATTTAAAGAATCAAATATTTAACGCCATTATTAAATCATCCATTTTCTACGCCGAAATCACAAGAAACATGTTGATTGGAGAACAAACCCTTTTAGTCCTTCGATTAAAGTCATTTAAAGAGAAAAATCAGGGATTAATTTTTCGATTCAAGAATTTTCAGAAATTGTAACCTTCTTATTATTTGATTTAATATATTTGATATTTTGTGCAAATTTTCTTGTCTTTTATTTTAGGCAACGAAATTTGTGATTACAACTGTCCAATTAGGTTGCACAGAATTGTAGTCACATGAGAGTTACGTGCACTTCATAGGAACAAAAAAGATATTTCATCTTACCTATCCTTACAATAGACTAAAAACCCTTATTTGCATCGGATGAACTTAATTCTCCCTCTGCCAATCTATTTGATGCCCACTAAATTCCTCTTCAAATTTCAGCTAATCAAATCTAGAAGTCCCAATTTCAAACCATAAAAGAGCATAATCGAGTTTCCCATCTAAATCTCTGCAAAATTAGGAAGAAGATAGTATATTTTCGGGTGAGGATGAGACAAGTTATATCATTCCAAGGGCTATTGAAGAGAATTAACTAAGTCAAAATGGAGTTGGCAAGTGCCGGTTGTAAAGAAGCAAAATTTGGAAGAAAGATCAAAACTGGAGAAAAAATGGTGAAATTGATTAACCAAGTTGGTACTGGTAGATGTAGGGAAAATTTTCTGTGTTGTTTTGAAGGAACTTGGTTATTGCTATTGACGTATTTAATTTCAGTCCCTAATGTGAGTAAAGGCAAAGAATATGTTTTGTACTTGAATTTTGAAAAAAGTGCGAAAAATTATGCAAGCTCTTATGTAAAGTAGATGGAAATTGGTGCTATTTGAACTCCCAGCATTTGATGAAATGCTATGGGCATGTTTCTATGTATTTTGCACTTCTTGAGTTTTGTTACTCCCTCCTTCCCATATATTTAGTCATTTTTGGAGATATGTGTTTTTTTATATATAGTACATTCCACCAAAAAGTTTTTCCTTTTGTTTCACTTTTACCCTTAATCATGTGCTGGTCAAAATAAATAGTAGAAAGCAATTCCATGATATTTATTTTTATGCATTATTAATGAAGGACATAAGAGAAATTTCAGAGTATAAAGTAGTTAGAAATATCAAACATAACAAATATTTTGGGACAGCCAAAAAAGAAAAGTATGACACTTTCAATGAAACGGAGTAAATATTTGATATTCTTGTGCTGAATCGTTTGTTGACAATTTGATCAAACAAATAGAGACACAACTTTTTTAAGAAATCAAATTTTGTTGTTGATTTAAATTCAAATGAATTCTAACAAAGAATAAGTATATTCATTTGACAGACAAATTAAGTTAAATTGTTAAACAAAACTGAGTTCGTTGTGTTCTAAAAACAATTAAAGAATAAGTATATTTATTTGATAGACAAATTAAGTTAAACAAAACTGAGTCCATTGTGTTCTAAAAACAATTGTTATGCCATTGCTAAACTAATATTACCAAACTAATCATGCCTGAGCAATGCCATTGCTAAATTGACAAAATTTTAAAGTCGTTGAACAACCAATACACATGAATACAAGAATAAATAAACAACTGGAGACACAATAGTACAATTTGAATGCCATTGCCTAAATTGATAACGACTGCCATTACAAAACTACCATCAATGAAATTATCAACCATCAAAATGCCACCTAATCACCAGAAGCTAGCAAAAGCTATAGATTCAGCTTACAATTCGCAAAAAAACTAAAAACAAAATGTCAATTTTGAACATGCATCTACAACCACAATGGCAGAAAGCTAAGCTAATTAATTCCTACGGATCCACTTTGCTTTCTCTTTCCCTTGTTCTTGCCTCTTCTATTCCAACCTTATAGTGGTGTATCTTCACCCAACCAAACCTGTAGAAGACATTTGCTCAGACCTCTTTCGACTTCCAGGTACTACGCCAGTTACTATTATGATTCAAAGTCTTGGTCAAGATCGAGACGACTCGATCGAGTTATCACCGAAACGGATCTCTCCATTTCAATATTGGGACGAGATAACTCTAAGATACATGGATCGTCGAGAAATCTCTGATATAGGTAGTCTTGGTCGAGGCGGTCCGAATCATCTCGAGTCAAATCGCAAATTTATATTTTACAAAATTTCTTTTGCTAATTTTTTAATTAATTTTGTTTAGCATATTTTTTAATATTATTAACAATTTTTAGAATATTAAATGCTTCAAAATTTGCGTCTCACCAAGACCATGACCGATATATCGAGATTAATGTGGAATAATTTGGACCGCGACCGCGAATTTGAACCATAGTTACTATGGCAGATGATGAAGCTGTATCAAAACTGGATGTGTGGTCACTACCAGCAATTATCCCAACTGCAACTCTTGAACTTACTCCTCTTACTATAGTAGCGCTTCTAGTTACATTACTTGCCCCTCATATAGGTTTAGGAATCTTTCATTTCATCTGCAAAAAACAAAGTGTAGCTGTTAATCTATCAAATTCATGGTGCAAGATGTGGAGATTTATATAATATGAGCACACTGGTCAGAATTTGCAATGGTGGCTCAGCAGTCAGTTGCATAGGGTACTTCTCTTCTCATGCTATTTGGTCCCTTACATGTTGAATTGTCATCGCTAGATCTCTTGCACAAACTGCAATGCATAACTACAACTTTTTTTAGCACCTTTCCACGATTTTTCCCCTGTCACATCTCTAATTCTTGCCGTCCTTGGTCTACCAGGCTAAAAACATGGAATTGGTAGGTCTTGAATTATCTGATGACTGACAGGCCACAAACTTACCCCATCTATTGGCTGTAGCAAATGCAAGTATAGCAATGCATATTTTTTTAGATGTATGACACTTGTCCACTAAGGCATATGGATCCAATCTTTTCCTGTAAATTGGTATTATAGAGTAAACATATGGAATGCCACTCAATTACCACAATCCACAACTATAAGTATGGCTTCCATGTTTATAACATATTGTGCAACAGCAAGACCCTTCATTTGCCATATCTCCATTCTATATTGGCTTCCATCTACCAGTTTTTGTAACCCTTTTGTCTATAATGTCTCTAAATCTAGGACAAGTGGGTAAAGTGTTTTTCGCTATTGCATTTCTCCTTTTGTATCCTTTCCATTAGTTTCTCCCTAATAATCTCAAACATAGAAATTATAGGAAGGTCCGTAGCTTTTAAAATGAAACTATTAAAAGATTCACAAAGGTTCATGAGCGCATCAGATTTAGTATGTGGGGAAAAATATGTCTTACACCAATGCTTTTTTGGTTTGGTCTTTATGACCCAATCGTGAGCTTCTTTGTCGTAAGCCTTCAATTCGTCTTGAACTACGTCGTGTTCTTGGACTGTATAGCTAGCAGCAATTTTTCACACCAAAATTTTTAAAGCTTTTCCAAGGTAGTGCTTCTTAAATTTGTCCACATGTGTTGCACAAGATATCTATGCTCACAACTAGGGAAAACCTCACAGAAAGTAGCATCTAGACCCTACAAAATAATTGAATTTTAGAAATTCAAAGTAAATTGTAAAAATGAAATAATGCAAATCATATTATCATATGAATGTATGAGCAGTACCTTTTGCTAATCAGAATTAATGGTCCAACGGCATTAATAGGCAATGTTCAGATCATCTTTAAGCAGTTCTAAGAACCACTTCCATTGCTCTATTGCCTCTTTCTCAAACAAAGCATATGCGATTGGCCAGAATCCATTGTCAGCATTGTTGGGATGGTTGTTTAAATTTAACTTTTGGTAAAAATTATCACTTATTAAATCCAAAATCTTTATGGCGATTATTAAAAAATAAATTAATAGTAAAATTGCGGAAGTGTATTTGAATTCATGTTGACAAATTGGTACTTGAATCCCTAGAGATTTTCGAGTGGCCTTCCAGGTCAACACGTATTTGCTAATCCTTGAGAAAGACCTTTAGTTTTTCTCTGGTATCTTTCCTAATAATAAGATATCAGGAAAGAGTTATTTTGTGGTATTAGAAAATATGACAATAAGAATTCGTGTGACTTGGAGACCATAACCCTATTTATAGATAACATTCCTGTTACCTTTTAGATTCTTATTTCAATCCATCATAAAAATAGAAATTACTCTTAAGTCTCTATGTATTAAAGGCTCACATCCTATTAGATACATTAAAATTCAAATTATAATTGATCATTTTAATTGGATTTAACCTTATTTGACAGTCTGCAACACAGAATTATTCATATATAAATTCAATGTTAAATTAAGGATTCAATAATCTTCCAGTTGGACAATATGTATAACCTTATAATTATGTTCTGCAATTAACTGTATGAGTTTAATTTTACTGTCGTTACCAAAATGTATCTGTAATCAATTCAGTCCATTAATCACACCAATATAGGATCAAAATTACCTTTGTTACAATTTCGTAATTCGACCCATCAATGATTACGCATATTGATACAATTGAATGACATGAATCATGATATTGATGTATAGTATGGATTCTTTATGTAATATGATCATAACATGTCTATTTTCAACTGGTTCACTTTAAATTTTCATGAACCATATCAAAGTTAGAGTGTAAATAAATCCAAACTTTATTTATACATAAAATATCTTTAAAATATTACTAACTGAAAAATATTATAAGAGCATTTAAAATACCAAAACTCCCATTAAAACTGTATATCATTTAATAACATGACACACATACGAGTAGTATGTTCAAGAAACATTTTGGGTGGTAATCTCTTAGTAAGCAAATTCACAACCATGGAATTTGTCCCGATATGTTCTATCGATAACTGTTAATTTTGTACTCTTTTTTTAACAGTCAGGAACTTGATATCTATATATTTAGATTTTGTCAAACTCCTATTATTATTGGAATATAGGATTGCTAACTTATTATCACAAAATAATTTAAATGGTCTTTCAATACTATCCACTATTCATAATTCTGTGACAAAATTTCACAACTAAATTTCATGGTTGAATGTCTCATAGTAAGTTATAAATTCTGCAATCATAGTAGAAAATGCTATAAGAGATTGTTTAGCACTTTTTCACGATATGGCACTCCTAACTAGCAAGTAGACATAATCTGATGTTGATTTCATACTATCTTGACATTTCGCATGATCGGAATCAGTATACCCAATGATCTCAAACTTATCTGACCTCCGATACGTGAGCATATAATCTTTTATTTTCTGTAAATATCGCAAGACCCGTTTGGTTGCCTTCTAATGATCTAATTCAAGATTATTTAAATATTTATCCAATATTTTAGTAATTTATATAATATCCGGATGCATACATGCTTGAATATACATTAGACTCCCTACTGCTGACGTATAAAGAATCTTTTGCATTTCTTTTTCCTCAAAAGTATTTTTAGAATATTGGTCGAGACTAAATTTCTCTCCTTGAACTATAGGGATGTCACTAGATTTATAATTTTACATGCCATATTTTTTAAGAACCTTTTCGATATAATTCTTTTGCGATTGTCCCAAAATATCTTGAGACCGATTTCGATGAAGTTGTATGTCTAGCACAACAGATGCATCACCCAGATCTTTCATCTCAAAATTGTTAGTTAGAAATCTTTTGATTTCATGCAATAAACCTATATCGTTACTAGTTAGCAAAATGTCATCAACATACAATATCAGAAAAATATACGTATTCTCACGGAACTTATGTATATACAATTATCTACTAAACTTATTACAAAATCAAATAAGATGATCATTTGTTGAAATTTGAAATACTATTGTCGAGACGTTTGTTTGAATCCATAGATGAATTTTTTAAATTTGTAAACTATATTTTTTGGATCTCCCAATACAAAGTTTTCTAACCGCACCGTATAGATTGTCTCATCAATATTATCATTGAAAAATGTTGTCTTTACATCTATCTGGTGTGGCTCAAGATTGAAATGAACCACTAATGTTATAATAATTCTAAAAAAGTCTTTCGAAAAGATTGGAGAGAAGATTTCTTTCTAGTCGATATATTTCTTTTGTGTAAATTTTTTAGCTGCAAGACAAGTTTTATATCTTTTCACATTACCTTTCGAATCTCTCTTGATTTTAAATATCAATTTACAACCAATAGATTTCGTATCTTCTGGCAATGGGACAAAATCCCAAATATCATTGTCTTTCATGGATTTAATCTCTTCATTCATGGTATCGATCCACTTTTGAGAATTTAAACTTTTCATGACTTGATGAAAGTTGGTTCATCTTCTATCAATCCAGTCTCATTCTCATTTTCTTGGAGAAAAATAATGTAATAATTTGTCACTGCACTTCTCCTTTTTCTAGTGAATCTTCTTAATGACACTAATTTTTGGAGAGGGAGAGTTTGTTCTTCTATAACAGTTATTTTTCGACATTGTCTTGATTTGTTATGTCATGATCAAGGTCAAGAATGAGATCCTAAATAAGATCAATGATACTTGTGAGAATATTGACATATTTCTCTTTAAAAACAAGATCATTTACTGTATTTTCTCTTCCAAACTTGATACCTCAAAGAATTAGGCATTTCCTATCTCGAAAATCGATTTAATTGTGGAATCATAAAACTTGTAACCCCTGAATCTTTCAAACTATCTAATAAAATAATAACTAACCATTCTTGAATTCAATTTCTTTTCATTTGGCCTATAAGATCTTATCTCAGCTAGACATCTCCTAATATGTAAATGCATCAAACTGAGTTTTTTTCCTATTTAAATCTCATAAGGGGTTTTGATAGTTGATTTAGTTGAAACTCTTTTAAGAATGTATGCTGCAGTTTTAAGTGCTTTTCCCCAGAGTGATTCTGGTAAGATAGAATGACATATCATACTACTTATCATATTTTTAAACGTTTTATTTCGTCTTTCAACTACACCATTCATAGTGGGTGAACCCGATATAGTGTACTGTAAGACAATACCGCATTCCTCTAGATTTTAGTAAATGATTTTGGACATTGTTTAGCTGAACCGTCATATCTACCATAGTACTTATCACTACGGTCAGATCTGACGCTTTTAATTCTTTTATTGAGTTGGTTCTCAACTTCAACTTTAAAATTTTTGAACACGTCCAATGATTGTGATTTTTCATAAATGAGATATATGTAGTCATATTCCAAACAGATGTAGGAAATGATCCACAAATATCTGTATGTATAAGTTGTAAGACGTTTACTGACCTATTGGTTTCAAATCTCTTTTTATTGGTTTGTTTTTTCTTTATATAGTTAACACAATTATCAAAATCTGTAAAATTTAAATGGTCGAGAATTTCATTTGATACAAGTCTTTCCATTCTCTGTTTAAAAATATGTTTCAATCTCTTGTGCTATAATGCAGTCGAATTCTCATTGATTAATTTTGTCTTTACTTCTCCAGTACTCAAATGTAGAGATTCATTAAATGAGACAATTGTATTAATTAAATATAGATTATCTTAGTGCATAAAGAACTAGAACAACCAATTTTGAATCATGAAATAATTTAAACTTTTCATTTTCAAATGAACAAAAAAAATCAAATTTGTCCAAAGTAGAAATAGAAATTAAATTCCGTCGAAAAAATGGTACAATAAATGTTTCATTAAGATTCAAATAAAATCCGATCTTTAATAATAATATAAAACTCCTATTATCTCAAGTTGAACTATTTTGCCATCGCTCACGTAGATATATATTTATTATCATTAGATTTTCGGCAATTTAGACAACCCTGCATAGACACACTGATGTGTGACGCCCCTACTTCTCTCTAAGGCAAACCAAAGGGTATCCGCGGGACGCCTGCTCAACTCTCGTCAGGATTCAAGACAATTCGATTCAAGGTTAACGATAAACCGTTAATACAAGTTTAATAAAGAAAATCACTTCCAAACCAAATATCCAGCATTACACTACGAGTACAAAATACATCAATTTTTCAAAAGATATACAACTATCCAAAAGATATCCATTCGACTACAATCAAATCCCTATTACAAAAGTTCATCCCAAACATTCCTCCGAATTTCACCTCAGTTCCATTCCTGTTATGGAAAACAAATCTAGGGGTGAGCAATTGCTCGTGAGGCCAAGAAACACACATGCAAGTACATTGTCCATTTAACAATCCCATTTAACAAGTAAAACAGTAATATTCAAGTAATAACGATTCAAACGAGAAAATGTAGACAGAAACAATTCAAGGATATAGGAGCTCTCAAGAGCTATTTTTCACTTGCACAATCCAGAACCTCCACAAATTGACACTTCGTCAATTGGGTAGGTTTAGTTCGTAGAACTTCACTTATCATGTTCCTGATCATCGTTACATACTCCTGTACCGGACCCGCCTGTCGCTTGTTTTGGGCGATACTGCTTCAGTATGCCAAGTAAGATATCTCATTATATCGAGTTTATACTTGATTCCCATGACTCCCGAAACTTCTCGACCAAACCCATGCTGACTCGAGTTGTAAGGTTGGCCGATGAGATTTGGGCGTCCCCCATTAGTGTCATTAGGTGTCGAGAAGTTTCACTCCACTCGACTTATGCAACCATAGTATAACATTTCATTTCAATTAATCATTCAATACATTTCAACCATTTATTGCATTTAAATCAATTCAATCATTTTCAATCAATTCAATTATGATTCATTTAAATGAGAACGAGTGCGATAAAGTACACACTCGACTCAACAGTTATAGTCATGCTATACATAACTTGCAAATGCACATAATTTCAATTAGTCATGCACTTGACACTCACCCATTAATTCAAGAAATAAAGCACACTTAAGGGTTCAGGCGTCCACCGTAGGATGCTCTTGAAGGTCCTCTTGAGTGTCTGAACAATTAATAATGAACTACCACTTAGAAACCCCAATTATCACGAAAGATTCCACACTTGTACAATCTAAAGAAATCTTATGAAAATGAGCCTTAACTTGCTCAAATTCAAGATTCAAAAGTGGGGTTTTAAAACACAAGAGAATCTGATTTTCATCTTTGAAATCAAGTGTAAAACGGTCAAGTAGTATCGAAGGAAAATGAGGAGTTCTAAAAACTCAATTTCCTTTAAGTTTGGAAATTTTTGATTTGTCAAGCAATTTTGGAAAAATCGTATCTCACTCTTTACAAGTCCAAAATTGAAAAATTTGGTAACGTTGAAAACTCCTTCCAAAGTACTAAAAGTTCGTAGAAGACACTTTTCCATGATTCCAAATGGAAGGTATTCAAAATTCGGCTCAAAGTTGCTGTTTTAGACTTATCAAGACAGTTTCGGGATTGGTTTTTGGCTAATTTTGAAAATTCGGAAAAATTTTTAGAATGTGAATTAGCCTCTGAAATTTGGAATTCAATTAGAGTTGTAAATAAGGTTTAAAACATGACAAACGGAACAAGAATCGGAGTTTTAAGCGCCAAGATATAGCAGCTCAAAGTTGCTGAAATTTCCTCACAGAACAAAGATTTTCCAGATTTGAAGTTTGAACTTTGGGGCTTTAGTTGGGCATCGAAACGGACTCGGAATCGCACCAAATTTGGTAGTATTACCCTACCATATCAGGGATATTCCTCTGTCAAGTTTCATACAAAAATTCGTATGGAAAGTCAGTTAACAAAGCCACTAAAGTTTCCAAATTTCCAAGGCAAAGCTGCCTTGTACTTCCATATTCCTTTTCTCAAACATTTGGCCAATGAAATTTTCTCAAACATGGTTCATTTATGAAGACAAGGTCTAAGAAACCTCCAAAATACATTTGGTAGGTGTTTAACACCAAGAATTTCGAAATAACAAGTCCCAAATCAAGATTTGCCATAGATCAGCCCAGAATTAGGGTTTTCTTATACTGAGACAGTTTCGTAATTCGGCCATAACTCACTCAATTCAACTTGGAATTGAGTATGGTTAGTGGCTTTGGAAACTACACTTATAAGGCTACAATTTCTCAGAAGAAATAATTTTAAAATTCTATCCAAAACTAGCCCATATTCGGGCATCAATTTGCAGCTCATAACAGATTTCCCAACTCAGCCGAAAAACAGGACATGTGACTTTGAAAGGCTGGTACGGTTCACTCACATGGAATCAGAGAATACATTTTATACCATTGGAGAACTGGAAGTGTCTAGTTTCTAATACCATAAACAGCACTTGATTTCGACGTGGGAGCAAAAGGTTATGGTCGGTACAAAATTACTGCCAGAGAGACTCTAGTCACGTTTTTCAATTTTGGTGAAGTTTCGAAATCTCGACTTTTACCCAACCAAATCAATTAATATTTTGAGGAAACTTTCTACATAACCCATATTACATATTTACATCAAAATCAAGTCAATTGGATCACAAAAATTACACTAAAGAGGCACGGCAAGACAGGGGCAGAACCGTCCCTTTTTCTCATTTCACTTCCTTTGAGTTTTCTTCCACACTACAACTTATATTCACTAGATTAAGCACTAATCTAACACAAATAACACCCAATATCATCAAATCATCTCATCAAGTCCATTGTGGGATTTCATAGAGCCCACTCACAAGATTTCCAACAATATAGAGTTACCCACATGCATCTACAAGTTTACAAGTGCAATACAACTTATATAAACCAAGATTCAAGAGGTTGATCGTTTGTTACCTCCTTAGATGACTAAAGCAGAAATTTTCAGCCCTTTGAAGCTCAAGAAAACCGTGAGAAACAAGCTCCTTTCCTAGCTTAGGTTGATCTCCAAGTTATTTGCAAGGTGTAGTGTGAATTTGAGGTGATTTGGTGAAGAAATGAAGTAAGAAAATGCAGAGCTTTGGTCCTTCTTCCTCCTATGGTGTGGCCGGCCAGCTTGAGCAAAGAGAGAGGGAGTGTTTGCTGAAAATGAAGCTTCCTTGAGAAGCTTAAGTGTGTGGCCAAAAGGTGCTCCAAAGTCAACTCTCGTTAGTGCGCGTACGCGCGCGTTTCGTGCTCATTTCCTCTCGAGTTTATTTCACTTGTGCATTATACCTCTGATGCACTTCCAATTCATACTATTATTATCCACTCTTAATAGTCTAGAAATAATTTCTAGAATTCTCCAATTAGTCACGCGCGCGAAAACGCGAACTTCCAACTTGCGCGCGATAAAGCGAAATTCCTAAGAAATTCTTATAACAATAGTATAACTTACTAATACTTGGGTACTTACACATACAAATAACTATCTTAGAACTAATGTATGAGTCCTCACTCTCCAAACTCACTGTACTCTCAAATCGAGTATTGTCTCCAAATGCGTATTCACTATTCTCACTTAACGAGTTTTCAAAAAATTAAATTTTGAAATGAGTCATTTTAAAAATATAAGTAAATCATAGTTCCATGTAATTGGATCTAAAAAGGTTGAAAAAATATTCGGAGTAAACGGGCAATTAAATATTTAAATAAACTAGTAATAGGAATTTAAAACAAGTAAATTTGCGAGTCCTCACAGAATTGTTGCACCAAAATCTAACCACCATGTGTGTCTAGGTACCGAATTTAAATTAACTTCAAAATAAACCAAATTAAGAAACATACCTTTTTTAGCACGCTAAGCGTGATAGTTGATGCAATGTTTCTTTTTATGCCCTGTAATTCCACAGAAGAAATAACTATTTTTTCTCTGATCAACTGATTTTTTTGTTGATTCTTTTATGGTGCTATACCTGCAGCTTCTTTATCCTTTTTTCTCTTAAATTCCTTGTTTTTATTATTAGTGGTTGAGATCAGATGAGCACTCTGTCTGATCTTATTTTAACCTTTTCTCTTCCTCTACACAGTGTGAGATGAACTCATTTAAAGACCAAATCTCTTTTTGACAGCTGTAACTCACTTTAAACTGGCTAAACTGTGTAGGAAGAGATATTAAAATCAAATGTACTAGAACTCTTCACAGAGTACCAATTTAAGTGCATTTAATTTCGAAACAAGATGAGACATTTCCATGATGTATTCTCTGATATTATCTTTACCACTATATATCCTTGAAACTAAACGTGTCAAGAGCGTACTAATTTTAGTCTTTTCGTTTTTGACTAACATTTTTTCAATGTTTTGAAGGAACTCTTTAGCGGTTACTGTCTTTTTTGACATTGTTCTTCTGAATGCTTCTGGAAC
This sequence comes from Coffea humblotiana, assembly GCA_023065735.1. Taxonomy (NCBI): domain Eukaryota; kingdom Viridiplantae; phylum Streptophyta; class Magnoliopsida; order Gentianales; family Rubiaceae; genus Coffea; species Coffea humblotiana. Next base: position 32,371,112 of record CM041209.1, on the reverse strand, counting down.
GACCTTTTTAATGATCATCAAACATAGGCTATTTAATCTCTCTCACATTTCCTTATCCCTCTTTTCATCAGAGGTACTCTGATCTATAAGAGGCGAGGGAGGATCATCCGATAACGTAAGGTCGAGATACATTACTCTAAATACTATCAAGAAATTTTCTTTCCAGAACTTGAAATTTGTGTCATTCAGCATAAGAATAGTATTAATGTAGTAATATTTCTAAGATTATTTGCAATTGAACAAAAAATATAAAATAATTAAAACAAACTAATATAGACCAAAATAATAATAAATTCAAATGATAGTAACCTCATCTCAAGATACCGATGTTTCATTAATATTTTATTTTTGGACAAAAATATTAACTTCTAAATGATATTTTGGCACAGTAATAAATACTGACAATAATAACATGTCAAAAGATAAATTTTTCTTTGGACCAATTTATAATTCACATGTAAAAAATCGAATAATTATCACGTGTTTATTATCACAAATGCACATGCAATTTTGTTAAACATTGACCTTCCTTTAGGCCAATTAATATTCGCAAAATTATAAGTACCTAACTAGTTATATTCTAAAATAAATTAATTTTCACAATAGAGATCACTTTGATGGCATATTATTTCAATTAATTTATTTCAAAATATATATAATCATATCAATATTCAAATTTAAAATTACACAAATTACACAAAAATTTTGATCGAAATTAACTTTAGTCAACTCCGGTCAAAACATGGTCAAATCTGGTCAAACCAATCAAATCTTATCAAACCAGTCAATTGGATCAAGACTTATTGGACCAAAGTCCATATTCATAATTTGACCCAAATTTATCACTTAAGCCCAAAATTTTCTTAAAGTCCATAATGTCTTTTAAGACTATATATTTAATGGGCCAATCTTGTGGATTTTATAAGATTTAAATGTCTTATTTAACTTTATTAGAGTTTACTTAAATTAGAGAAATCCTAATTTCCTCAACATATTAATAAATTACATGTCATGCAGGTCCTACCAAATATTATGTTAATCAAAACTCTTGAATGAATAAACTCTATTTCTTCACAAATGCACATGCAATAGAATCTGAGAAACCTTAGATTTTCCTCATGTTCAGAAGGAGTAAGCTCTATTTCTTCAATTCTAATGCATATTCTCGTTTTATAGCATATTGCTTGTCAAAGGACCCCTGTATCAATTGTGATGCTTTTACCCTAGCTCTATATGCCTTGGACTCGGTAATTTTAGCATGATATTCTTCATCAATTAGTTGCCTCAATGCACCAAGGGGCATCTTTGGGTTACTCTTTATTCTATCCACATACCTGTTAGCCACCCAATCTGTACTCATCCATTTATTTTTCCATACATGCACGCAGCAGAATGTTCGAGCTTCATGCTCTTCACAACTAGATCTATAGAACCCACAGACCTTTGAATAGCAACATATAAAAACCACTTATACGGATTTTACACTTTGCGCTTAGTTTCTCAGGCTCATTTTTGTATAAGCTAATAGGCTTCCCGATGCAAATAGAATAGTTTTTCACTGCAGCTTAAATTCAGGTGCATCTGTAAATCTTTGCCCCCACCTTGAGTTCTAGGTCTTTGCATTCATTATCAGGTTTATAATCTGTCTATGTAACACCTGCATGTGGATTATTTTCATCATCATCGAGGAACCAATATTGCTATTCAAGCCCTCACTAATATTATCCTCATCAAACAGACTCAAGAATTCCCCTTCTCCAACATCTCCACCATTTTCACTATCTCCATTCCATTTCTTTTTCCCCACATTTGTCTCTTGATTATCTAGACTTTCATTTATGGATTGATCTTCCACAAATACATCAAAAAGGTAATCATCATTGCCAAATTCACCATAATTAGCAAACGTAGCACCATCATAATTACTGTCATCTGTGCTTGCATTATCTTCTATATTCTTATAACTACCTTCACCTTGCTCCTTTTGACCAAATTTTCCAACAATTGTTGCCTCCCCATGCAACTCTTTAGTGTTAAGCTGCTCATTTTCTCTAGCAGCCTCTTTTTTACTTTGTTTGGGATCATTCTTAACCACAACATTATTCTCCCCAACAATTCCTCCAGTCCTCTCCAATAAGTCTATCAAGCATCCATCCCGTTCATGTGATCTATTAGACTTTGAGTTATAGTTTTGTACAACCGGGGAATTAGAATCACAGTAAATTTCCATCAACTTATGTGTCATTACATACTTACAAAACAAGCTCACATCACGGCCCCCCCTCAGTTCTTTCAAACCTGTATTTAAATCCCTTCCGGGTTCTAGATAGTAGTAGAAAAATGTTTCCTTGTGAGCCAAATCCTTAAGCATTTCTCCTATTTCTTCCACTGACATCTTATCAATATCACACTGGTCAACATAATCAATCTTCCCACCTACATAAGCCATTTTTTTCCACAACGAAAATGATCACCATGATGCACTTTTATACTAAAATTATCATCCTCAATAACTGCATAAGGAAATAATGCAATATACACATATAAGTTGTCTATAGCAGTAATACAATTTACAAATTGCAATATACATATACCCGTTTACAACTTTCCATATCAACTAGTATTTGGTAACATTAGAAAAAAAAAAAAGAAAGAAAGAAGCAAGTGGTCCCTTTGTCTTCCCAGTGCAAGACAAACCCCACTAGAATATTAAAAGGTTAAAACACTAAAATCAAATAAAAGATGCATATCATTTGCATCTACAATTCGTCACAAAATGGTCCTATTGTTTACAAGCAAACAAGATTCTTAATAGGCACATTTCATAGCTCTATTGTCAACCTTTTTTCTTTTCTCTCTAATCACCCAAGACATTTTCCATATTTTGCAGAGATTTAGATGGGAAACTCAATTAAGCTCTTTTATGGTTTGAAATTGGGACTTCTAGGTTTCATTATCTGAAGTTTGAAGAGGAATTTAGTGGGAGTCAATTTGAATGAGAAATAAGTTCATCTAATACAAATAAGGGTTTTTAGTCTATTGTGGGGATGAGTGAGACGGAATATCTTTTTTGTCCCTATAACGTACACTTGACTCTCACCTGACTACAATTCTGTCTAACTTAACCAGACAATTTGACAAAATGGGTTGATTGGACCTTTTCAATTGTTTAGTCAGCTGGTTGATGCAAAAAAAAAAGTTTAATGGTTTCAATGAGAATCTTTAAAAGTTTAGTGGGCTATAGTGCACTTTACCCTCATATAAATGTATCGGAATCAAAGGCTTAAGATGCAGAAAGGAAATATATAGTGGTAGAAATTTTGTGATCTACTGTTTAAGAGATTTTGCAGAAAAAAGAATCTAGGATGTGGTGGAAGAATTCAACAAGTTGCAATAGAAGAGCAGTTTGGAGTATTATTAGGAGAAATTTGAAGACCTCCAAGCGCTCACACTAATAAGAAATTCTCAACTCATTTTTGTTTCTAGTTTCATTGGTGGTTTAAAGGATGAAATTAAATGTATGCTTAAGAAGTTGCAAATTGAGAAGCTAAACATTTCAGGGTCCAATTACAAGAATAGTCACTCAAACTATAAAGCAAGAATTTGAAGGGTAACAGTAAAAGTCCATAGATAAAAGTTTGGATAATTCAGAAATCAAGGTCCTAGAGCATTCCTATAAGATTCCTGTTCCTAAAGCCTTCAAGGATGTGAGCGACGCATCAAAGATGACCAAGAAAATTTCTCACAAGGAATCCAATTCATACAAAAAATTATGGCCGGTGATTCAAGTGTGGAGAAAAATATGGAATAGGGCACCAGTGTAAAGTAGAAACATCTAAATCTTATGCTTTCTTTTTTTTGTCGAATATCATAATTACATTTCATGAACTTGATATTACAAGATTTGATACATCAGAATTTCTTCCTTTGGTATCATTTTGTGCACTCTCATGGAGCCTTATGGGAAAGCACTCTTCCCATTCAACATTTCTAGTTAGCTTGACCGCAAACTTTGCTAAGCTATGTGCACAGCTGTTCCCAGCTCTATGGACAAAAGAGAAAATACATTTGTCAAACAAACATCTCATATTTGCAATGTCCTCAAGGATGATATCTACTCTGGTTTCCTTCTCATTTTCCTTGTTGATCATGTCCACCACCTCCTTGCAGTCAGACTGGAACTCCACTTCCTTCCAGTTTGCTTCTCGAGCCATTTGCATTCCCATTCGAATTGCTGCTGCTTGCTCCACCTGTGGCTCGCTTATTTTTATTTCGGCTCTGGCCCATGCTTTCATCAGTTTTCCTTCAGTATTTCTAGCCACAGTTCCTATTCCAGTCTTCCTCATATTTTTTGAAAAAGCAGCATCAGAATTGATCTTTACCAGTCCCCCTGATGGTGGATTCCATTTCTCCATCCTGCTTGAGTTTGTTGTTTATTGAATGAACTCTCCAGCTGTATTGTTTTGGGCTCCTATATACTCATCCCACTCTAGTACAGCTTTCTGCACAGACTTCCTTGGATCTGCATTTTTTTCATCAAAAACTTTCCTGTTCCTTGCTTTCCATATTTGCTTCAGAATATTTACAGTTAGTGTTATGTGCTCCTATCCTTGTTCCCTCTTTTTTGCTCCTAATATCCCTTCCCACCATCTTACAAAGTTGCTCCTCATGTCCTTCAAACCATCCCATTGTAGTGGTGCTAGCTTCCAAGTGGTTTCAGCATTGTTGCAAAAAAACAACATATGTTCTATTGTCTCTACCTCTTCCCCACAGCTTCTACACACTGAGCTGTCTTTTCCTGTTCTCTTGCTTATTTGTTCATTCACTGGCAAGCTGTGATGTACGCATCTCCAGATGAAATGTTTTAGTTTGTGTTTCATCTGTAAGGTCCACACACTTTTCCAGATTTTTGAACTCTTTTGGTCATAGCTCGTGCTTCCAATCTCCTTACTCAATCTTCCCATCTGCTGTTTCTGACTTTCTTCCATTACTGCAGCATAGGCTGACTTCACAGTAAACAAGCCTGATTTGGTGTATCTCCAATACATTCTATCTTGGCAGCCTGTTATGCTTATTGGAATAGTTTTGATATTTTGGATATCCTCTTCTATAAACCATCGTTTTAGTATTTCCTGGTTCCATTCTCCATCTATTATCAGTTCATTCGCTTTCCTTATTGTGCACTCTGGATCTTTTCTATTTTTTATCCTTCCATCTTCTCTACTTGGTATCCAATTGTCTTGCTAGATATCAATGATTTTTCCATCGCCTACTCTCTTCCCTATCCCTTTTGTCAGCAATTTCCTGGTCCCCATTATGCTTTTCCATATCCAAGAAACTGCTTTTGGGGGGTCCTTATCTCAGCTTTGTGGTTTTGCTAGATACTTGGATTTCATCACCCTGCTCAGAAGTAGATTTGGCTTGGTGAGCATTCTCCACAACTGCTTGGCCAAGAGTGCTTCATTGAATTTTTCCAAGTCTCTAAATCCCAGCCCACCCCTACCTTTCACCTGAGATATTTTTTTGTCCAATGTATTTTCGTTTCACTCTCTCCACTACCCCACCAGAATTTGGCTATCATCTTGTTTATGCCCTTACACAACACTTTGAGGAGTTTGAAGCAGGACATGGTATATGTGGGGAGTACCATTGTCACAGATTTGATAAGAATCTCCTTTCCTGCTGGACTTAACATGTTTCTCTTCCATCCTTGTAGTTTTTCCTTCACTTTGTGTTTGATATAGCCAAATACCTGTTGCTTGGATCTCTCTATCAGCATAGATAGTCTGAGGTGCTTTCCACTTGCAGCTTCCTTCATATTCCCCAACTCAGCACATATGTTCTTTCTTAGCTCTTTGCTTGTGTTTGCACTAAAGAAAACAGTAAACTTTTCATAGTTGATTGCCTGTCCTGAAGCCCTTTCATAGATAGCAAACACCCCTTTCATTTGTTCAGCTTCTTGGGTACTAGCTTTATAGCAAAATAAAGAGTCATCAGCAAAAAGTAAATGGGATAGGGTTGGACATCCCCTTCCCACTTTGACTTCTATTATAGCTTTGTTGTTTATTCTCTGGTTCATCAAGTTTGAAAGCCCCTCAGCACAGATAAGGAACAGGTTGGGGGACAGGGGGTCTTCTTATTTAATACCCGTAGATGGTTTGACATATCCCACCTTTTGGCCATTAATATTAAAGGAATAAGCTACAGTAGTTACACAGTTTAGGATCCATTTTACCCCAAGTAGGACAGAATCCCATTTTCATCATTATCTTCCCCAGAAACTGTCATTCTACTCTGTCATAAGCCTTGGATAGGTCAAGGTTTAGGGTCATAAATCCATTTCTGCCTGTTCTCTTATTTTTCAAGAAATGAACCATTTCTTGGGCTAGAATGACATTATCAAGGATATGTCTACCAAGTACAAAAGCAGATTGGGCATAACTAATACATTTAGGAATGATCTTTTTCAGTCTGTTTGCCAACACTTTTGCAATGACTCTATAAATGACATTACATAAAGATATAGGTCTATACTGGGACAGATTGATAGAAGCTTCTACGTTAGGAATCAGGGTCACTATTGTTTCATTCAAAGCTTTAAGTAAATGACCACCAGAGAGAAAACTTTGAACAGCCATCACAATATCATCTGTGCAAATATTCCAATATCTTTGGAAAAAGAATAGGGACATACCATCAGGACCTGGAGCCTTATCTGGGTGCATAGAGAATAACGCAGCCTTCACTTCCCTTTCATCCACTGGTTTTATCAGCATTGCATTCATCTCCATTGTGACTGTACAAGGAACCCCCTTAGTAACTGTTTCAATGTCAGATGGCTGAGAAGATGTGTAAACTTTCATGTAGAAACTACATATTTCCTCTTCAATTTCCTGTTCTGTCTCACACCACTTCTCGGCTTCATTGTGCAGGCATGTTAATCTATTCCTTTGCCTCCTAGTCATTACCCTTGCATGAAAAAAGCTGTATTTTTATCCCCCTCTCGAAGCCATCTGCATCTTGCCTTTTGTGCCTAGTACAGCTCCTCCTGTTTGTAAGCCTGACTTAGCTTCAGCTTCAAATAAGCAATAATCCCCTTATTTTTTCATACTCCCCAATTTTGGCTTCCAGGATCTGCTGTTTCAAAGTCTTTATCTCTCTCCCAAAGTTGGTCTTATTTTCCTTACTCCATTCAATCAGATTTGTTTTACAACTCTTTACCAATGTTTTAAAACCCGGACCGTCAATTGAACCGGTGAAGTGAAAGGGTCGAGGTTCAACCGATCGGACCGGTTCAATCCCGATTCAATAAATAAATAAATAAATAAATAATTATATATATATAGACACCCACACACCTATGCATAGAATAAGATATAAATACTAAACCACAAATATGGAGACAATGAAACAACCGTTTAGCCAGAGTGAAGTTAGGTGCCTCATGCTTCGGCTTCTTAAAGGGTGTTAACTGTTAAGTATCTTCACGATAACTGGGATTTGCACAGAGATTTAAAGACATCAAATATACTTTTAAATAATTGTGGTGAGTTGAGATAATTAAAATCTGCCACTTCGCCAACATTTTTCTTTTGGAATAAACTTTCAACCAAATCATTTGAGGCCCAAACCCCTGAAATACACATGCAATTGAGCAAATCTATTTTTCAAAACTAAAATTCCATGCAATGATGATCTATTGGCAAGTTAGGGGGCAGCATGGACTCCTTATTTGTGGGATTCCTATACTTTCAACATCCAAATTCATTGCAGAAATAAATTAATAAACCACTCCAGCTCCTTTAATCCTTCATTTATTATTTTTTTCTATCCATCGTTTGCCTTTTTATTGTGGGCTTTATTTTATTCTTGAATTTTGGGGTGTTCTAGGAAGCTTTTGGGGCAAGATCTGGGATCAAGTTCACTAGAGGAACTTCAACAGATTGACAGCCAGCTCGAGAGAACAAAAGCAAGATAAAAGCAGACTAATTGAGTTGATGATCTTGATTTTTGAACAAAAAATTGCTTCACTAATTGTAGACTCAGCTATTCAAGGAAGAAATAGAGCGGCTAAAAGCAAAGGTATGATGATAGTACTGCATTTTTGTCGATGTTGGTAATTGGAACTGCTGCATTTCTTTTTTTTTTTTGTCTCATTGTAATATTCCTACTACTGCTCCCAGGAGATGCTTTTGTTGGAAGAGAATGCAAGGTTGTCTCAACAACGAAAGGAAAAAAAAGGGAAAAACCATAAATGAACCTGGTATAAGCTTCAATTCCAGAGTTATTTTCGGCTTACAATTCCAGCGGTGAGTAGAAAAACTTCATGCTTCGATGCTTCCTTTTTGCTGATTGCTATGGATCAAGATTGGAGTTTGGGTTACGGCAGGCATGAGGCAACTGGGCAAGGCAATTTCGGCAATTGCAGAGAGAGGAAGCAGGAGCCAGCAGCTAGGAAGATCGAAGCGAAGTTCAAAGAGCCGAAGACTGAACTGAAGATTAGGTTAATTTCGGTCAAAATTGAAAATTCAGTCAATTTTAAATTCAAAAATTGAAAAATTGCGGTTCACGGTTCGATTCGGTTTTAACGGTTCTAACGGTTTTTTACAGGTTTGACCGGTTCTTGATCCAAGTCAACACATGCTATGAACCGGACCGGACACATGGCCGGGTCGCGGTCGAACCGGTCGGTCCGGTTCGGGTTTAAAAACATTGCTCTTTATCTTCCTTGTCAGTCGGAACATTTTGGATCCTTGTTGGGGTTCGTCCCAGACTCTACTGATTAATTCCTGAATTTGCTGGTTTTGAGCCCATCTTTTATCAAAATAAAACCTTCTCCCTTCCTTCCTTCTTTTTGGCATTGTGTCAATCATGATCATACTATGGTCGGATGCCTTTTTTCTATATGCATGCACTTTGCTGTTACAAACTTTTGACTCCATTCTTGATTTGCTAGTATTCTATCTAGTCTTTGTCTTATCTCCTGACCATCCCAATGTGAACACCTAGTCCAAGGCTTTTCTTCATATCCTATATCTACTAAGTTATTCTCATTTACTGGTCCCCTAAAATCAGCAAAGCTACACTCAGGTCTTTGTCTTCCCCCCCCCCCCCCCACTTCTCTCCATTTGATAGAATATCATTAAAACCTTTTACTATGATCCATTTCTCACCCCATTAGTTCATTTTGCTCTCTAACTCTCTCCACTGCATTCTTCTTTTCCCATCATCCGTACTAGCATATATTCTAATAAAATTCCATTCACATCTTGGCTCCATATCCATAATACGAGCAGCAATGTAGAAACTAGGAAGCTCAATCTTTATTATTCTGATCCAGTGTTTCCAAAATAATGCTAAACCTCTAGCTTTTCCTACTGAGTCTACTACAGCACTTTCTTCAAAATTCAACTTCTTTTTTACATTTTCCATAAACTTTTTTTGGTTTTTTGTTTCACACAGAAATAAAACTCCAGGGGAGTGAAGATGTATTACCTCCTTGAGTTGGGGAACTATCAACCTGCACCTCGACAGTTCCACACCCCTAACTTCATTGGCACTTTGGAGGCCCTTCAGGGATTGCCTCCATCACCCTTAGCAGTGTTTCAAGGTGTACCTTTATTTTAGTAGCTTTGTCCTTCCCTGTTCCAGAGAATCTGAGTCCACCATCATATCATTTGGTTCATCTCTTAGCATGGTTTTCCTCTTTTCTCTCAGATTGGGCTCCTTTTGTTGCATACTTATCTCTGTCAAAGGTACTCTTCTCCCTCTTGTGTTTCCTTTGGAAATTCTAGTCTTTCTTCCTGTTCCCGCATTTTCCTTCTGTACCACCATCTATTCTACCTCTTGTCCTTTTTCTCCTGTGCTACTCTCATCTTCCTTATTTCCTCTCTGAGAGTTCTCCAGCCCTTTCCCTTTCTCCCCTTCATTTACATCTATCCACATTTCCTCACCTTTATCAGTTTCTTAAAGCCTGTACTGTCCTTTGGGTATGTGTTAGAGGGGATTTGCATCTGATCTTCTTTTCCCTGTCCATCATCCTTTCCATTGTCCTTTTTCTCCTTGTTTTCTTTCTGTACCATTTCCCTCCCTTCCTCCGTTTGCTCCTTTTGATCTCCTCTCCTCGGTATTCCATCTTGTTCTTTTTCTTGCACGCCTCTATATTGAGGGTTTTGCTATTCTTTCCTGGCTTTTCCTGGTTTGCTCCCTCCTTTCCCATCGTTTAGGGGTACCAGCTCTTGTATTTTGTCTTGTGTTTGTGTTACCTGAGCTGGTATCTTTTCTCCCACTGGGGTTCTCATAGGAGATGTCATTATATTTCCTGCTTTCAGTCATGCTCCATATTGACCTTCCCTTAAGGTGATTCCAGTCTTTTCCTCAAAGGAACATGTTTTATCACTATGTCCAATCACACCACACCTGCAGCAGAAGTCCGAGCATCTTTCGTATTTAAATTTTGCCCACACTTCCACCCCATTGTGCTTGACTGGCAACCCTCTTATAAGAGGTTGGGAGATGTCTATTTCTGCCAAGATTTTCATATGCTTTCTTTCTTTTCCTCCACCTGGGGGTATAATAACCTCCTTGACAGATTGAAACAATTCCCAAATTTTAAACCGTGCTGCTCGGCAAAGCCAGTGGATTGCGAGATGCCACACCTGTATCCACATATATGAGGTGTTAAACATCTCTGGATCCTTTTCTATTCCCTCACTCCATGGTTTTAACACTAGGAGCTGGTTGTCCAGAATCCAGGGTCTGCCATTTAGAGCTCTCTCTTTATCTTTGTCCTCCTCAAAGTTAAACTAAAAAATATTCGGACCTAACTCCGTTACCCTCAGGTTCCTAGGGTATCCCCATACATGGTTTGTGAAATTTTTCACTCTTGTGAAGTTTGCAATCTTGTCTCCCATTATTCTCCCCACTAAGCTGAGCCTACATTCCTCCCTACCTACCTCCACATCTCCCCAACTCAGGTCTATAGCTTCTGTTTCCCTTTCCCCCAGATCGAATTTTTTGAAACGCTCTATGCAAAGAGTCAGCCATAGAGTTACTCTGCGGGTGTTCCCAATACAGTCACTGAAGGTTTTATGCAAAGCTTGATTTATACCTGCAGAGACAGGGGGTGATGACCTCCTTATTCACAGCACATTTAGATATTAGTTCCAAAGAAAAACAAGGCAAACAGAACGAGAATAAGACAAGACCTTACCAACTCACTTAAACTAAGATGAAAGGGATGCAGAAGAGAACTTTCCTTTTTTGTTCTTTCAGGTAATTAAAGCAATAAATGGTACCACACTGGTTTATTCCGATATAAGAGAACAAGGAGAAATATTTACTTTCCCTAACTGGCGGTTTAACTCCACTGTGATGTGTTGCTCCCCCAGCTTTAGACAAAGTTAATGCTTTTCCTACTTGTACAGGCCCACCACCAACAAGCCTCTTATTTTTTGCTTTACCGTGGATCTATTGGTCCGAGTGTTTGTGCGGGGAATTGATCATGGGAATGTTAGAAAGTTCATAAAGAAGTAAAAATCTAATGCTTTCTTAAGTAGATGAGGATGCTGAATTCGTGGATACCTTGGGCGAACAAGATGAAAAGACAGGAAATCCTGGCGAGTAGATAGAATTGTCATTACATGCTTTATCTGAGGATTTGAGAAGAAAAACCATCACATTGCAAGAGGACATTGGTGGAATTCCATTTCATATTCTAGTGGACATGGGCAGTTCGGATTCCTGTATCAGTCATCATTTGGTAAGAGGACTTGAACTATTTTAAGTAATAACTAAATGTATCAAAATGAATGAGTCAGACAAATTTGGGCAGGTCATAATTGAATAATGGGTATAATTGAGTCAACTAATTTACATCTATGTAATAAATGTGTCAAAATGAGTCACCCACTATACCCATTTAATAAATGGGTATGGTTATACTCAATTACCTATTTATGACTCATTTAAAATTTTATTTTTTATTTATTTTTTTGCATGTTGTTTGATAAGAAATAATAACATTTTATTATTATTAGACTGGTAGAAAATTCAAATTTATCTGCTTAACATCCATTAAAAATTGAATTTAAATGTATAATTAATTTTAAATTGGTATAAATAAGTGACTCGAATCAAAATTTATTTAGATCCATTCAAAATTCATTGCATACTCAAGTCCACTTATTAGTGGGCAGGTTAATGTAATTGAATTGTGACTGGCACCTCTAGTAGTAACTAACACATTGACTATGATAGATCCAGTGTCACAGGCTATGTTAAATGTCCAAAAATATTATGGTCTACTAATGACTATAGATTTAGCTTTGATATGAGGATTGCGGAGTTGGCCGGTTGGGATGTTATATTGAGTGTGGACTCAATGACTTATCATAGTCCTATCACTTTTGATTGTCAACGCTCCATAAAATTGTCTACAATGAATTAAGAAAAATTATATTACAAGGGCTGAGATGAATTTAATAAGTGTATTCATTCGGTACAAAAAAGGTTGTTATGCCATGTAGCAGGAAGAAAAACATCATCAGGAGGATCACCCTGTGGAATTGGTTTCATTAATCAATCAATTTAAAGGATTTTTACCTAAGAATAGTTTGGGGCATGCCATTGCTTTGAAGTCAGAAGCACATTAAACCATACAGGTACCCTCACTGTCAAAAATCAGAAAAAATAATAAAAAAAAGAGCAAGTAATAGGGATGCTTGCTAGTGAAATTATCAGGTATAGCAACAGTCCTTTTGCATCTCTTACGTTACAAGTTAAAGAAGAAAGATGGATCGTAGCATTTTTGTGTGGATTACAAATACTTGAATCAATTAACTATCAAAGATGAGTATCCTATTCCAAATAAAAGAAGTACTGAATGAATTATGTGGAGCTAAGTTTTTAATAATGCTGGATTTTAGAACAGGATACCACCAGCCAATAGTCAAGCCTCAAGATATTCATAAAACTACATTTCAAACTCATGAAGGATATTGTGATTTTTTGGTCATGCCTTTTAGTTTGACCAATGCTCCAGCCACTTTTCATTCATTAATGAATCAAGTTTTTGAGTCTTATCTATGAACAGTTGTTTTGATATTCTTTGACGATGTTCTAGTTCTACACTGCAACAACGTCTAGAATATTTGGATATTGTCTTGAAAGTTTTACAAGATAATCAGTTGTATGCAAAGCAAAGTAAGCCCCATTTTGCTCAAACCTAAATTAAATATTTGGGGCATATTATCTCTGCAAAAGGGGCGAGTATGAATGAGATAAAAATAGAGGATGTTATTGATTGCCCTATACCTCATTCTATTAAGTCATTAAAGAGGATTTCTGGGCCTCACAGGCTACTACAGAAGATTCTTAAGCATCATGGATCAATTTGTAAACCATTGACTGATCAGTTACAAAAGAATAGTTTTTTTGAAGCTAAAAAGGAGGATAGCTTTATAAGGAATGAAACTGCCCAACAGGCCTGTGAGAAAATTAAGCTTGTCATGTGTATTGCTCTAATTCTGAGGTTGGCTAATTTTAATAAAACATTTGTTGTTGAAACTGATGCTAGCAATAATATAAGGGCAGTGTTGCAACAGGAATCTTAACCTATTGCTTACCTTAGCATAGCCTTGTCTATCAAGAATCTAGCATTATCCGTGTAAGAGAAGGAATTGCTGGCCGTGGTGTTAGCTGCTACAAAATGGAGATACTACTTAGTAGGTAACCATTTCCATATTAAGACTAATTATTAGTCTTTGAAATTTTTGCGGGAACAAAAGTTAAACTACTCCCCTGCAACACAATTCGTTGAAAAAATTACTGGGCTTGGATTACGAAATACAAGTGGATAAAAAGAGATATGAGAATAAAGCTACAAATGCTTTGTCCAGAAAAAATGCTTACAGAATCAGAGGAAATGCAAGAAAATTCATTATTTGCAGTCACTTCTATGAAGTTTGGATGGATGGAAGAGTTGTATAATAGCTATCATAGAGATGAGTCTTGTCAGTCTTTCATAGCTCAACTTATCCTAGAACCTATATCATTGTCAGATTATCAACTGATAGATGGAATCCTCAATATAAAGGAAAGCTGTTTGTAGGCTCTACTAATCGAATCAGAACATAACTAATGCAAGCGATGCATTCTTCTTTTATTGGAGGATACTCTTGAAGTACTTTTATTGCATTTTTTTTGACATAACGGCACATCTAGCCTAACCTGGCCTACTCCTACTCCTAAAGGGAAGGGGAACCTACTCTATGGGGTGGCCCAACTGAGCCAGGGAACCTGATGGGGACTGAACCACCATCAGACCAGACGGGTGCATCACACACCCGTATGGATTTAGAACAAACCTCATATTGAGGCATATTAATGGGAGACAAGGTTTGAACCCTTGACCTCCCACCCCACAATTAATGTGGTGGCCAACTCCTCTAGAGGAAGTTGGTTACTCTTGAAATACTTTACATAAGCTAAATCAGTATTTCACTCCGAAGGCATGAGACAAAATGTTGTCAATCTAGTTATTTACCGTGATACTTGTCAAAGATATAAAGAAGACCATGTACCATATCCAAGGTTGTAGAAACTAATGCTGATTCTGGAAAAAGTTTGGGAACATTTGACTATGGATTTCATAGAAAAGTTGCCCTATATGGGTATGTTCCATCCTATTTGCCCTTAGAACCTTATCAGGATTGAATCATACCTACCACAATTGATATAATGCAAGAGAGAACAAGGATAATACATAGTATTAAAGAGCATCTCTCAAAAGCTAGACAGAGAACGGAATTCTTTGTTGATAAACATAGGATAGAAAGATAATTTACAATTGGAGATGTGGTGTTTCTAAAATTGTAGCCTTATTAGCAACAATCAGTAGCAATCCAGAAGAATCTAAAGTTGTCAAAAAAGTATTATGGACTTCTTGAAGTTTTGGAGAAAGTAAAGCCAGTGGCATGTAAACTTAAGTTGCATGTAGGAGATTTATTACATCTATTATTTCATGTTTTACTTCCCAAAAAAAGGTTGATTTGGAAAATTTTTTTTTGCTACTTCCCCTTAATATGATAGTTAAGATCAATCCATAATGGAACCCAAATCAATCTTGTAAATGACGGTTATCCACCGAGATTCTCAGGTACTGATTAAATATGTAGTAAAATGGTATCACGTTGACGCTAGAATGCCCCTTGGGAAGACCTTTCTTTTACCAGTAACTAGTTTCTCATTCCAGCCTTGAGGACAAGGCTTGTGTTAAGGAGGAGGCAATTGTCTATTCTTGTCACTACAACAAAAATGGTCTTTCCTGACATGCTTATAAGGACACTTGTTGGTTTGTGTCATTATAGCACTCCTATCATGACACTTATTATCAACTCAATAATATATATTCTAATTTTTTTATTTTATTTAATATAAAAATAATAATGTGCCTTTAGACTACCTATCATGACACTTGAGAAAATGTGAGATGTACCAAAAAAAAAGAGAGACGTAAAACGACATCGTTTGATTTTGGCGGAAGATTCATTTGCCAAAACACTTAGTGAAATACTCAAAAGTTTCATTTTGCCGGCCAAAAGACTTAGTGAAAATTTTCTTTTTCTCATCTTTCTACAAACAAGCTATCTCGGTGGATGTGGTCGTATGTTTACTAGCAACCTCCTCTTTCAAGAATTCTATGCCTTCTTTGTTTCTCAGACTCCAATACTGAATCAGGTATTTGTTCTCGTCAAATCATATGATGACAGTTGCAGGAATCCAAGCACCTTGAAAACCATCTTCATCTACTCTAACTTCAACTGTTGTCCCTCAGCTAAATTTCTCTTGTACTGTTTCTTTGCCAGGCTTCCGTTTGGCTGGTAATATTGACACTTTCTGCAATCC
Source organism: Coffea humblotiana (assembly GCA_023065735.1). Taxonomy (NCBI): domain Eukaryota; kingdom Viridiplantae; phylum Streptophyta; class Magnoliopsida; order Gentianales; family Rubiaceae; genus Coffea; species Coffea humblotiana. The sequence continues at coordinate 32,355,206 of CM041209.1, read as the reverse complement.
GAAAAATAGTAAAATTTTAAGCTAAAATTGGACTGATTATAAACAAACAGACAAAGACAAGTAGCCATCCGACAGTTAAGACATCTGGAAGGACAGGCAAGGAGTAAAAGTTAGAAGATCAGAGTTCAATATTGGCAAAGCGGGAAGAGGTTGGCATATGTTGTTCAAAAAAAAAAGTGGTAAACACAATAAAGCTATTGTCCATAACCTGTTCGATAAAATGTCAATTCCCCCATGTTTTTCCTTTTTTCTGAATTTCTTTAATGTTAATCCGTGAAACTTAGTTGTAATTAAAGCTCTCTTTAAGCAGCTAGATTTGGGTTAGTCTTATCAGTCTATACCTACGAATTTTGATTTACTTGTATTTGTCCAGGGACGTTCTAGCATACATCTAACCCACATCGCCTTTAGCCCCAATTCTGAAGAGGTTTTTCTCAGTTATAGTGGGGAGCATGTATACCTGATGGATGTAAATCCCGGTACAGTTTTCACTGGAACTCATATGTATGTATATATTCACGTGTTGTTTAATTTATGATGGTGCTCTATACTAGAAAAGCTTTTCTACTCTGGTTTTTGTCTTCTGATTTATGTTTTAGTGATCTAAAATGTTCCTCGGTAATTGAGGATAACCTTTACTTGAAATTTGAGTCCAACATGTCAACAAATAAAGGAAGGACTACTAATGTCTGGATAAAATATAATTATTATAGGAAAACTGGCACCTCATTTTTTAGGCACAATTGCTCTTGTCTATTCTTTCAAACGCTCTGATTCCTCAAGTTGAAAGAGAGATGATCATTTTATCAGTGGAGTAGGGCTTCAAGCTTACCTTATTGATGGTTTTAGAAAAATGGCTTGAATACCTTGAACAAAAAAAAGGGAAGTCAACTATAACACGTATTGACAATTAAAAAAACAACGTATTGAAAATATGCATATTTAAGACCTTTATATCCATGTTAAATTGATTTTGTATATTATGCTTTGCTCAGCAAAATACTAAGGGCACTTCATTTGGAAAATTGGGAATTAGAAATTTTCATTCAATGTGCTGCTCAACCCCAAAAACTTATAAGTCTTTTCATCGAGCTTCTTTTGTTGGTCTGATTCTATTATATGAAAAACAGGATACCAAATTATTGATACTACATTGTGTTTGCAGCAACTGGAAGTAATATGCAGTACACGGTAGGAGATATCACAAAACTGACAAGCTTTACTCCCATACTTAATGGAATGGAATTGCAACAATCATTTCCTCGTGTCTGCTCTAATGGATCTAGTAAAGGCCATGTTGCTGCTAGGGCGTGCTTCTGTGTGTTCTCCATTTTTATTCTGTTTGTACGGTCTTTTAAAGCCTTGTGTCATTTCCTTTAAGAGATGGGAACTTAATTTTCTTTCCCTTTTGGGTTTTCCCCAGCTTGACAAGTGCAGAAAACTGATCTAGTTTGCTGGAAAATCACTGAAGGGTGAAACAAGCTCTTATGATGGAATTGAGGCTTGTAATGAAGTTTTGGATGGCCACGGTCATGAGATTGGACCTTCATTAATGCTCAAGTGTTTATGTATACGTGCAGCTTTGTTGCTTAAGGTTACTCAAAAATCATTGTCCAAGAATTTAATGTTTTACTTGCTAATAATGTTGCTTAGATTAACATATATACTCATTGTTTTTCAGCGGAAATGGAAAAATGATGTTCATATGGCAATAAGAGATTGCTATAGAGCTAGGAAAATCAATTCTTCTTCTTTGAAGGCATTGCTTTGTATGTCTGAAGCTTTATTTCAGGCAAGTGAACTTTGATATTTTTGGAATGGACATAGATTAATATTTGATCTAGACAAGGGTTGAAACTGATGGCATTGTTTATGCTTTAAATTTTTTTTTAAAATCTGAGATAAGTGATAAGATTGAAGTTGTGCCTAAATTTTCATGGTCGCACTTGGTTTGTGATTTTTGGTTGCTATATGGAACAGATAGACTTCTAGTATATGCGAGTTCTTTATGGAATTTATGTGAAACTCTTTAGATGTAGTGGTTAGTCTGTTTATTGTCATATCTTTTTTTTATGTTTAACTTTAAATAAGCTGTCCTTTATGCATGTTGCTTCAATTAGTTTGATATATCAAGATCATTTGTTCTATTTTTATTACGGACAGACTAATAACATATGCAGACACATGCGTCTTTTTTTTTGGCATTTAAATATTCTTCAAAATGCAAACCTTGAACATTGGTACAGCCATACCATGCGTTAAGTTTTCCGGGGTTGGTTTCAATTAATTTCTTTTGTTTAATGCAGATGGCATATTTTGTGCATCACATCTTCACATTCATATGTGGTTACACTGTTGGATTCTTAAGATCATGGAAGATTTCCCTGGCAATCTTTGCAGTCACACCATTGACTATGTTTTGTGGCATTGCCTATAAGGCAATATATGGTGGTTTAGCTGCAAAAGAAGAGGTAAAGAACAAAAAATTTCCGGTGACAATTCTATAACTTCTGAGAAGCCTAGTTTTCTTTGCTGAATCTTTTTTTGATGGTGTATTTAAGAACTCTTACCGTAGAGCAGGCAGCATAGCGGAGCAAGCCATATCATCGATTAGAACTGTATTCTCATTTATAGCAGAGGATCTTTTAACTGAAAAATACATTGATGTGCTTGATAAGTCGGTGCCATTAGGGATAAAGATTGGGTTTGCCAAGGGAGCAGGGATTGGAGTTATCGATTTGGTCATGTATGCCAAGAGAATCTTTCAAGTTTGTGTACATAAGAATCTTTCAAGTTTGTACTTGTTAGGGATTTGCTATGTTAGTACTTGTTACTGACTTTTAGTTTAACAAATTATATTTGAGTATTAACTTTTGCTTTTAGATTATTATATGCATTTTGTTTTTTGGGATAATTTTACAAGTCCTTTGGGTTTTTGATTGACGGAATGTATAGCAGGGAGCACTACCTGCAGGTTGCTTCTATATAAAAAAAAAAACTCCTGATAGTTAAAAGTGTCAGCATAGCTCAACTTCTAAAGCAATATGTAGGACTGTCAATGGGGTTGGGCCAGCCCGAGCTCGGCTTGTTCGGCCTGACAAAAAGTCCGATGAGCCCGATATTTTAGTGAGTCGGTCTGAGTTTGAACCTAAAAATTAAGTCCGAATTAAATATGAGCCGAGGTTGGGCCCTATTAGGTTCAAACCCGATATAGGCCCGACCCTTTAATTATCCGTATATATATATAATATTTATATTTTGATATTATGTATAATTATATATCCAAATATATTATTATTAAATACTATAAATATATATTACAAAATATAAAAATACATCTAAAGACTCTTCCATGAAACTTCTTGAGAGCCAATATTAGTGATGCATAACTGAATCTCTAACTTTTCTTATTGGTTGAATAAATTTTTGTGTTGACATAATATCGGTTGATTTCTTTTTGATTTACAAATACAAATCATCAAACATGTTTGGATTCAAATCACAAGATTATAAAAAAAAGTTTCAACTTTTAAAGATGTATTGACTTATGATCGCATGTTTTATTATTATTTTTCATGCATTTTGAACGAATTAAATATAAATATTGTTGAAAATTTTTTTGTTTATATACTTTTTAAGAACTATTATTTGTTCATATTTAGTTTTAATATTATAGTCTTGTAAATGTTAAATTAGTTTTACAACTTAATAGTTATAGTAATTATATTAAGAAAATTAAGGAGTAATAAGTGAGATTGGGTTAAACCCGATTAAGACTCACAACTCGAATATTATGTGAGTTGAGTATGAGTTTCACATTTATGAACTCGAAACTCATAACCCGAAACCCGAAATTGTTCCAAATTAAGTGAGTTGAGTTTGAGCTTATGAAAGCCCGACTCATTAGACCCGATTGACAGGCCTAGTAATATGTAATGACACTTTCGATTATCAAGAAAAGGGATTTTTGTTGGCAGATGGGATGTTATAACAGCATAGTTTTCCTGACACATTTGAATGCTACGAGTCTATCCCCACATTGGAAGGGACGATACTCGTCCGAGGTGTGAGGAAAGTTAAAGTGTCAAGTTAGATTATCTATACTGACCCATTTAAATACCTTTAAAGGTCATTTTTGTTGTAGTGTGTAGTTGTAATCAGTTAAGTGGATGATGTTAGAAAGTAGTTATAGTTAGAAACAGAGATAGTTAGAAATTGTTATTCATTCCATTGAAACAGAGAATTGTGTACATTGGCTTCTTGCATATAACAATGAGATGTTGATCAATTATGTAACAAACTAACTGTCTCTGTTTCTAACTATAACTACTTTCTAACATCATCCACTTAACTGATTACAACTACACACTACAACAAAAATGACCTTTAAAGGTATTTAAATGGGTCAATATAGATAATCTAACTTGACACTTTAACTTTCCTCACACCTCGGACGAGTATCGTCCCTTCCAATGTGGGGATAGACTCGTAGCATTCAAATGTGTCAGGAAAACTATGCTGTTATAACATCCCATCTGCCACACAATTCTTAAGCAATTGAATGAATAACAATTTTGTTTCTCACTTTCTCTCTCAATTTCTTCCATATTTTCTCTCACTGTTGTGTTTGGATTGCATTTTTCTAGATTTTTTGTAGAAAAATTATTGTAATGATTTGATATATGTGAGGTAAAAAGGTGATTGGGAAATGTGTTCACAGAAACCGTAACAATTTTTTTTTGGAAAATTGCTGTCCAAACAAGGTCTTCTTGTTCTCTGTCACTCTCAGACCAGTTCTCAGTTAACCAATTATGCACTTATTCTTAATCGAAGAAATGCCATAGTCTTGGATCTTGACAGTTTTATATGTGAGGGATCAGTGTGAGCTGCAACCTTGAACATTGATTACGAAGGCTGGCTCCGTGGGTTGTGTTGGTGATGATTGAGTCGTCAATGGTGGCGATTAGGTTATAGTATTAGTGTATTGTGGCGTGTAGGGCAGTAAAGTCAGTGTCACAAAATATAAACTCACCAACCTTGTGTGCATGAGAGAGAGTATATGTTTGTATCCTTGCTTATGAGATATGAAAGTGAGGTTCCATCTTTTTGTGGTTAACCAGTCTAGCGTAAAAGCTGGATAATCATGTATGGACTACACACTTTTAGCAATTAATGGCAGTGGGTGTAGGTATCATAGAAAATTGGATAGTTATAGTTAACAAGCTTTAATTTAGTGAGAGATTTAAAGGCCAAAATTTTTAAATAAACGATTTTAGATTAGAGGGAATGGTTTGGCTTTCAAATTTGCAGCTCCGAGTTTTTCTTCTACAAGTTTTTAAATAATTTTAACTACATTAATTTCAAAAAACTCATCAAAGTTTTTAAAATAAATATCTCAAAATATCTAAAAATACACAAAAAAAATTTCCCTTCTTTCTCTTCTTCTTCTTCTTCTTCTTCTTCTTCCTTCTCCCATGTCAACCCACCACAACCTCCGCCATCGGCCTACTGTTGGCCACCTTTTTTTTTTTTTTTTTTATTTCTCTTCTCTTCTCCCCTTTGCTCTCCCCCTTTCCTCTTCTCTCTCCCCCATCTCCCTCCCTTACCACCCTTCCCGTCCCCTGCTGCACAATCTGGTAGCATGACTAGATAGTGTGAGGGGAGGGGGAAGGAGAGGGAGACGGAGAAGAGGGGGAGACAGAAAAAACCAAAAAAAATAATGTTGTTGTTGTTGCTGATGTCAATTACTAGCAGAGGTTTTAATGTTGGCAGCTAGTAGTTGCCGGCAACTGACGATAGGAAGGGAGTAAGATCAATGGTGAAGTGAGGGAAAAGAAGAGGAGAGGAAAGAAAAGGAAAATGAAAAAAATGAAAAAAAATGAAAAAGAGTTTTACATCTTAAATTGTTTTTTCAAATTTTATAATAAATATACAAAAAAAAATTCATTTGCCGAATGAGCCCTTGCCAAACGGGCCAAATCCAATTTTCTAACAAAAAGCGCAAATTGAACTAAGTTCTAAATTAAAAAAAAAAAAAACTAAGTTCTCCTGAACTCACCACCCGGAGAACCCAAGACCAAAGACCAAAGACCACAGACCAAAAAGCAAGCCAGAATATGGATGACGTGTTAACTCGTTATTCGTTGCTTGGTACGTCACTCGGATCGCTATCTATTACCCAACATTCTCTTCAAATCTCACCGCTCATTTCAATTCCAATCTAACGATCCACATTTCCCCACTCCATTTCCAAAAATTTCAAAACCCACCGCCAAAAAAATTCGCTACTCTCCCACTCCAGTCTCCGCCACCATATAAAGCTCCCAAACCCGGTCCTCATTTTCGCAACACTAATCTCATTTGTCTTCCAGATCTACGCACACACTCACGGGTAACTAATTTTATCTGTTTTTCACTCGCATCAATGGCGCGTACCAAGCAGACTGCTAGGAAGTCCACCGGAGGAAAGGCCCCAAGGAAGCAGCTAGCCACCAAGGCGGCAAGGAAATCAGCTCCGGCAACTGGAGGAGTGAAGAAACCCCATCGTTTCCGTCCAGGAACGGTGGCGCTGAGAGAAATCAGGAAGTACCAGAAGAGTACCGAGCTGTTGATCCGCAAGCTCCCATTTCAGAGGCTGGTGAGGGAAATAGCTCAGGATTTCAAGACTGATCTCCGTTTCCAGAGCAGTGCTGTGGCAGCGTTGCAGGAGGCTGCGGAGGCGTACCTTGTTGGACTGTTTGAGGACACAAATCTGTGCGCCATTCACGCCAAGAGGGTCACTATTATGCCCAAGGATATCCAGCTTGCTAGGAGGATTAGGGGTGAGAGGGCTTAGGGTTTAGAAGTACTACCAAAATTTTTAATGATATTGTGTTTTAGGGTTTGTTGCTAGTTTGGGTAGGGATGGTAGGGTTAGGCGTGTAAATTTGGATGGGTAATCTATGATGGTGGTGTATTCAGTTGTTTCAATTTCAATCAATGAAAGTTTATTTTCTGTCTCTTTCCTAATTATGGATTTTATTTTCAATAATTTTTGGCTTGTTGTTCGAATCACTCCGTAAAATTTTAATTAGATTTCTTTGCTGATGTATTTTGCGTTTAATGAGGTAGAAATGGATTTTGATGAAGAAGCTTACTTCACCCTCCATATTGTTTGCTCTAAATCATTGGCCAAACTTAGAGTTGAATGCAACTATTGTTGTGGATTTATTTTCTAATGCTGTTGGGGCAATTTGATTCAGTTTTTTTCGGTATTAAATATACCGTGTTCAGACATTGTTATCATATAGACTTCCCAATTAACAGAAAGTGGAAGCTCCAGAAGTATCACTACTGTCATCCTATTCTGTTGCTGATCTCTTTAACATGTCTTTTCCCTGCGTAGAATAATGTGGTGTGGGTTAATGGATCTTGAAGGTGAGGCTCCACTACATCCTTTCGGCTTGTGCTCTGTTGCTTATTGTGTTTTCTGGCCATGGTTTCTAGAATCCCTTCTTGTGGTTCTGCATTTGTGTCATGTGTTCTGCTAAATGTGAGCTATGTGGGCTATGTCCATTAACTATAATTTCACTGCACTAGTTGACGCTTCTGTGTTATTGTTAATTGTTGCTAGCTTTTGACTTGTAGATCCCTAGTTTCATGAAGGAATTGCCTGGGATGTTGTTGACGAGTTAACCATTTGATTCGCAGGAGTAGGGAACTTAGATGCATTGGCTTACTGATGCAAGTAATGAGTTGTCTGAAGGAAGGGAAAAGTTAGTCCTTGAATTTTTCTTCCATTGTATTGTCTCATCCCAGCAACATAGTGACAAACATACACGAACTCATTCCAGCAAGATAGCGAAAAAACTACATGAAGTAGGAATGCGAAGAGTCATTCCAGAGATCTCTTAAACGTTTCCCTAAAATTCATCCTCCAGGTCTCCCTCTCTCCCTTTTTTTGGTTTTCATTAAATTTAAAGGAAAAAATATATTTTGTTGTCATTTTTTCTTTTCCAAAGAAACAAATAAAAAAAATTATCAAAAATTTCTAAATTTCACAATAACTTGAACAGAAATTTAAAAGGTAACACAGGAGTATTATTTTTACATTGGAAACAAAATTGTTACTACTGCTTATTTAAGACTATTGCTTACTAGTTTTACTAACTTATTCTCAAATTTTATTTTAGATGCCAAACATAACTTCTTGTATTGTAGAAAATTAAAAATCACCCAATAGATGTAGATAAATTGAGAATAATAGAAAATTAAAGATGTCAGTGGAGCACATGATTGAATCGTCTTTCCAAAATAATAGGTGTTTAACAATTGTACACCAAATACACAAAATCAATCAAAAAGTCCCGTATAGAGCTTGGGTCTCTGGCGCAGCACTCCAACTTCTGGTAGTATATGTCACTTGTAAATGTTTCATTTGAAGCCTCAATCAGAAGTTCCTAATCATGTGAAAAAAGATATCACAACAGTGCTATCAAACAAAGCACTGACTACATTAAGAATAAGAGAACAAAATTAATACCTTACATTGACTTGAGAATTAAGTTGAGGAAATCTCAAGGATAGTCAGACCAAGTGCTCTTGTCCCTATATAGTTAACTAACATTTAAGACATAAATAAATAGAGGCATATCAACTTCTATGAGTAATGTATCATTTTTTATACCTGATTTAAAGTCATTGAAGAATTCAAGGTGGATAATCCACTACTTTCATGATCTCGAGAAAAAAAAAATTAGAAGGTATACTGAAAAGTACAAAGTAATAAGAACATATATAGAGAAGTCATGTTTATCTTTTTGTTTCTTGGCAGGACAACCAACTTTTTTATGTCCCGACTCTTGACCATTATCACATTTTCTTTTCTTCTCAAATTGACTTTCTTTAGGATGTTTCTGTCTCAAAGATTTAGGACGGCATCTTGAAGTAACTTGAATTGGATTTTTCAACTCAAAAGTGATATGGGTACTCACTTGAAGATTATTGCTCTCTTGAACAACATTAGTAGCCAAATCACATCCCATTTGCTTTTCATTCTTACTATCCATAGTTAAGAGATCTCCACGAACCTTTTTTACAGCCAAATTAAGATGATTATATTCTTCTCTTGAACCATATCCCAGCTCCAAAACCTCTAAAAATTCTATTATCAGATTATTTCTCATGTATGTAAAGGGTTCTTCTTCTAAGTTAACCCTAGTGACATCCCAAATATCATGAGTTTTAGCTTGAATGGTCCATCCAGGGGCGGATTTACACTGGGTGCACGGGCCCTCACTGCCTCCCTTAAATTTCTATAATACCCATAAAAATTTGATATAATTTTAAGTGTGCACCCTAGAGTTTTGTGTGTCCATTGATTTATATGCTCCTAAAATTGCCTTTGATTTTACCTATTGTTACAGTTACCGTAAAAAGGACTTTTTCAGTTATGAATATAGTGAAGAATCGGTTACGAAATAGAATGGAAGACACTTGAATAAATAATTGTTTAGTTACTTATATTGAAAAAAATATACTTCATGGAGTTCAAAATGAAAAGATTGTGAACCGTTATCAAAATATGAAAACTCGTCATGAGCAATTGTATATGGTTTAGTTTGCTTTTTGAAATAAAATTATTATTACATTAATAATTTTGAGTTTGTCTTTTTATATTTTTCATTGAATATATGTATCATTTGTACTTATTTGTACTTGTTAGTGAATATTTTTTTTCTTAAAAAAACTAGAAAAAGAGTAGGTAAAAAATTTTAAAATTGCTTTTGCCCCCACTGAAAATTTTTTCTGGCTCCGCCACTGGGTCCATCTATCCAAGATATAATGTTTAGGGAAGGAAGCAACCATGGATTTTTTCACAAATATTGCGAGTATATGCTTGCACAAAATTCCACAAAATTCAAACATATGACATGTGCAAGTAGCCTTATTTTGTGAAATATCAAGATTAACAACATTGGCTGGATTTTCCATTCCAATATGCACAACATTGTATATCTTTCTTGTTCCATCAATGCTAGACTTAGAGCCCTTTTACTTTTTGCTAAGAAAAAGTTCATCCTGGAATTTCAAAAACATTTTTCTTGTGTAGCTTTTTGCTACCTCAACTTCAATACCATAACAAGTTTTCATAATAGAGTTAGAGTTCATTGTCTTCACATCTTTTTCCTTCTCTTTCAGATATCTCGAATTCAGTGCCTTCTCATATTGATAGACAAAATCACTAACCAACGTACTAGAACGAACAAAACCCTTGAAAAATTTATTCATACTTTCGCTTCTTTCTGTGGTGGACATAACGGCGCAAAATGTACTTCTTACATAAGCAGGAACCCATTCAAAAGACGCTTATATAAGTCCTTCAACCAATCATTTTCTTGTAACTCATATTTTAACATCATATCATGCCACTTTAACTCAAATTCTTCAACTGTAACAGTCTCATGAATGCAGTGATGTAACACAAATTTAAAAGCCGGATACTTATTGTATATGTAAGCCAAGTGATCTAGAAACCTTTGTGTAATGTGCCACATACACAAATGATGAATACAATCTGGTAACACGTGAGCAATAGCTTTACCTAGAGCTGTTAATCGAGCCGAGTCGAGATCGAGTACAAGATAATCGAGCTCGACTCAAACCTCTAATCGAGCTAGCTCGAGCTCGCTCGATTAGTAATTCGAGCTTCACAAGCTGTTCGAAATCGACTCAGTGTACTCAGTCGAAAACTCAAGCTCGAGCTCGAACTCGAGTTCAAAATCGAGCCGAGCTTATCGAGCTCAAAACTCGAGCTCGAGCTCGTTTGGGAGATGAACATTAGGGCAAGACCGAAAGAGAAAAGAAAAAATTAGGGCTAGAAACGGGAGAATGAATTAGGTAAAAGTATCAAATACACAATGAAATGACGCTAATGATCCTACTATTCGAGCCTGTCGAGCTTAAACGAGTCGAGCATAGCTCGACTTGTCTATTAAACGAGTCTAAAGTTGAACTCGAGCTCGGCTCGTTTCTCTCAGTAAACGAGCTAAGTCGAGCCCTTATTGAGCCGGGTCGAGCTCGGCTCGCGAGTTACCTGTTCGATTAACAGCTCTAGCTTTATCCCATGGATCTATCATTGTCAGTAATTATTGTTCTTGGAGTACGCCCACTCAATGCATATAACCAAGTTCTAAGCAACCATACATATGACTCAAAAGTCTCATTCACAAGTAAGGCACAACCAAACATAACTGATTGATAACGGTGATTCACTATAGTAAAAGGAACAAAAGGCATGCCATAATGATTTGTCAAATATGTAGCATCAAAAGTCACAGCATCTTTAAAATACGTATAAGCTAATCCTAATCTTTGTGTCTGCCCAAAAGCAATTCTGCATACATTTATTTTTGTCTACTTCAATGGCATAAAAGAATCCTAGACTTTTAGCTTGAGTTTCTTGAAAATACTTGTGCATCCTATGTGCATCCCCGTCTTTAAGTAATTTTTTCCTTTCATTGCGCAGGTAGGATTGAATATCAGATGAAGTGCAACCAACATTACTTTCACCACCATATTGCTCGCCCAAGAATGACATTATTTTTCTTGTGGGCACACCAAATTCATTAAGTATTTTGACCAGATTTTTTTTGAGCAGTGTTATAGTTCAATGCCCATGGAGAAGCCGTGTACTTCTTGGTGTTGTTAAACCATGGTTATGTTGATCAAAAAATCTACTTACTACCCACTTTTCTTCTTCGTTTAATCTTAAACTCATTATAGCCTTGCATCCTACTCTAGTTATTGCATGAACTACACTAGTTTGATTGTCATTCTTTTTTGTAGTTTTTCTTTTCCCTTCTCTTGAACAAACATAATCAACTCCAATCAGTGTTTTATCTTTACAGGAACGTCGAGTGTGATTCTTACGTATACTAAAACCTTTCCAAGCTGAATATGTCTTGTAACAGGCATGAGCCTCATCTAAATTATCAAACGTCATACCTTCACAAGGCTCAGGAGGAATGTTGCGCAAATTTGGACCATTAGAACACAAAATAGAACCATCATTGCAATGAGGATCTTCAATAGGAGCTTCAATTGAACCATTAGAACACAAATTCAAATCATCATTGCAACCAGAATTAATCCCCAATTCCTTCCTGTGACACAAAAAAGTATTTTAAAAGTTAATCAAATTTGAAGAAAATGAAAAACGTTCCTATATTACTGGAGAAATGGTTAATCAGGATTATTTCCTAAAAAACATTCCTATTCTGCATACTATATATTACAACTTTCACTTACAAACACGTACAAATAACAGAAGGGTTGCTTACAGTACAACACAAAAGTTTCAAAACCAACAAGAAACAAACTTGATTGCATGAACACCATAGTGATCATACACCAAAATCAAAACATATTGGTTCATAAAAAATTATATTTTGAACTTTTTTTTTATGATTTTATGAAAGTAAAAACCCTACCCATGGGTTTTACATATAAATTCCAAGAATCTACATGTTTTCTGTTAAACTTTTGAGATTTCTATTGAGATCTAAGTAAAAGAGTACAACAATAATTTTACCTATATATCGTTGTTAATCCTGTACTTTGGTTGTCGCTCATCTTCTATGGCCGATTTCACGGTGATATTGGAACTGATATAAAAAAGTGCGGGTATAAGAAAAGGTGAGGAATAGTAATAGTGAAGTGTGGGTATCCTTTTAACGGTAACGGAATTTTGCCCCGTCAAAATATTGGACCTAATGTAAGAAATACTTGGCCCATTAAAGAGATATGTGTCAGGTTTTAAATGGAATCCAAACAATTGCAAAGTTCGGATGAATCGGACTAACTTTTAACTCTTTACTTATTAGTAATTGTTTAAGAATACATGTTAAATGAAGCATGCATGTATAATACAATCTCCTTCACTCACAGTAAGAAAAGGTAGAATTTATTCAGCTTGGTTCGGAGAGAAATACAGTTAGAATACCTTTACAAGAATATTTATATGAAAGTAGGGAAAAGTTACATCAAGACAGAAGCCAACAAAGAGAAGGAACAGAATACTAAATGGATCAGAGGGAGTGCATTAAAATTAACTCAGATGCAGCTTTGAATAAAAAAGCAAATAGAGCAGGATGGGGAAATGGTTGCAGGGACAAAAATGGCGAACCGATGGTTTCTTGGACATGTCTTTTCAAAGACTTGCAGAGAAGCAAAAGTAGAAGAAGCACTTGCCTTAAGAGCTGCAATGATTCGAGCAATGAGGGGCAGATGGAAAAATGTTGAATTTGAATCAAACTACAAAATTGTGACAGACAAACTCCATGAGGAAGTTGAGGACAATGCTCAAGTAGCCACTATTACAAAGTAAATTAGACAACTTAAATTAAAGTTTTGATAAATGTGTTTTACCTTTACTAGAAGGGAAAACAACTATGTTAGCTACAAACTAGCAAAATTGCTGTCAAGTTGAATTGTGAAACTATATGGAAGATCGACTTCCCAGCTTGGCTAATAGAAGCAGCTAAAGCTGATCTTGAAGAGCAGTTGCTCTAAGTTTGTAATTATTTTGACTCCTTAATTAATGAATTGTTGCCACTTTTGACAGAAAAAAGAGTTAATAGATTAGACATTTGGAGATTATAAAGATATTACAATGAGCTATTTGTTCGGGCAGGAAATCTCTTGAAAAATGGCTCGTAACAGAAGGCAACTTGCTTTAGATCCAAGGATGTCGCAACATACATAATACTATAAGGGTAAATCTTTTATGCATTATCAATGTATACATTAACGGGTTTAAATGCATATCACACATTTAAAGTTGAGTGTTTAAATTCAAAATGAAATGATGTAGCATGCATCTAGGGACCACTTAGAACTTCATTTGCAAGTTGGAGGACTAAATAGGTGCTTTTAGAAACTGAGGGACAAAACAGAATCTTGGATCAAATTTTAGGGGTAAACGAAGTCATTTACCCTTTTCGAAAACTTTTTGAGTTCCAATATAATATGCGGTCTAATATGGTCTGCTCTCTGAACATTACTAGTTGATCATGGCTCCTCTTGAACATTACCAGTGGAACATTACTAGTTCAGCTCCTCTTGATCATGGCTCGGATTCTCACATCCTACATTTCATTCCACTGATAATGTTTGTTGATATAAAAGAGAAGTTTCAATAAGACCCAAAGTGAGAAAGAAGACAACACAGCACCACCGCTTACTTTTATAGCAGAATTATCGGTGCGATGCAGGAATCCAAGCGATGATCAACAAAAGCTGGAGCACCACCGCACCATGAATATATGTATATTTTTTAATTTTAGATATAGATAGATAGAATGGTCATTCGGTGATGAAATGACGAAGAAGGCAATGCTTCTTATGGTATGACCATTTTTTATTGAAGGGTAGAAACGGAAACCAGGGACACTATGGTCAAAAACAAGCTCATCGGTCAGTAAATTATCGTCGTGCAGTCGTCCATCACCAGCTTACCAATTTCCATGTCCAAGTGTTGATATGCAATTCCACAAATGCACACCCAGGGAAGGTGTCAATAGGGGACGAAATCTACTATTCCTAACTCCATTCCGACCTTTATACTTGTTCGGAAGTATGAGTAACTATTCAAATATTTGTTGGTAGTTATTATAAAGATATATATATTTTTTCAAAATCATATCGTTGGAATCCAAATGGAGGAAAGCGTGAGAAAATTTTTAACATCCCTGCTAGACAAAGAAATACAATAATATCAGAAACCTTTCTCGAGATTTTTGATAATTTCACTTAATTTCCTTGAAGTGCCAAAAAGTACACATACCTCTTCTCAATGGTCAAAATTTTGAGTGAATAATCCAAAGTGCCTTCGTGAAATTGTGAAGTTCATTTTATTTTTCCATAAAATTCTTAAAAAAAATTGGAACATGTTGAAAATCACAAATCCACTTTTAACCCTCATATCTACTATTCTACACCTTCCATGTAGCTATATCCCAAATCAATATCAATATCATCATGAGCATCACCATCATCAATTCATAAATTCTAAAACCTCAAACTAAAAAAAAAATCAGCACTATTAAACTCAAAAAAATTTCACCAATTGCATTAATATAACACCTTATCTCTCAAATGTTAGATACCAAAACCGACTCTATCTTTCTTAAACCTTCAGTTTGCATATTCTTTTATTAATATCTAGATCCTCCAAGCAAAGCTAAAATTAATTTATAATATTTTAAAATTGTGTTTAGGACACAATTGGTAATTCCATGAGTGAATCTTGTTTTTATTTCTATTAAATGTCTAATTGTGTGAAATGTATACATTTGTACAAGATTAGGAGTGAACTGTTTAATTTTAAGAAAAATATTAATATGTTACGGTTTTTATAGTCGTTTTATAAGATCAAAGGAGATAAATATAATATTAAAAACCTTAAGAGTACTAGTTGAAATTGTTAGAAACCTATAGGGAGGTTTTTGAAATCATTCCTAAAAAGAATGATAGTTCACAAACATATTTATAATTCAGTCATATGACTTTCCTAGAATCTAAATGAAAAGGAAGCATAGAGTCGCCATTGCAGCTTGCTAGATTGCTTAATCTTTCCATGACGCACTTTGCATAGAAGTGACTAAGATTTGGTGAACCAAAGAAATTGAAAGTTGAAATTCACACTATTTAGGTGTTTGAATTGCTAAATTCCTAATTTTATCTCGATTGATAATGAATAGTGTCATTTATTAAGGCGTATTCTGGAAAAAGTGTTGGACGATTTGAGTGAAACATCCAAAATTTTCCTATGGACTTTAGTAGTCATTGAGCCTGATTGCCACAAAATTACTTTTCTACCCAATTGTATAAGGTAGCAATTGGAACAATTCAAAATCAAAGGTTGAATTGTAAATTTGAAAGTCAAAAGTATCAATTGAAATAAATAGTCATTTTTTTAAATAATCACTTTTGGATTTTTTTTAACTGACGTAAAGCTATGTAGGGAGGAATGTTAGGACATGTTATCCGTTACAAAACATGGGAAAGTTATGGAACAAAATATAAGGACCACATTATCAATTGAAATAAACACTCACTTCTTATTAAAGTAATAATAGACTATAAATAATAGTAAATGCCAAAGGAAAAAGAAAAATGAAAAGTTTAAAAGTACTCAACAATTTCGAGGCCATGATCCAGGAAATTAAATTATTACTTACCACTAAGTTTGCCCCTATGCAATTCACAAGGTTTCTACATCTACATCTATCTATCTACAATATATAAAAGAGGGAGTTGGCCGAATGAACAGGGAATGGATATCTTGGCTGGTTATTCTGTCATTGGGGAAGTAGTTCAGGGTTTGATGGTCTATTTGTCGGAGTTTGTAAGCTTTGTTTTTAGGGATGACAATTGGGATAGGAGTCTGTGAAGGGCCTAATGGGGTGGGGATGGAGGTTTTTCCCCGTTAAAAAATGGGTGGGGTCAGGGGAGTATACCCTCGCATTGTCACCGGTTAGAAAAATTAAATGTGTGTGTGTCTCTCTCTCTATATATAATTATTTATAAACATTTTATTAGTTATAATTATTATATAATGTATATTAATATATATAACATTAATAATTATACATGTATATAATTAGTTATATTAAATTTACTAATACATTTATATTAAATTCTTAATGGTAATTGAAAAGGAAATTGAAGACTTGGTGATTAATAGCATGTTTTGTTAGAATGATTTTTAAAATTCAAAATTGATAACTTGACTGCTTTAATTGTATTTATCTCATCATGTTAGATTATATTCAAATAACTTTTATTTAATTATTTTTATGAATTTTAATTGTGAAATTACAATAACTAATGACTTGGTTGTGTTGATATTTTAAATATTTAATTTTTGATAAAAAAGTTAGTTATAATACATTTATAGGACAAATCTTTAGTAGTCTCCACTGGGAACCCCTGCCCCGTTGCCATTCCCATTCGTCTCTTGCTATTCTACTGTTGGTGTGGCTTGCTTTTCTTGTTTTCTGGCTCTTTTGCCATCTTTACTAATATATTTGTTGAACCTATTTAGAAATGTCAACGTGCCCGCAAGTACTCTATTTTAGAGCCATGCCATTGGGTTTTCGTCTTCATGCAACATATACTTGCTTTGTAATTTATTGCTTCTTTGCACCCATTTTTTGTTCAGCCTTTGTTGCTTCCCGTGCGTTAGACAAATTGGTCAGATTACCGCTTGTGTCTATGCTTCTTCAAAATATGGCTCATTTATCGGAAACCTCCCCCTTTGACTTTAACTCCCTTTTCAGTACAAAATAAGATGCATTATTTTTCTTCCCTGTGTAGTAGTATGTTATTGCCTTTTGCGATAATACGTCTCTGTCCTGCTTTTCCTCTCAGCTGTTTCCAGCTTCTTTGCCCCTTGAGTAATTTCTGCTCATGTAAGCAAGCACACAAAAGTGCAGAAATTTGTATTACACACATTTCACTAAGAAAATGGGATGGAGATGATGATCTTGAGGCATGTTTGATACTATGCTTAAGGTCCCCCACTACACATAGTATTTGCTATAGCATTATGACAAATTACCTCTAAATATAACAAGATTTTGGAGAAACTTGATAGTAAATGTCAAGATTTTTCTTGTAAAAAAAAGGATCAAAGTTCTAGTTAATTTACGTGTTAGAAACTTGTTATTTGTACAGTGAAAAGATAACCCATGTGTCACAAGGCATTTAGCCACTATTGCACATGTTTATCGACATTGAAAGGCACCATTAAACCCCCTTTAATAGATAGAAAATGCCAGAAATTTTTCAAAAGCTTTTGACTTCCAACAGACCCTTAAGTTAACCAGATTCTTTGTTCTAACAAGCCTCATTTCTATTTCATTCACAAACTATTCCAACAATCCCCTATTTAGTTTGTGAATGAAATAAACAAACTAACACATAAAATACCATGCATAAAGAAATGTATTGTTAGATTTAAACTTTTTTTTAATGTAAGCACATCACCAAATCTAACCAAATCAAGGTTGCATATAGCATTAAACCATGATTTGAAAATTAGACTAGATATACTACACACATGGTATTGTAAACATTGATCAATTCACAAAGAACTTTAGCACTATTATTGGCCATGTGATCCATCCTAGATTCATGATCATATGCAAAAGCAAACCCAACTTCTGCTACAAGAGATACCACTTCTATGATCATATAAGGGAAACACTTTCAAACTTTATAGGACCAAGCACTAAGAAAGAATTTACACTACGTTAAGAGTATAGTTTCGACATATAATCAACCTCTTATAACATTATGCAGTAGTGGGGTGGAAATATACACAACAGTACCTAGTATTTATAACCACTTAGCAACTTGTTGTTACCTCTTAAACCTTTTCATTTAATGGTAGTGCTAAAATCAAGGTAGGATTTTCATTGCTAGTGATTTTAGATTAAGGCTTTAAACCCCATACCCAATGACGTTAAATTCACCAAGTCCCTTGACAAGGACTTAGTCAACAGATATCCTTAATTGTTGTAGTTTTCATATATAACAAACACAACGTCATTCTTTTAATAAAATTTATCTAAGGCACTTAAGTCTTAGATTTAACATGTCTAGATTTACCATTACACCTTATTCAAGACTCTAGATATAGTAGCTACAAATTATAAATAAATAGATCAAAGGTGTACGGTGTGGCCACAAACCCTAAACCACTTCGCCTTTTTACACATGTAGTAGCCAAGATTTTGATTTCAACAATTAGTATCTTATGATCTCAACATACTCTTGACTGAATTTAGAACAAATGCAACTACTAGCATTTGTAGTACCTAAATTCACTTGAGAGTAATACAAATACATATTTCTCATGCTATTATTTTGACAACTGCCTTACATAGACATGCATAAATATTGAATAATTATCATCAAGGTAATAAAATTTCTATTGCCACATTTGAATACATGTTACACAGTTCTTTTCTTGGACAGACTTTTGACATAAAATATCATGACCTGTATTCGCATGTTACAAACTGCCATGTCACAGGAAAAAGAAGATTCATTTAATAACCATGTTAAATATGACATAATCTTGTTCAACAGATGCACTATTTTTGGACAATATTAGTTACTCGTTGTCCCTTGAACTAGTATTTGTATCTAGAAAATTTCCTTTTCCTTGGACCTTCCAACAAGACTATTGTTG
The DNA here is from genome assembly GCA_023065735.1 of Coffea humblotiana. Classification (NCBI taxonomy): domain Eukaryota; kingdom Viridiplantae; phylum Streptophyta; class Magnoliopsida; order Gentianales; family Rubiaceae; genus Coffea; species Coffea humblotiana. The sequence goes on along the minus strand of CM041209.1, from coordinate 32,335,966 downwards.
TTGTTTTTCTTCTTCTCCACATAGTTCATCATAGGATCAGTATTAACCTCCCTTTTAGAGAACTCAAGCATTTTCTTTTATACAGAAATGTTTTAAAACATGATGCAATCCAAGGTTCAAGTCCAAGTTCAGAGGTTATTTCTCTTGTTCGTGTCAAGTTCAAGTTGGATTGCTCATGCGACAACACCTTCATACTTAAGCTATTCAAATGGAAGAAAGTTAAGGAAAAACTGTTGGATGAAGTTTGAAGACAAGCTAGTCATTGGAACCTTAGCTAAGCACTAGCTAATATCGGATTGATCCAAGCTCATGAATGTCCTACAAATCAATGAAGATCCGTGATCGAGTTTCTTAGTGAGATCCGTGAGCTTAACATAAGTTAGGGTTTGTTCGAATATTTTTAGCTTGTTTATTAGTTAGTTTTTTTAGTTCATGTGATTAGTTCATGCTGAGCGAGTGTGTCCGAGTAGTGTTAGTTAATGTTTAGTTGTTTCTTAAATGCATTGTAAGAGTTATTTTGTCACAAATCCTAATATTAGTAGGATTTGTAGAAACGGCTAGCAATAAGGGAACAAAAGGCTGCCTAGTGTTTTTCCAAGTTTCATTCGGTTTTGGTCTTGTAAACATCTATATAAGGACCTTTTGTCTTGCATTAATAACACAAGTAGAATTTTCCAGAAATTGAGAGAGAGTTTTCACTAAACTTCCTGGAAGCAACCTTTGAGTATCTTAGAATTTGTTCTAATTATTCATTTGGCTTATCAAACAAGAACCATACTTATTTGTGGTGCTTTCTATCATATAACTAAAGTTCTATCTATCGGTTGTTGTGGGCTGAGATTTCATCTTAGTTCATATCATAGAGGTTTATAAGGTTTCGGTTTCTGCTCAATTTATCAAACTTTGGTATGTTGTCTAGATTTCGGCTTGTGGGATATGAGTTCTTCCAATTCTTGGTTGGGTTCATATCAAAATGGGTTTCTTGAGTTACAAGTCACCCAAATGCGGGAAGGTTCAACAGGGTTTTCTTGAAAACCAAACCTATATATTTTGGTTATAAATAGAGGTCTTTGCTTAGGTCAAATGCACATTGAAATGTCTAAATTCTGAAGAAACTAAGTCAAATTCTCTCAAAGCCTTTTTCCCTCAAATCCAAATCAAGTCAAACAAATTCTCCTTCCATTCATGTTAATGGTTTGAAGATTCAAATATTCAACATCATCATCAAATTATTTTTTTTACGCCCAAATTGTATGAAACACCGTTCTAATAGGAGAACAAGCCTCTTCGCCCATTCAATTAAAATCCTTTGAAGAGAAGAATTAGGGGATTAATTTCTTTGACTTAAGAATTTTCAGTGATTATAATTTTTTGTTCTTTAATTTAATATATTTGATATTTGTACAAGTTTTTTTGTCTTTTATTTTAGGCAATGAAATTTGTGTTACAAATTTCTGGCACACCAATTGGACTGTTCCTGCCTCTCATATCTTCCCTTCCAACGAATAACCTGTTTCAAGAATTGAAGTCCAAGAAAGTGAGTTTTGCTCATGAAGGCTCAGTTGCTTGTGCCTCGGCAATTGAAAAGATGCAATACACTACAATCATGACAAGGAAGCAAGACTAAAGATTAGCCAAAAAGGCCTAGGCAAGTGCTATTGCTGAAGAAAAAAATCTTGTAGTTTTTCTAAACAAAAAAGAGGTCCCATATGAATCCATTGACAGTTCAAGTGATTTGGCCACTTTTGTGATAATGACAGTTATGATGACTAATACCACAACCGTCGAAGACCAATTTTCAAATTTAGTCGAGATTATTGAAGGGCTAGTAGTGCATGTGCAAAGTCAAGATGCCAAAATAACCAAACTAATGGCTGTAGTGGAAATCATGGGCAAAAATAGTCCTAACATGTCTCAACAAAAATCCAAAGTACAAGATGAAGATGACTCATCATCAAGGGAAAAGAAGAAAGATGATTCAAAGTTACATACGACCAAGGAGAAAGGAGTTTTCAATCTTTTCTGATTGTACCATTCATGTTGATAACCTAAATGAATTTATTGAAAATACAATCAAAGACAAGATTGGTGGAAGCACCAAGTCATACAGCAGTTATACCAACCCTACACGTAATAGTGGAAAATTTGAGGATGCTTGTTGGATTCATGAAAATAGGGTTGTGCCTTCAAGCTTTCATCAATGCTTCAAGTATTGCCGAAATAGAGTGACAAAAAGTGTGAAAGTTAATGATAATCCTTTCTTGGAGTAGAAGCACATATCATCAATGCTAAATTTTACATCCAAAAACATGATATGAAGGATGAGTGTAAGCAACCTCTAGCTGTGGCTAAAGCCTAAGATCCCGGACCATCAATTGCAAAAGGGAAGAAAGTGGTGGTTCTCAAATCAAAAGGGGTAGTCCTCAAAGAACTTGATCTTTTATTGCCAAAAATATGAAACGATTGTCTTTCACTACCCTCCCAAACTAAAATTGGAGTTAGAACAATCATCTTCAGTTCAACATAAAGTTTTGAAAGGATTGACTCTCCCTATTGCTAAACTTGATGTTGTGAAGATGACAATGCCTTTACTTGAAAATCTACTCATGCAAACAAGTTTGAAAATAAGCAAGATGAACTACCAAAGTCAAGAACCAAAAAGGGTTTTGATCATATTGCTTATAAACTTCTTGTCAAGGCTAGATATAATTTCAAAGATTCTACAATATTGAATACTCTACCTCCTCAAACTGCTGGCAAAAAGGTTCATGGGTTGAATCCTACCCAATAGATGCTAAAAGAGAAAGGGTATGCTATTGAGAATTCCAAGTCTAGTCTTGGTTATTTCTCTCCTACACCAATTCTCATGAAAATCAATAGAGCTTGTAGCCAATACATTATGATAAAGGATGAGTTTTTTGAGATAGTCAATAAGCCACATGCTTTTCATAGAAATGGGGGTAAGATTCCATGAGTGTCTATCTTTAAGAGGCTTGGACCACAAAAGAGACAAAATCCTCAAAATTCTCATGAAATCAAGCGGAGGATGGCAAAATTATTGAACAAATTTGAAGAGTCTTCTGATTGCTCCCATTACATTTTTACGTTTGGCAGCATAATTCCCTCAAGAATGAGAACATGTACTAATCTTATCCTAAACTGGGGGACCGAATTAAAAGTCAAGGAGCATACTATATTGTATACAAGACCAAAAGAAAATGATGAAGAGAGTATTGCTTCACGCAATCACACAATTGCAGTTGATAATAAACCCTTTATAGAGGAAGATGCTGAGGATGCTCTACCTCAATTTGAAAAAGGCGTTAAATCCACTGTGGACGTTAAATTCACTGTGGATGAACTAAAAGAAATCAATTTTGGTGCTCCAGAAAATCCACATCCGATATATGTAAGTGCTTTGTTGAGTCCTAATAAGGAGAAAACACATGTTGAGCTCTTGCAAGAATATCAAGATGTTTTCACATGAACTGACAAGGAAGTGCCAGGTTTTGGATCCAAAAGTAATAGTCCACTATTTGGCAGTTTAGAAGGGAGTTCGACCTATAAAACAAGCACAACGATGATTTAGTCCCAATTTTGTTCCCTTGATTGAAGCCAAAGTGAATAAACTCATTAAAGTTGAGTTTATTCATAAAGTTATGTATCCCACTTGAATTTCAAGTATTGGGCCTATGAGGAAGAGTAGAATGGGCAAATATGTATTTTCGTCAATTTCAAGGATTTTAACAATATTTGTCCTAAATATGATTTTCCTTTTCATATCACTGAACACGTGATTGATGCAACTACCAGACATGAAGTTTTGTTATTTATGAATAGCTCTTCTGGTTACAATCAAATTCATGTGGTACCTGAGAATGAAGGGTTTACTACACTTCATACTCCTAAGGATATTATTACTATAAAGTGATACCCTTTTGTCTCAAAAATGTTGAAGCTACATATCAAAGAGTGTTGCAAAATATCTTTGATGGCATGCTACACAAAAATGTTGAATGTTATATGGATGATTTGGCCGTCAAGTCAAAGAAACGGAGTAATCACTTGGAAGACTTGAGATAAGTCTTTGACGGATGAGAACACATCAACTCAGAGTAAATCCAAGATTAATGTTATGTTGAAGATGCAACAATTTGAGATCGTTTATGTGCCACAAAAGGCTATAAAGGGTCAAATGCCGACAAATTTCTTGCTGATTATCCAGTACCTACTGAATGGGAGTTGAATAATAATCTTCCAGATGAAGATGTACTCCTTATTGAAATTCACCCACCATAGAAGATGTAATTTGATGGTGCTGCTTATAATCATGGAGTTGGGGTTGGGGTTATATAGGTAATGCCCGATAGAGAAGTTTTGTCTTCATCTTTTATTCTAATTGAGCGTTGTTCAAATAATGCTGCTGAGTACCAAACTCTCATACTTGGATTTGAAATAGCTGTTGACAAGAAACAACTAGAGTTTCAAATGTTTGGTGACTCAAAGTTAGTTGCTAGCCAACTCTTAAAAAGATATGAAGTCCAAGAGCCCCAGTTGATTCCATATCATAAATATGCAACATGACTTATAGGTGGCTTGAAGGTGTAAGCATTGAGCATGTTTCAAAAAGAGAAAATAAACAAGTAGATGCACTAACTATACTTGCCTCTTTACTTACCTTATCAAATCACGAGATACAAATTTGTGTGTGTTAAAAGTGGGTAGTTTCACCAAGAGAACTAGGTTTAAAACGCACAGTTAAAGGCCTAATCTAGAGTGCTTAAGGACAATGAAGCTCTTGGTTCAAGCCTCTCATGGCAGCTTTTGTGCTTATATTAAATTATTGATGGAATTATACTTCCATGTACACATGACTAATTTGTTTATATCATTTTAATACTAATTTAAGTGTTTTCGATTTTATAATTGCACATGAATTAGAGGGGCAAAAGTGCTAAATAACTTGCTTAAAATAATAGCATCAAATAATCTAGAAATCAATACAATACAATCATAGAAAGCCCAATCAAAATCCAAGGCATAAACTTTAGAAAGACATATTGAAACACAAATCCAAAACTTGCATATTAATCATACTTAAGAATCCAATACAAAAGATAAAGAGTCGGAGAAGAGATAACCCTTGTCACATGGGTTTCAACCCCTCCTTCATCTCCATCTTCATCCTAGTGTAACCAATATACAAGAGTGGATAACACACATTACTACCTAAACTATTCTATACTATACTAATCTAAAACTAAGAAAGTGTAAAAGCTACAATTTGGTGTATTCTTGCACTCTCCAAGCTCCCCAAAATTGAAGACACAAGCTCCTATTTATCGAGAAGTCTTTTCTCTTTGTGTCTTTCTTCAAGTGTGAACATTGGCTTCAAATGTTAACATTTTTTGCTCAAAACTAAAGCTCATCATTATAGAAGAAATAAAGTCAAGATTTATTGTTTTGAATCTTCATTTTACAGCTGCAAATTTCCTACAAATTGTTCCTCAAAAGTTGTGAAAGAATGGAGATGAAAACAAGTTGCGCAAGTGGAAGTTGTCATTTTTTACCGGAATCCCTCCAGGTAATCTCTCCAGAATCTAGCTGGAATCTTTGGAGGGATTCTTCCCTTGTTTTTGTATTTCGATTCTTCAATTTATCTGCCTGCCACGAATCCCTCCAAAAACTGGTCGGATTATTCGAAGAGATTCAAGTCAATTTTAATTTTCGACAAGTTTCTTCATTTTCTTCTTCTAGCGATTCGAACCACATTTGAAACTCGTCATCCTTTGCAAAACTTTAGGACTTCAATCATCATAATATAAGTTTATTTCTTGTCCAAAATGAAGTCCATTTCCAATTCCTAACAAAGCAACCAAAAAATATGCAAGTAAAAGGGGACAAATATCTCATTTAAGCACTAAGGAGCACTTATAACTAATTCTAGCCAAAATGGGACCATTTTCTTCTTATAATATTGAAAAAGTGACTAAAAGTAATATAAAATATAATCCAAATATAGCACAAAATAGTTACTTATCAATTCCGCCACACTTGAATCATTGCTTGTTCTCAAACAACTCATACATAATCAACAACAATGATTCAAGAGGTGAAACATTATATGCATTTTTTTTCAAATTCAATTCCTCAAAACTCAACAAACAATCATTATACAATATTTTAATTTACACTAACTACTCATAATATAAAGTAAAGAAAAGATAATTATACCCCTAATTTCAGTAAGTTAAAGTTAATCTCTCTCCCTTATCTAATTTCAGAAGCAAGCAAATCACATAGTCAATTCATAGCTATCTTTCTCCCACAATCAATTTTTTCTCAAATTTCACAAACTAAGAGGCATTTATTCATACTAATTTTTTTCTCAAATAGTGGAAATGTCTTTTGACGCGAAGATCGATACTTTTAGGTGAAAATTCTCGATTATTCAACATTCACTTATTTAAATTGCTATGCATACTCTTAATTCGAGTACCTTTTTACACGAGTGTCGACATTTGTAAATGCCAACCCCCAATTACTCAATACAAAAATCATTGGAATAGAACAAAAACTCTTATTCTCATTTTTTTTAATTTTTTTTCAAAAGTAAAAGATAATAAATAGACATTCCCTCTTAGAAAATATGTGAGAACCTAAAAATTTTGTTAATTAACCTAGTTTAACTACATTGCATTTTATTCATTTAGTTATCTATTCATTTAGTCATTGATTTGATAATGATTTTTGTCGTAATGCTTTTCTTAAATGTTATATGTGGAAGGGAGTGAGAGGGGTAACCGCGATTCTTAGTAGGGTATAAAAAGGAAACTTTAGTGAACAAAGAAGAGTTAAGTGCAATAAGTGAGAGTGTAGAGATATTTGAGAGCTAAAACAACTAGATCGTGACATGTGTCACTATAGGAACCAAGTGTGGTTTCTTAAGACTTTTTGACCAAGCCTTTCTTACTATTTATTCTTCCCTTTCTTGACTTAAAACCAAACAAAACAAAAACAAGAGGAGAGGAGAGAGAGAGGGGCCGAGAGCTTGAAGGAAAAGGGAGGAAGAAACTCCATCAAATTTTAGCTTTAATCTTGCTTGGATTTTGAGGGGAAAGGAAGAAGATAGCTTGGGTTTTCCGTCAACCTTGGCTTAAGCTTGGAAAGGAAGAAGATTAGGTGGATTGGGTTGAGTTTCATCTTGGTTGGAAAGCAAAAGAGGTAAAATGCTAGATTATCCTTCTTTCTTTTGCCTTATGTTGAAATAAGATAGCTTGTTGGAATCAAGGCATGAGTTTGTGGTAAATCTTGGAAGTTCATGAGTTGATGATCCTTGTATTCCATATTAGTTCTAGCGTTTGGTATATATATGATTATGGTGGCTATATTGTTGTAATTTTGGCTATATATGTATCTATTGTTGTGTTGGTGATGAAACCCTATGGAATTGCTAGGTAGGTTTGGCTAAATTTGGGAAATTGGTTAGAGGAATGTTGAAAATTGGGGAAAATGGCTGCTTGCTGGCCGAAGTAGAGGACTGGAGTTATGGCCTTGATTTCAAAATTTTCAAGATGATTTTAAACTTGATTTTGCTCAAGATACTCTATACTACATTAAGCTACAGGGGAGTGCTGAAATTTGACCAAAATCATGAAACTTTAAGTGGCTTAAACCTCACATTTTTTACCAAAATCATGGCTGGAATTTTGTTCAAGTTGGCCGAATGAGAGGGAGAGTTTTGTTAGCTTTACTCTTGGTTTTATGTGATAAAATTTTCTCGTTCATGCCTAGACACTTGAATATACTTGAATCTAGTACAAATGATGGATTCATGAGCAAAATGATGAGCTTTAAGAGGTGAAAAACCCTCAGTTTTACATGTCTCAAGTTTCAAGAAATAAATTCCAGCCTAGGGAAAAATTGACTTGAGCAGTTTTAAACTCCATTTTGATGGACAAAAATGAGGAAATGTTTGCACCACCATTTGTCTAAATCTCTGACCTAGCGTAAACAAGGATGTTTTCTCTTGAATTGCACTAGAATCTTGTGATTTGAGGGTTGAGATACTTAGTTGGTTTGGAAGTAATTTTTCTTTGAATATTGTGGCTTGGAATAGTGGATCTCATAGGACTTTATATACTTGATTTTAGGACTTGAAGGTGAGGCCCGAAGTGCTCCTGAGGTGAACACTTAAGTTTGTTACCGTGGTGAGTGTTCTAAGTGCATGAAAAATGTTTACGTGCAATATTTCTTTTCTTGAATGACATGCTTGGTTGATTGATGTACTTGCTCTTGAATTGATGATATTGGGACAATGATGTATTTTATCATACTCGATCCTTCGTGGCTAGTTTCTTGATATTTGATATGAAATGAACTGCTGTGACAGCCCCACCTTTCTCTAGGGCAAACCAAAGGGTTCGGCGGGCTGCCTGCCCAACTCACGCCAGGACTCACTCATACAATCGAATAAAATACTTCCAAAGTATTTAAAATAACAATTTCACAGCTTATAACATAAATAAATTCAACTTACAACCCAACTAATAAAATACGATCCACGTACTTAAGATTAAAATCAAAGTTCGTCTTACAAGCTTCCAAACTATGGAATTCAAAGTTTAACAACCCAAAACAAGATACAAAAGCAACAGGGTTACACCCTAACGGACAGCGGCTTCATTCGGGTTCTCAATTCCTATTAAGGAAAACAAATTTGAAGGAATGAGCTAATGCCCAATGAGTTCCAAAAAGGCATACAATCACATAGAGTAGTTCAAAGTACACTATAAGTCCACAATTCAAAGCGAGTAAATAAAGCGACTAACAATATCAAGGGGCTCTTAGGAGCCAATTTCCACGAATCTTGATCATATTTCACGTAGTCGACACTCCGTCGACTTTCAAATTTTATCACTATATAGAACTCCACTTACTTCATTCTCCTTCCAACGACTTCTCCTACTGGGCTCGAAATCCAAAACACTTTAAATGGGTATTGTTTGAGCATACCATAGTTTTCACTTCAAAGGGACCAGTCTAAAAAGCCAAGTTCAATGAATATAAAATAGTCTCTTATGACTCGTCAAATCTCCTCGACCAAATCTCATGACTGGTTTGAATTGATAGACTTATTTATAGGACTCAGGAATTCCCAAGAATTAACATGCACACTCAATCACTTATTGTTGATGGGATAACAATCTAGGCGACATCACAACTGTGAGGACCTGAATTTTAATTTTTTCTTACTCTTATTTCATTTTACTGACTTATTTAATTATTTATTTACCCGTTTATTCCGAATAATTTATTTCATCCATTTTAAATCCATTTACATGGAACAATATCTCATTTATATTTTAAAACGTTTCGTTAGCCAATTTAATTTTTCTGCGACTCGTTTAGCGAGAAATAGTGAATGCACGTTTTTTTGAGGTAAATTCGATCTAAGAGTATATTAATCTTGGAGAACTAAGGATGATTAATAGTAGACTAAGAAAAGTTAATTGAGAGATTAGATGTGAGTGAGTTAAGTTAAGCTCAATTAGGAGCACTAATTGCACACTAATCGTTGTTGACTTTTGAGCACTAAGACCACCTTTATGTCCATCCTTCTTACACACTATCACATCACTCACCTACCAACCAAACCTTTCTTCCTCTCCTCCCTCTTGGCCAATCCCCTTCCTCATTTCCTACACACAAATTTCAGCTCCTTGTCTTCTATTCTTGCTCAACAAAAACTCTCCAAATTTGCTTCTTGTCTTGGATTTTCATACAAGTTTGGAAGGTGACTTGATCAAGGAAAAAACTTGGTGATTTAAGAGCTCAAATCCTAGTGTTTAGTCTTCATTTTGGCAGCAAGGTAATTATCCAAGAAACCCTCAACTTTTTCTCTCAAATCTTAGTAGTAAGTTAGTTTAGTTAGTTTAGTTGTTGGGTTGTTGATGGGTTCACAAGAATCTTGACATTCAGTAGTGGACTTGAGGTAATTTGATAGGTAGAGGCCTTGAGAATTTTGTGTGTTTATTTGCTTATTTGTTACTTGCTTTGATGAGATATGGTGTAGTTTGAATTAGAAAGTTGGAAGAAAAGCTAGAGGAATGAAAGTGCATGCTGTCTGAATTTTGTCCTGTTGAAACCTTCATGTTAATTTCGAAATTTTGATGTTATTTTGGTACAGTGGTGGTTATGTGTATGAAATATCTTCCAAAAAGCTTTTATATTAGTTGGGGTAAAGTGGAGTGAAAGTGAGGAAGAAATCTGAAATTTTTCTGATCAGGTGACCCCAACTAGTGTTCACATTTTTTGTCATAACTTTTTGTCTGAGAGTTGAAATCGAGTGCCATTTATGGCATCTGAAACTAGACTCCGAGAGCTTTCTGTCGGTATAAAATGCACCTCCTAACTCGTTTCTTATGAGCCATAATGAACCAGGAAAAATGATTGAAATTTTTCACTGCATTCATCCGAGAAACAGTCTTAGCTACAATTTGTATCTCAATTTTGTCTATCTTGCAAAATGAAATTTAAGACAGTTTTTTCTAGTGCTTTTTAGAATTTTGAATCTTGTTTTCAATGCCACAAACCACACTAAATTTTGAGTTGCGTAGCTCTAATTATGATCAGATTCTTAAACTCTGTCAAGTATGATAGAACTGGAATTTCGTAAAACAGGTTCTAAAAATCAGTTTTCTTAGAACTGTTACATCTTGGTGTAGAATGGTCCGAATTGAGTTCTATTTATTGCATTTGAAACTTGGTTTAGATTTTTAATTGTGGTATAAATTTCAAGGACTAATTCCATATCTACGAATTTTGCTGAATTTCCAAACTTCACTGAATTTGCAAGCCTGTTTTGCTCTGTCTTGTCTAGAACAGTGATTTTGAGCTAAAATTTGAATAATTTTGAATTAGAGTCTGAGAAAAGTGTCTTCTAAAAAGTTTTAGTGTTTTGAGTGTAGTTTCCAACGGTATAAAGTTTTTAATTTTTGGACTTACGGAACTCGAGATACGATGTTTTCAAATAGTGTCGCACCAACCTGGAAATTTTCTGTTTTCAAACAAATACTCCTTTTAAGAACTTTCCACCTTCCTTTGCGATTGTTGGACTGTTTTAGGTGTAATTTCGTGGTTGAATACACGGTTCCTTTGGAACTTTAAACTTTCCTTTCAAATCTTGGTTTTCGAAGATTAAATCTCTTTTGATGCATTTTCTTGGTCATATAATTCTCTTGATTTATAGTCCTCTCTTTATACTTGAATTAGGGACTTCAACCCCTATTCTTATGGTCTCGATTTCCATGAATTTGAATTCTAAAAAGGGAACATTTTGACTAGAGTAATTCTTGGTGAATTGCACTAATTTTATACTTGAATTTTGGAACCTTAATCTTGACATTTACTATGAAATGAGTGGAGTTTTGGATGAGTTTGTCTCCATTAGTTTGGAATATATGAACGCTCTTTATATTCTAAAGTTTGGGCGTAAGATTTGAAAGTTTTGGGGAAATGAAATCCATTTACCCTTTTTCCTCGATTTTCGTGCCGAAAGTAAAAATGGTACTTTCTTTTGGAATTGGAAATTTACTCACCACGACTTGAATAAAAAACGACCTTTAAGTTCTCTTTGAGCATTATTCCAACGTTTGAGCTAGAAAAGTTTCTTTAACTTGACTCAAACTTGTGACCCTGAGAGTGGGTTAGCGAGAAATTTTTTTTCTTTTTAACCTTAATCGAGCACTTAGGTAATTATGATTCTACATGTTTCAGGTGGTCACAAGGACGCCGAAGAGCTCGTCTGATTTCTCGCTTCACTCTTGTTTTGCCCTTGACTTGTAGTGAGTGTCAAGTGCATGTTAAATGCTAATGTGATTGAAATGATATGTGTACAAGTGCTATATATATGATACGTGAACTTGTCGAGGCGAGAGTGTACTTTATCGCCCTTGTCCTCTCTCTTTTGTGATTGAATGATATTTGTTGAATGAATGTACATGATTTGCACTTATACTCGAAATGTTTTAACTCGTGAGCACTGAGCGGCTAGATGTATCGGGCCTTATTTGGGGTGAGAGGTACCAATCATCCCGATTCAGTCCTATGATCAAGTCAAATCGATTGGAGCGTTGTCTCATCGACCAATCATGTTTGTGGGGACGGCCCAACCCATTGGCTAACATTGTAACTCAAGCCGGTAAGGGTTTGGTCGAGGAGTTTGGTGAATCTTGGGAAATATTATAGTTTGATCTTTTGAAATCTCGCTAGGCATACTCGAATAGTATCGCCTTTACATGAATGTTTGGTTACGGATCCGAGTGGGTGTTATGTTGGTCAAAGGTAATAAGTGGAGTGCTGTGGTCCCATTACTACTTGGGTTGATGGAGGGTCAACCACGAATGGCTCAACTTGATCGAGATGTGAAAATAACTCTTGAGAACTCTTGTATCCTTTTATGTGTGTTATTTCCAACTTGTGCACTTAAATGAAATGTTATGTTTAAAGTTGTTTTCAAGCATGTTATTTGAGTGATTGGTGTTACTTGCTTGCCTGTTTATTTTCTTGGCCTCACTGAGCGTTCCCTCATCCCTTTAAATTTATTTTTCTTAACAGGCTTTGGAGGTGGATTTATGGATCTAGACCTAGCAATTCGATGGAAGCTAGTATTTTTTGTATGAAATTAGTGACTCTTAAAGTGTAACTTTTGTTACTCTTGGTTGGTGGATTGTAATTATATTTTACTTAAATCGATGGTTGTTCTATGGCGCTATATTAACTTTGAACGAGTGCGTGAGACCTGACGAGAGTTTGGCAGGCGTTCCGTTGATACCCTAGGGTTTGCCCTACGGAGAGATGGGAGCGTCACAACAACACTTCAACAATTCAAAATACTATTCATCTTAGTCACAACATCAAGTTCACATCTATGTCACATTTGCAAATTCAAGACAAATAATATGCATGAAAACTCACCAATAAATGAAAACTCAGAATCTAAGTTAGGATCGGTATCACAGTTTTCAATCACTTCTATAAACACGTAAAGAGAGATAATATGTTTCACTCCAACAATTCGCGATACTAAACTAAATTCATTTGAACTCGACACGTAAGTTCGAGTTATGAAAATAATATGTATCTAAAATAGTTTTTCCCAAAATTCGACGCGTGAAAACATAAAATCAAGGGCAAAATAGTTTTGAGTTCACCATTGCTGTCTGGATAGTTTTTAGCCCAAAATAGTGAAATAAAAATGACTTTTAAGCATTAAAATTCCTAACTTTCAACTCCAATTCAACATATAATCATAGATTAACATAATATCAAGTCACTTGAGTGAAAATTTAGTCAAAAGAACATAAACATATCAAAAATAAAGATTGAAAATTAACCCTTTTCATTCGGCTAACTCATTTGAAAATTTCTCAAGAATTTCACCAACAAAACAACCATTTAAAGAGAGACAATAAGTTTCACCCCAATAATTCACAAAACTAAACCAAATTCATTTGAACTTGACACGTAAGTTCGAGTTATGAAAATAATATGTATCTAAAATAGTTTTTTCCAAAATTTGATGCGTGAAAACACAAAATCAAGAGCAAAATAGTCTCGAGTTCACCATTGCTGCCCGAATAGTTTTTAGCCCAAAATAGTGAAATAAAAATGATTTTTAAGCTTTAAAGTTCCTAACTTTCAACTCTAATTCAACATATAATCATAGATTAATGTAATACCAAGTCACTTGAGTGAAAATTTAGTCAAAAGAACATAAAAATGTCAAAAATGAAGGTTGAAAATTAACTCTTTTCATTCGGCTAGCTCATCCGAAAATTTCTCAAGAATTTCACCAACAAAACAACCATTTAACCAATAAAAACTCACTCAAATCCCTAATGGTTTCATCAATCATTAGCCCTTGGTTATCAATGGAAAATTTCCAAGTGAATCCAACCAATAAATTAAGAGTTATGCTAGTATTTTAACCATTACAATGTCTAGTGGTATAACTTCAAAAAATTTACTAGATTTATCATAGATTTTACTTAAATCAAGTGAATCTAACATTTTCATGGCTAGAATTAAAGATTAATGGTGATTTTCGCTTCTTACCTCAAGATATAATTAGATCTAGTGTGATTCAATCTCAAAAACTTCCTTCCAAGTTTCACCATTTCAAGTTTTCTCAAGAAAGGTCAAAGATCTTTTAGCTTGCTTGGTGATTTCTTCCACAACTCTTCAAAAAGCAAGATGGATGGTGTCGCGCCCCTTTTTTAAAATAAAAAATAACGAGTTTAGAAAATGAATTTTTGATTGATTTTTGATTTTAAAAAATGAGTTTAAATGATTTGTAAAGAATAAACAAAGAAAATGGGCCTAAAATGGGGTTTAATAAGTGCGACGATTTTGGCTCAAATTATAGTTTAAAAAGGATTTTGAATAAAAAATTGGAGTTGCCACTTGGTATTGAATTAAGGTGTACCAAGTCACCTAAAATGAATTTTTAAAGAAAAAAGTAGAAATCAGAGAAAAGTGTTCGGGAGTCACATTTGAAAAAAGGGAAGGTAAGAATAAAATCCAAGGCACCCTTTCAACCTAACCAAGGTTAGTTGCGTGATTTAGTCAAAGATTTTCTTATTTTAATCTAAAAATTTATCACATTTGGATGTATTATATGAATGCAAACCCTCGACCTAAGAGGGTATCGGGGAGTCAAAATATCTCTTCAAAACTTAATAGGTGCCAATCATATTAATTGTGATGCCTAATAGGGACTCTTTAAAGAGGTCACGAATAATGTAAAAAATATGAGACTCTAAGAAAAGATACGAAAATAAAATGATGTACAAATATACATAACCTAAAGGGATGCATCATAATGGGTATGCGAAACTAATGTTCGTGACTCAATTTTTCCTTTCGTAGAGGGAATACGAGCGTGCTAAGGTTAGAAAGCTAAATTCGTCCATATCCCATATTCAAGGGGTATTTCTCCTATCTAATTATGCAAATGTACTAATCTAATTCTAATTCTTAAATGGAATGCAAGTCTAATGTCGTATTTCCATACAAAGGGACAAGGAATATACATATAAGGGAAAATATGAGATAAGAGATATAAATATAAGGGAATATGAGATAAAGGATGTACATATATAAGGAAAGTGTCATGCAAAATGGTAAAAACCCTAAAAAGTGAAAAACATGCATAGGATGAAGTGATTATATCACACAATCATGATCTAACGCTCGAAGGGTTCAATAAGGGTCTAGCATTGGACTATCCCATGTCTACAAGTTCTCACTAGCGTTGGACTAGTGAGAAATCGAAAAAAGAGTCACAACTAGCGTTGGACTAGTGTGGAATTGGGAAATGGATCACAACTAGCGTTGGACTAGTGTGATAACACATCACACATTAGTTATAAGTAAATTAATCATGTAAAACTTAATAAAAGCATGTAATCACATAAGCACATAACATATAATCATGATATCTAGATGCAAGACCCTAAGAAAGCGGTAACACATAGCACGTAAGCATACAAAAACACACAAGACAAATAAAACAAATAAATCCCTAACTATTACATCAGGGGGCCCTAACTACAATTTAAAGGGGGGAGAAATAAAAATAAGTAAATAAAATAAATACCTAACTATTACATATACTATCTAAATATAGATCTTGAACTTCCTAACTATTACAACTTGGCGTTTAAATGAATTTCAAATAATCAAAATCGAACTAAAATAAATATTCAAAATTTGAAACAAATTAAGCAAATAAATAAAATAAAAACATTCAAGAGGCATGCATCTAAACACATAAAGTCACATAAGTGCATATAGGGCCAAATAAAGTAAAAACAATAAGGGATAGAATGTACCTCCCTTGAGTTGGGGCTCTAATGAAACGAATTTACTTATTTACCCTCCAAAAACAAAGAAAAGGTCAAGGCATCACTTT
This sequence comes from Coffea humblotiana, assembly GCA_023065735.1. Classification (NCBI taxonomy): domain Eukaryota; kingdom Viridiplantae; phylum Streptophyta; class Magnoliopsida; order Gentianales; family Rubiaceae; genus Coffea; species Coffea humblotiana. The sequence continues at coordinate 32,319,990 of CM041209.1, read as the reverse complement.
AATTAACAAATAATCACATGAAATGGAAATAAACACGAAATTGAATCACTTTAAGCATTCGAATAAACTAAACAACCCCTATCCATCAAATTGAAGCAAACAATGACCAATTTAAAAGAATTAAAGAAGTTTTGAGGGATCAATTTATTATTATTACAAAAATTAAGGGTCTAAAAGGAAATAAAATAAGATTAGGGACTTAAGGTGTAACCTACCAATCAAATGATAAAATAAATAAACATAAAAAAAAACCATTTTTTACAATTAAACGACAAAAAATTCAAACATTCCATTAAAAATTCAAATAAAAAACTATAAGTCTAGAAAAAGTTATTAAACCTTCAAATTCATCTCAAAATCACATATAATCTATCCAAACAATCATATTAAATCATATCAAATGAAATTAACATTTAAAAGGGACAAAATTGATTAAATTTTCTAATTTTCTGGGCCAAAACAGAACAAAGGGCAACTTGAGGGGTTAGATTGCAATTTTTTGGAAGTATTTTGCATGCATGCTTCACAGAAGCTATTCTTCTTTTTTGCTGTTTCTGGGTTCATCCGAAGCAAGCTTGAAATCTTATGCAACAAGTTTAACAAGAAATCCAATCTCAAGTACTTGCCAAATTCCAAACCCATCATCCAGATGTGAAAGTTAAACACACAAAGAAAGAAAAAAAGAAGAAAAAAAACTGAGCTGAGGAACTTGCAAGAATCCAGATTCGTTCATTGGTTTCAAGCTTCTGGGTTTTCATGTCAAAATCAAACAAGCACCAAACTTTCAAACCAAGACAACAATCAAACTCAAATCTTGTACTTTGCACTCCTAAGAATTTTCAGACCCAAATTACACACACAAACAAGAACCAAAAAAATGCAACCTTTGATTCATCAGATTTCATATGTGGGAAAAACTATCTGTTCATGGCCTCTCGATTGAATTTTTTTAGATCAGATTTATATTGAATGAACATAGGGCCGACACCAAGCATATCAAACAGGTCAACAACATGCCCAAAACATAACCACAGTCATTGTCATCAACATCGACAATGACAGAAGCTTAGAAGAGGAAAGAAATCATGTATGGATAACCCAAATTTTCATAAAAATTACATTAAACGAAAAGTCCACGATTACCTGAGAGCAACAAGGCTGTTAAAGGACCATAAAATGCCCTGAGAAACGCGCGGTGCCGGAAAATGCAACCCACGAACTGCGTTGCAGAAAATTTTCAGCGCTGATGAAGGCGCTACTTTGGGTCGAGATTTGACTCGCTTGGAGCTGTTTTCTCCCAGCTGTTCGTGAACAAAACTTCTTCTACTGACTTCCCAAAAGGTGCAGAAAACATCAGATCTCACAAAAAGCAATGATCCAAAGCAGAAACTAGCCCCACAGTGGGCTAGTTCATCAACCCGACTGGGTTTTTGGCAGAAAATTTCTTCTGCATTTTCCCGAATTCTCCCTCTATTTCCTTTCTATTTTCCCCTTCCTTTCGATCTCTTAGCCGCCCTCTCTCTCTCTTTCTCGCCCAAACCCTTTTCTTGCTCCCCTTCTTGCTTCTACTCTTGCTTTTTCCTCTCTAGTTTCTCTTTTTCGTTTCACTCTTCCTCTCTATCCCTTCCTCAGTTTTCCTTCTTTTGCTCCAACTGAACCTCTCTGCCCAAGATCTCTTTTTTTTTCCCAGTTTTCTTCTACTCTCCCCGAAGCTCCTCCCTTCACTCTCCTTCTTTTTGTTTTTCTTCCCTCGTAGCTTGCTTTGCCTTTTCCTCTGATGTTTCTACTTAGCAGCCACTCCTCTATGTTTTTCTCTCGGTTACTTTCTCTTTTTTTCTTTTTCACGTAGCTCTTCCTCCCAAGCTCTCCTTTTTTTTTCACTCTCGGTTCCTCCCTCTTTTCTGGTTTTTCCCTTGGTTCCTCCCTCTTTTCTTTTTCACCAGCCACCAACCCTTCTAGCTTAGTTTTCCCTCGGTTCCAGCAACTCTCTCATTACTCTACTTTCACCCTACCTCTCACTCTCCTGTTCCCTCTTTACTCTAACCTTAGCCGCCACCCGCTTTCTCCTTGGTTGCGTCTATGATCCTTTTATAGGGAACTCAACTCCCTAAACCCTCACAGCAAGGGTGGGGAATGAAGCTGCATTTCTTATGGCATTTTGAGAGCCGTCTGATGATTCTTGTTCTGGAATATTCTTGGTGTTGAGATTAAAGCCAGCTGGCTTGGTGTTGGAATGATCAAACGGAGAAGAAAATAAGTGAAAAAAATGGAGCAGAATTTTGCAGCTGGATTTTGTACGAAGAACAAAATGGCGCGCGTGCAGACACGCACTTTTTTCTTTTTTTATAAATTAATAACGAAATAATTTTATCAACCAAAACGAAAATAAAACAAGATTAACCAAACTAAATGAAATGCTAGAAATTTTTTTTTATTTTAATTGATGATTTTTTCTTTTTATTTTATTTTATATTTTACTAATTTTCACTTAATTTAGGTAAACGAACCGCTCATTTTTTATAAATTGAATCTAAAAGAATTAAAATATATTCTTGTGAACAATTTTCTTTTTTGATAAATTTTAATGCTAAAAATGTCTTAAAACAAAAATTAAGAGACTAATGAACAAAAATGAATAATAATTATCACTAAAATAAAAAAAATAATAAATAAAGTTAAATTAAAAATTTGATATCTAAAATGCTAAAAATGTCTAAAAGCAAAGTCATGAGATTAATAAATAAAAATAGATAATAATTATCAATAAAAATAAAATTAAATTAAATTAAAATTAAAATTAAAAATTTGGTGTCTACAACTTGCCCCTCTTTGTTTGAGTTTCGAAGAAACTCGAGACAAAGACGTAAACACCAAATACTTACCTGTGGTTATTCTGTCATGAGCTAAACCATGTAGACATAAAAGATCAGTTGGTGGGATAAAACCCGAACCTGCCATCACATCGGTCAGTGGGATGAAACTCGAGCCTGTCGAGGTTGGTGGGATAAACCCGATCCCAACGTGATATAAAATGGTCATGCCCCTTTTTGATTCCTTGACAACCCTGTCACGAAATCCATGGTAATATGTTCCCACTTCCACTTGGGTATTTCTAGAGGTTACAAAAGTTCCGAAAGTTTCTGATACTCAGCTTTAACTTACTGGCAGACAAGATATGTTTGAACAAATCTAACCACTTCTTTTTTCAAGCCATCCCCACCAATACATTCTTTTTAAATCTTGGTACATCTTATTACTCTCTGGGTGTATCGTATATTTAGATCGGTGTGTTTTATTCAATATTTTTTCTCTTATTCCTTCATCACTGGGCACCACGATTCGATTTCGAAATCTCAGTACTCGTTCAGACCCTATTTTAAAATCTTGGGTTTTCTCTTTCTGTGTTTTTTTCAATCATTTCTACACCATATTATCCTTCTTTTGCTCCTCTTTAATGCGTTCTATCAATGAGATTTTAATACCAAATTTCCAAATACAACCTTTTGTCCCTTTAGACGACAATTTCACTCGCTCATTTTTTTTCAACATACTCCACTCTCTAACCATTAACCCTGACACTTGAGTTTTTCGATTTAACACATCCACTACTACATTAACCTTCCCAGAGTAATAGTTAATAATGCAGTCGTAATTCTCAAGAAATTCTACCCATCGCCTCTGTCTCAAATTCAACCCCTTTTGAGAAAATAAGTATTTAAAACTCTTATGATCTGTAAAAATCTTAAATGTCACCCCATATAACTAATGTCTCCACTTTTTCAATGTGAAAATGACTGCAACTAATTCTAAATCATAAGTCGGGTAATTCTGTTAATGGGGTTTTAATTTTCAAGAGGTATAAGCAATGACTTTCCCATTTTGCATCAAAATGCAACCCAATCCTTCCTTAGAGATATCTGAGTAAACCATAAAATCTTTCCTTCCCATTAGGTAATGTCAATATCGGAGCTATTGTCAAACGTTTCTTCAACTTTTGAAAACTAATTTCACATTTAGAATTTCACATAAACTTGCCATACTTCTTGGTCAGATTAGTCAATGGTCCAGTCCTTGAAAAGTCCTTAATAAATCGGCAGTAATATCCCGTTAAACCCAAGAAATTTCTAACCTCCGTAAGGGTCTCTGGTTGTTTCCATTGAGTAACGGCGTCAATCTTACCTGGATCTACAGAAATTTCATCCTTAGAAATCTTATACCCTAAAAAGAACACTTCCTCCAACTAGAATTCACACTTAGTAAACTTAGCATACAATTGATACTCTCTTAGAGTTTGTAGCACTATTTTCAAGTGTTGAGCATGATCTTCTCGGGTTTTAAAATACACCAAAATTTTGTCTATAAACACTACCACAAACTGATCCAAATATGGTTTAACAACTTGCTGCATTAAATCCATGAATGCAGTAAGAGTATTAGTCAATCCGAAAGGCATCACTACAAAGTCAAAGTACCCATACCTCGAGTAAGCAGTTCTCGGTACATCTTCCTTCCTAATTCTTAACTAATAATACCCTTGCCTGAGATCTAATTTAGAAAATACTACCGATCCTTGAAACTGATCAAACGGTTCATCAATAAGCGATAAAGGATAGTTGCTTTTTATTGTCACATTATTCAACTTTCGGTAGTCTATGCACAATTTCAAACTCCCATCATTTTTTTTGACAAATAATACGGGCGCTCCCCAAGGCGAATCGCTTTTTCTAATGAATCCCCGCTCTAACAAATTTTGTAATTGAATTTTTAACTCCTTAACTTCCCAGGGGCCATCCGATACGGGATTTTAGAAATGGGAGCTGTCCCTGGTACTAAATCAATCTTAAACTCCACCTCTCGCTTTAGAGGTAAGGATTCTAAATCTTCAGGCAAAACGTCGGGATAACTCTCACTACCAATTTCGTTTTATCACTTGGAGGGTTTATTAGAAACACCAAATAACCTTGAATTCCATTACTTATTAACTTTCTAATCCGAAATCCTGAAATGAGGGCAGACGAAACTAATCTTCCCTTCATATCCAATCTTAACGATGCTTCCCCCGAAATGCAAAATTCCATAATTTTCGTCATACAGTTCAAATTAGCATGATATCGGACTAAACAATCCATCCTTATAACAACATCGTACCCTTTGATGTCCAAACTTACTAGGTCTACAAATAACTTCCTTTCTCCAACCTAGATTTCACAGTTTCTATACACTAGATTCGTAATCAAACTTTGATTTCCTGTAGGTGTTCTAACCTCTAGATTGTAAGGTAATTTAGTTGGCTTTATATCTACCCCACACATAAAAGTAGGACTCACAAACGAATGTGAAGCACCAAGGTCAACTAAAACTTTAGTTAAACGATGAAAAATAGGAATAGTGTCTTTGACAACCTTCGTTGGATTGGGAACTTGCTAATGATCTAGAATATAAACCCTAACTGGAACTCTTGGTCGATTCCCTACTGCACTAGCCTGACTGGAGGTGGCTTGTCCATCTGACGAACCCCACTTCTCTCTTGAGCCTTAGGACACATAGCCAGCTGATGATCACTGCTTTCACACTTCAAGCATTTTCCTTCTTTTTTCCAACACCTATCCTCCGTATGATTAGTCTTCCTACAATAGTTACAATACATACTAGGAATTGATGTTTGGCTTCCTTATGGGACATTCCTTGTTTGTCTCCTTCCACTTGACGTCCCTCTAGAAAATGACCCTCTCGACGTAGTTTCTCTCGTCATCGTTTCTCTTGGTACTCCCAAGGTGTTCACTCCACTCATTCCTCTCCCAAATTGGTGTGGTGGAGCATTCGCGTCCACTGGACCATGGCTACCACTAGGAGCATTCCTATCTCTTGCATTAAAAGCTCTCACTTGAGCCTTTGCACTTTCAATTCTCCGAGCCCTCTCAATTGCATTACTAAAACTGGTGATTTGGGCCGCTGCTAGACCTTCTTGTATTTTCATATTTAAACCTTGAATAAACCTTCTTATCCTCCTCTGTTCGGTCGTCACTAACTAAGGGGCGAATTTTGACAACTTAGTGAATAGTGTCTCATACTCCGCGACACTTAACAATCCTTATTTACATTTGATGAAATCATCTTTCCTTTTCTTTGGATTAGCGGAGGGAGGAATTTAGCATTAAAATTTCGGGTAAAGTTCACCCAAGTCCTATAAGTCTGTTCTCTATCCCACTTGGCCCTTATCATTTTCTACCAGGATCGGGCAGCTCTCTCGAACTGAAACACGGCAAAACCCACTTGCCTCTCCTCCGTGTAATTTAGAGCAACAAAAATATCAGTAATTCTTTCTAACCATCCCTCAACTATTTTCGAATCGGACCCTCCAGAGAACTTAGGTGGGAAAAATCTCTGGAAGCGCTCTAGAGCTCTATTCTCCCCACCCTCAGGGTTTACGGGTTAGTTTACAGTTCCATGACCTGGTTGGTTAGCCAAACGTTCCAGAATGTTTGTTATTTGGTTAATGGCAGTAGCCACTTGTTCTCCAATCTCGCCTCTAGATCCATGATTTTGGTCGGCGCCCGACTCTTGGTCGCCTTCCACGTCATGAGATTGTCTAGCTCCTCGCTCTCGACCTCTTCTACTTTCCATCGGTCTTATAGAGGGCGAACATTTTAAAATAAATATGAAGATAAAGTATTAGCAAGTCAAACTCTAAAGATAATCGAAATACTTTATATTCATATTAGAAAAGTGTACGAGTACATTAGATAAGTATGCTTATACAAAAGAGATACAAAAGTCACAACCAAAAGCAAACATGGAAGTAGCAATCAAAACAATTACGATAGCATACATTTATAGGAACGAGAACCACTCTAACGATTTTTCTCACAAAAAAAGGGTACACAAAAGTACTATTTCTAACCTTACTAGCCTAATCCGCCTCAGATGCGAAAGTCTCCAAAAACTCGAAACTGGTAGTGTCCTCATCTTGGGGTAGATCCGCTTCAAGCCACACCTGCAGCCCCAGGAGACTCGGTCATAAGATCTCCTTCCATATCCTCATCACTAGGAGGTCCAACTATAGGGTCCACCTCCTCTCGACTAGTCTCGAGTATTTCTCCAATCAACTCCTCGCACTCAGTTATAATGCCACTGGGTTGATCACGAGCAACCCTCACCACTCTAATCAATCACTCAGTGGCTGCGTGAATCTCAGCCTCGAGCTCGCGAATCCTAGCTGTCTGAGCCTCCTCCACAGCCAAATGCCTATCAACCTCCTCTCGTAACTCCCTCTTGATCCTAGTCAGATGTCTTCTCTCATGGTAGAGTGATAGGACCACATGGTCAAGATAGGTATGAGTCCTCCAACACTCGCATTGGCGCCTAACTCGAGTCATGGGGTTATAGGCTACATGAGAACCCCCTGGTCTCGTGCGATAGTCGATCGCTGGACGACGAATCTTAGAATGCTCACCATTACTCTGTCGATCCATAACCTACAAGAATAAACTGGACTATATATTTAAACATTCTAAAACTCAAACACACCTAGTCCCTCTTGCCAAACCCTTCGTTCTATCCTAATAAAAATCACAAATATTTTAATAATACTAACTCTGCCTAAACCATTCAAACCTAGGCTCTGATACCACTTGTGACAACCCCACCTTCCCCTAGGACGAACCAAAGGGTTCGGCGGGTTGCCTGTCCAACTCGCGCCAGAACTCAATCATACGATCGAATAAAATACTTCCAAAGTATTTAAAATAACAATTTCACAGCTTATAACATAATTAAATTCAACTTACAACCCAACTAATAAAATACGACCCACGTACTTAAGATAAAATCAATGTTCGTCTTACAAGTTTCAAAACTATCGAATTCAAAATTTAACAACCCAAAACAAGATACAAAAGCAACAGGGTTACACTCTAACGGACAGCGGCTTCACTCAGATTCTCAATTCCTGTTAAGAAAAACAAATTTGAAGGAATGAATAAACGCCCAATGAGTTCCAAAAAGGCATACAGTCACATAGAGCAATTCAAATTACACTACAAGTTCACAATTCAAAACCAGTAAATAAAGCAATTAAAAATATCAAGGGGATAGGATATGGGTGACTCTCAGGAGCCAATTTCATGAATCTTGATCTTATTTAATCACTATGTAGAATTTCACTTACTTCATTTTCCTTCCAACGACTCCTCCTATCGGGCCCAAAATTCAAAACATTTAAAATGGGTATTACTCGATCATACCATAGTTTTCACTTTAAAAGGGACAAGTCTAAACGACAAATCCAGTGAATATAAAACACTCTCTTATGGCTCATCAAATTTTCTCGACCAAGTCCCATGACTGGCTCAAATCGACAGATTTACCTATAGGACTCAGGGAATTCTCAAGAATTAACATGTACACTCAATCACTTATTGTCGATGGAATAACAACCCAAGCGACATCACAACATTTCAACAATTCAAAATACTATTCATCTCAGTCACAATATCAAGTTCACGTTTATGTCACATTTGCAAATTCAAAACAGATAACATGCATGGAAACTCTAAATCAAAGTTTAAAATTCAAGTTAGGATCGGTATTACAATCTTCAATCACTCCTATAAACACGTAAAGAGAGACAATAAATTTCGTCCCAACAATTCACGAAACTAAACCAAATTCGCTTGAACTCGACACGTAAGTTTTTCCCAAAATTCGACGCATGAAAATACAAAATTAAGGACAAAACAGTCTCGAGTTCACCATTGCTGCCCGGATAGTTTTTAGCCCAAAATAGTGAAATAAAAATGACTTTTAACCGTTAAAGTTCCCAAATTTCAACTCCAATTCAACATATAATCATAGATTGACATAATATCGAGTCACTTGAGTGAAAATTTAGTCAAAAGAACCACAAAAATGTCGAAAATGAAGGTTGAAAATTAATTCTCTTCATTCGGCTAGCTCATCTGAAAATTCCTCAAGAATTTCATCAACAAAACAACCATTAACCAATAAAAACTCACTCAAATCTCTAAGGGATTCATCAATCATTAGCCCTTGGTTATCAATGAAAAATTTTCAAGTGAATCCAACCAACAAATTAAGAGTTATGCTAGTATTTTACTACTAGAATGTCTAGTAGTATAATTTCAAGAAATTTACTAGATCTACCATAGATTTTACTTAAATCAAGTGAATCTAACATTTTCATGGCCTAGAAATTAAAGATTAAGGGTGATTTTCGGTTCTTACCTTAAGATCTAACTAGATTTAGTGTGATTCAATTTTCAAAATTTCCTTCCAAGCTTCACCCCTTCAAGTTTCTTCAAGAGAGATAAAAAATCTTCTAGGTTGTTTGGTGATTTTCTTCCACAACTTTTCAAAAAGTAAGATGGATGGTGTCCTTTCTCTCTTGGTTCTGTCTGTCTCTCTCTCTCTCTCGGCTCAACAAAAAGAGAAAAAGAAGAAGAAGTAAAATTATGGTGGTTGATTATTTTCAAGTGATTTCAAGAGTAAGATAGAGGAGGAAATGGAGAGCTCTTCAAGTCTCTTTCTCTCTCTCTAAATTCAGGTGGCTCAAGGGAGGAAAAAAGAGAATGAACTCTCAAATCTAGTTTCTTCCTCTAAAGTGTGGTAGGTGAACCACTTCACCTTACTTTGTTTATGTGTCGCATCCTCGAGCGATATCTTATCCTTAACTAAATTTCCTTCAATCAACATTATCCTATCATTTTTCAATTCTTTTAAAGTTTCTACATGTTCTAGATTTCATCTTAAGACTAAATTCCACGTCACCACTCGAAAATTTCACACTTAATGTTAGCCAAATAATAACCGGGCAATTAATAATAAAATTTAACTAAATTATTAAAATGACATTATAAGCCTATTAAGCCTTTGCAATTTTCATTAATAAGGTGCTGTCGCGTCTCTTAGCGGGCCAAGTGGCTGGACTGTTGCCAAAGATTATTTCCCCCCAGTAGTCAGGGTTTGTCCGGGGCCAAATATTGTGGGAGAACTATCTGTTAGCGCAGGAAATTGTTGCGGGCATCGGGAAGAAGTCGAGAGAGGGGAATGTGGTGCTAAAGTTGGGACATGGCAAAAACTTTATGATCGGGTGTCATGGCTCCATCTTACTGGGTGTTGCGGAAATTTGTGTTTGGAGAACGTTTCATTGATATGATCTGGCGCCTGATATCAAACGTCTGGTTTTCGGTTGTGGTCAATAGGGCGGCACAAGGCTTCTTGAATTCTACCAGGGGTCTCCGTCAGGGAAACCCGCTCTCGCCTGCATTATTCATTATAGGAGCAGAGGTTCTCTCAGTGGGGTTGAATAATCTTGCGGTCCAACCATCATTTTTGGGATTTAAGGTACCCCAGGCTGCTTGGGGGTAACCCATTTAGCATTTGCGGATGACGTGTTAATCCCTTGCTAATGGGTCCACTACAGCTCTACGTTGTCTTATGAGGGTACTAGATGTGTATCAGCGGTCTTCTGGTCAGACGCTCAACGTTCAAAAAAGTGGTTATTTGGTCCACCCGTCCTTATCCGTGGCAAGACGTAAGGTAATTGAGCGGATTACGGGGTTCGTGCGGCAGACTTTTCCCCACCTACTACTTAGGTTCCCCCTGTATATCGGCAGATGCAAGACGGCCTACTTCGCGGAGGTATGTCAAAAGGTGCTGGGGAAAATCTTATCTTGGAAGTCGAAGTTTCTATCTTTCAGGGGGAGGCTCACTTTGATCAAGTATGTTTCTTTCCGTTGTTCCGATCCATTTGCTTTTTGCTGCAGTGATGCCCAAAGCAGTGTTTAGAATCATTGAGAGAGCTTGTGCCAACTTTTATGGGTTCTTCGAAGGAAGGCTTCAGGTACCATTGGATAGGTTGGAGTAAATTGTGTTTTCCGCCGGAAGGAAGGAGGAGCGGAGGTTTCGGCGGCTTAAGGATGTATATACAACCTTTTCCTACAAAGCTATGGTGGCCAATTTCGGACAGGTCGTCTCTCTGGGCTACCTTCATGTGTCCGAAATATTGTCGGGGAATCATATTTACCAGGCGGAGTGCAAGCCATTTGCTTTAGCAACTTGGAAGTGGAATGCAGGATGTTCGTAGACAAGTTGAGCTATCCATGCTGTGGTTGGTAATAGGACGGGTCGTGTCACTTCTGGTACGATTAATTGGTTGGGGAACGATGCATTATTTCTCAGGTCTCCAGCTGTTTTGAATCTGTCTTTTCGAGACTTCATCACTCAGGGTCACTAGACATGCCCAGCTTCTGTCTCAGGTGGCTCCCAACGGATATTACTGCTGCGGTTTTGAGTAAGCCGGTCCCCGCTGAACAGAGTGCGGATGAGGTAGCATGGATGCCGACAAGGTCTGGCAAGTTCTCATTAGCCTCAGCCTATCAGGAGGTACGCCAAGCTTGTAACTTTTCAATAATGCTCTCTAAGGTTTGGCAAAGGCCGACCTCGGTGAAAGTATCATTCTTCATGGTCAGGACTCCTGTGGGGTCGGTTGCCCTTGGATGACGTGCTCCATATGCTTGGTTTTCAGGGCCTTTTCCAAATGTGGGTATTGCCCTCCGCCCGTCAGTCGAGTCTCTTGAACATGTTTTCTCAACGGGTCAGGTTGCTGAGGCGGTTTGGGGGTTTTTTGGGAGGTTGTGTGGCATCTCCAGTTCAATCCCGTATATGCGGCCCCGCCTCGTTTCTTGGTGGTTGGCCTCGCCTAGATCGGAGAGACAGCAGACTATTTTCCATATCCTTCCGAGCCTTATCTGTTGGCATCTTTGGGAGGCAAGGAATCGAGCAATTTTTGAAGGTATTCAGCCGCAATCCACTTCTATTTGTCAGGCTATTTTTCGAGAGACTAAGGTGTTACTTGAAGGGCAGCTCAAGCAGCGGGTTGAGGCCCAGTCATTCTTGCTGTTGTATGAATGGGCATCTCAGTCGGGTCGGAGTTTTGGCTTCAAATTAGTTTGTTGGAAACTAGCTGTAGAGGGGGAGTTCACCCTGAACACGGATAGTTGCTCCAAGGATAACCCTGGGACAGGTGGGGGGTGGGGTCTTACGGGACCTTGTGGGACGACCCTTGGTAGGGTTTTCGGCTTTCTTCGAGGTGACATCTAGCCTTCATGCCGAAACATTGGCTCTCTTGACGAGTCTTTGGATATGTGTTTAGAAGGGGATTACAGATGTGAGCATCCATTTAGACTCTCTAGTCTTGGTTGGGATTCTTCAACGTCGGTTGCAGTGCCCTTGACATATTCGTAGGGAGGTCCGGCAGATTTGAAATTTGGCTAGGAACCCGTCTAGATTCTCTCATTGCTTCAGGGAGGCTAACAAGGTGGCAGATATTTTGGCTAATGTAGGGGTAACTCACCCTCATCAAGTTGTTCAACTCTATGAGCACTGGAGTGACTGGCCTCGGCTGACTCGTGGAGGAGTTAGACTCGATAGCATGGGGTTGCCTTCCCTTAGGAAGGTGTGAAACTCCTAATCTTCGATCTTCTGTACTTTGATTTTCTTTCTGTACTACGATTTTCACTATGAATAAAAGCGGGGGTGGCGTCCCTTCCCGTTGTCGGGGTTAGCCAAAAAAAAATAGATGAGGATAAAAAAAATTTGGCAAAATCACATAATATAAATATTTTCATCATTATTATTTACCTTTCAAAAATAGTAAAAATTTTAGAACCCTCACAACTTCTTTAGTTGTGCTTTACTTGTTGGACGTTTGGGTGGTTATTCCATTGACGTTTTGTATGTTTAGGGTCCCAAACCCCATTGGCTAGTTGGTCGAATCGATCCGGCAAAGGATTGGTCGATACGATCAATGAAATATGGGTATTGTCACCTGAACTTGAACGTGAACTTGTACTTGAACTCTTGAACTTGAACTGGTATACTCGAGCATTAATTTTCTTGAATTTTTGACATGCGGGCCCGGTAGAGGGTTGAACGGTGGATGGAAAAAGACGTGAAATAGTGAAATACATGATAGTATTCTGAAAAAACGTTGACGGAGTGTCAACGGAATCTAGATCAAGTTGTTTGAACAAGCTCTTGAGAGCCCTGTATCCTTTCAAACGGATATGTGTATTCTTAATTGAAGTGTACTGGCTTACATTGTGGTATATTGTGTTTTTGTAACCTAAGTATGATATCCTTGTTTGCATGACTTTCTTGGAATCTCATGGGGCGAAAGTTCACTCTTTTAGTTTTGTTTTCCTTACAGGAGTCGAACGCTTGAGCAAGTGACTAGGAAAGGCCGAGTTCGGTCGGAATCTTTTGTTTTAGTATAGTTGTACCAACTTTTAGTTTATTTTTTTTGTAAGTTGGAAACTAGACTGTTGTAAATGGATCTCGTAGTGTATTTTAAAGATTGTAATATCCATAAACTTATGTTTAGGCCAAGGATTGTTTTTTTTTTATTGTCACTAGAGATATGACTCTTGTTTTAAAAAGGTTTGTTAATAACTTAGTGCTCGAGTTCTGACGAGAGTTGAGCAGATAGCCCGCTAATCCCTTTGGTTTGTGTTAGGGGAAGGTGGGTAGTCACAGTTGGTGTCAGAGTTTAGGTTAGAAATGGCCTGGATAAAATAGAAAATTGATTTTAAGGAACTTTAGTACGACGTGTTAGGGTGTTGTTAAATATGATTAACTTTACCTAAGTCGTAAACTATGCTTATCCTTGTAGGTCATGGAAGGAACCAGTGGAGAGAATGGAAGTGAGCCGCCTCGATAGCGTCTTTGAATTATTGATTATGAGGAGAGACCTGGAAGACCAATCCGACGTTAGAGTATTGCTAGTCGGACTAGGAGATGTAGTCGTTGCCGGAACTACTCATATATACTGATCATGTGGTCTTGGCAGTACTGGATGAGAGGAGAAGATTTATGCGTGCCAGTGTTAGAAATCAAACTGAGATAGCAAGGATGAGAGGGATTATGGAGATGTAGAGGGATAGGATCCAGGAGTTATAAGAGGCCGTTGGTCAAAAGCAAGAACAAATGCTATACGCCAGTAGGTGCATGTGGTGAATGAGAGCCTCACTAGGGTGTTAAGGGAAGTAGGAGACTGAACTGAGTGTATTTTGCAGGAATGTAAGGCTCTACTTGGAAAGGTAGTGGATGCAAATTTGGCTGACTTAGGTCATGGCCCTAGAGATGAAACATCTACTAACTTTGTTGGGAATTAGGTTAGAACTCCTATGAGCCATATTTTGACCCTATGTGAGGGGTAGTTAGATAAGCTCTTAGTTGGATGTTTTGTACTTTTGGTATAGTTTAATTCACTGTACTTTTGATGTGATCCTGCTACTTGTGTAAATGAGATTGTTTTGCTTGTATCTGACTTTTATTATGTGGTATATACGAAAAAGTTGTGTTTAGATATACTTGAGCTTCTGGCTTGTTTATTTTCTTGTATTTGGTCCATGCATCTAGGTATCTTTAATTTTTGCATATGCATTTCGATTTTAGACTTGTTAAAATCAATGGACGGTAGGAGAAGTGGATGCGGCCATGGGTGTGGATCTAGGCAATCCCAAGAACAAGGGGGTGATCGAGAATCTGCGGGCAATCAAAATCAGGGACCAGGGGCTGAAGCGGGAGCTCAAGTGGTTACGGCCATTAATCATATGACTGACTTGTTGGCTCAATTGGTGGATCGTCAGGACCAAAATCCTATTAACCAATTTAGAAACCCTAAAAATCCTGCAGACGGGGAAGATAGACCCTTAGAACGGTTTCAAAAATTTTCTCTGCCTAAATTCTTGGACGAACCCAATCTTGAAGTTGTCGAGAATTGGCTTGCTAATTCTATTGACTTCTTCACGGTCTTAAACTATTCGGAAGAGAGGTAAGTGAACTTTGCCACATTTCAGTTTGAGGGAAATGTTCGATCTTGGTGGAATGTTATACGAGTTAGGTGGGAAAGGAAACAAACCCTTAGAACCCAGATAAACTTTACTCGAAAATTTAATGAAAAATTTCTACCACCCTTAATCCAAGAGAAAAAGAAGTCGAGTTTATAAATTTCCGTCAAGGATCTCAAAATGTAGCCAAGTATGAGAGCCAATTTACTAAGTTGTCGAAGTTTACCCCTGAACTAGTAGAGACGGAGTAGAGAAGAGTAAGGCGCTTTGTGCAAGACCTTAATGTGAAAATTCAAAAGGCATTAGCGGCTGCTCAAATAACTACTTTTAGGGGAGCACTTGAAAAAGTTTAATGGGTTGAACTTGCAAGATCTCAAGTAAAGGCCTTTCAATGCAAGAAAATAAGGTGCACCAAGTACTAATCTAGAGTAACGTGATAGGAGTACGCCCCCGCCGAATATTAGAAGAGGGGCAGGAGGAGCAAGAGTTCCAGGGGCATCAAGAACAACCTCGTCAAGGGAGCTCAAAGTAGGTAAGGTCAACAAAAAAACCCCGCCTGGAGGGCAAGTGTCAGCTTCTCGTGTAACTTGTGGATTTTGTGGAAAGTCTAACCACACTGATAAGAATGTTGGAGAAAGGGATAGAAATGTTTGCATTGCGGAAGTACCAAGCACAGAATTGGCAATTGTCTGAATATGCATCAAGAAGGAACTGACACCCAGCGACCAGATAGGGCAAACCCTAGGCAATCAAATGTAGGAGGAGTAGGTCGAGAGTGCCAGTTAGGGTGTATGCAATAGATCAGTACCAAGTTCCGAATTCGTCTGAAGTTGTCGAAGGTACGATTTTTATTTTCCATCGCTTGGCTAAGATCCTGATAGATCCCGGTTCAACTCATTTATTTGTGACTTCTTTTCATGTATGAAATTGATGTTAAATCTGAACAATTACCCTATGACTTGGAAGTTAGAACCCCTACTGGTGATCAATGTCTAATTACCAATACCATTTATCAGAATTGTGAGATTTGTATTGGAGAGTGAAAATTGTGGGTAGATTTGATAAGGTTGAGCATCAAAGGGCATGACGTTATATTAGAGATGGATTGGTTAGTCCGAAATTATGCTCGATTAGACTATAGGACGAAAGTGGTGGAATTTTGTATACATGGAGAAGCTACTCTAAGACTAGATGTAAAGGGTATTTTAGTCTCGTCTACTCTTATTTCGAAAATTCAAGTTAGAAAATTTTTGAGTAAAGGAGTTCAAGGATACCTAACTTTTCACATAAATACCCTAGGGGATAAACTAGAGGTCAAAGATGTACCGGTAGTAGGAGAATATTCAAATATTTTTCCTAATGAGTTAGTATCATTGCCACCAGAGAGAGATGTGGAATTTAAAATCGATTTAGTACTCGAAACAACACCCATTTTGAAAACTCCCTATAGGATCGTACCTGCCAAGTTGAAGGAATTAAAAGTGTCATTACAAGATTTGTTGGAACAACGATTTATTCGAAAAAGTGAATCTCCGTTGGGAACTCCAGTCCTATTTGTTAAAAAAAAGATGGGAATTTGAGATTATGTATAGATTATCAGGGATTGAATAATGTTACGATTAAAAATAAATATCCTTTACCGCACATTGATGAATTATTCGATCAGTTACAAGGAGCCATAGAGTTTTTGAACCTGGATCTTAGGCAAGGGTATTATCGATTAAGGATCAAGAAGGAAGACGTGCCCAAGACTGCTTTTAATTCGAGATATGGGCATTTTGAGTTTGCGATTATGCCTTTTGGACTGACAAATGCCCCAACCACCTTCATGGATTTGATGCATCGAGTTTTTAATCCCTATTTGGATTAATTTGTCATGGTGTTCATTGATGATATTTTGGTTTATTCCAAAACTCATGAGGAGTATGAACAACATTTGAGAATAGTTTTACAGACCCTAAAGTATCAGTTGTATGTCAAATTCAGTAAATGTGAGTTTTGGTTGGAGAAAGTATCATTTCTAGGGCATATAATTTCAAAAGAAAGCATCACTATAGATCCGTTTAAGGTAGAACCTGTTGCTAAATGGAAACAACCAGAGAACCCGACTGAAATCGGTAGTTTCTTAGGCTTAACTGGATATTACCGCCAATTCATTCAACACTTTTCTAGAATTGCAGGGTCTTTGATGGAGTTGACTAAAAAGTATGGTAAATTTATTTGGGATGAAAAGTGTGAGACTAGTTTCCAAGAGTTAAAGAGACGATTGACCACTGCACCAGTCTTAGTTTTACCAAATAAGAAGGAGAGTTTCGCGGTGTAGACAGATGTTTCGAGAGAAGGATTAGGGTGTGTATTGATGTAAAATGGGAATATAATTACTTATGCCTCTAGGAAGTTAAAATCCCATGAGCAAAACTATCCAACTCATGATTTAGAACTAACTGCTGTAGTTTTTGCTCTAAAGAAATGGCGACATTATTTATATAGGGTAAATTTTGAGGTGTATACTGATCATAAGAGTTTCAAATATTTCTTTTCTCAAAAAGAATTGAATTTGAAATAACATGGGTGGATAGAATTTTTGAAAGATTACGAATGTACCATTAATTACCATCCTGGAAATGTCAATGTGGTGACAGATGTTTTAAATCGAAAAGCTCAAATGGCTAATTTAATGGTTAAGGAATAAGATTTGTTGGAGAAGGTCAGTGAATGGAACCCTCGCCTTGAAAGACAGAAGATAATCTTTGGGAATATTACGGTGAGACTTACTCTACTTGATCGAATTAAAGGGGCGCAAGCAAAAGAACCTATGATACAAAAGTGGGTGAAAAAAATACAAAAGGGAGAGTTACCAGATTTTAAAATGAGACTGATAGGATTCTAAAGTTCCGAGATCGACTAATAATATCAAAAAATGCGGAGTTAAAAAGGAAAATTTTGGAGGAGACTCATCGTTCCAAATATACCGTACATCCTGAGAGTAGTAAAATGTATCAAGAGTTAAAAGAGTTGTATTGGTGGGACAACATGAAAAGAGAAATTGCTCAATTTGTCCAAACTTATCTCACCTATCAGCAAATAAAAGTTGAATACCAGAAACCATCCGAATTATTGCAACCCGTAGAGATACCAGAGTGGAAGTGGGAACACGTCGCTATGGATTTTGTATCAGGGTTACCACAGACACAGAAGGGGCATGATGTGACGCCCCCACTTCTCCCAAGGGCGAACCCAAGGGTATCCATAGAACGCCTGTCTATCTCTCACCAGGATCCGATACAATTTCAATTTAACTTACGATAAACAACTAAGGAATGACAGTCGAAGTAAGAAAAATCACTTCTATAAAAAAACTTTCAAGTGTTGCAACTCAAGTGCTCAAAAGTACATCACTTTCTCCAAAATAAAGTCTCCGAAAAGTCCTCTAATCAATTACATTAATATTCTAATCAAAAGGGCCGTCAAGTCGACCTCTCCATAATTCCTTCCATTTCGCCTCCTGTTAAGGCAAACAAAATTAATGGGGTGAGCTGACGCTCAGTGAGGTCAAGAAAATCATGCAAGCACGTAATTCAAGTAGCAATAAGATTTGTGCGAGAAATAAAACTATAACATTTAAGTAATTCGTGAAAATTCACAAAATAGTTTATTTTCACTTGTTTTGCCAAAATTCAATCTAACATCTCCTCGTGATGGCACTCCATCACTCGAGTGGGTAATTAAGTCCGTAGAACTTTACTTATTCCATTTATGATTCTGAATCGATATGAGAGGTACCTCGCACCCGAATCGGTGTGGTACATGCCATCGTCCAGGGAATTGGTTATATGTTTATGGTTCTGCGTCGGCATGAGAGGTACCTCCCACCCGAAATTAATGTGGTACTTACTATCGCTCAGTGGTCGATGAGACATCGTTCCAATCGACTTATGCTTAATTTATGGATCTGAGTCGACATGAGAGGTACCTCTCACCCGAAACGGTGTGATATTTACTATCGCTCAGTGGTCGATGAGGCATCGCTCCAATCGACTTAGAATGATTTGTGGTTCTGAGATGACATGAGAGGTACCTCCCACCCGAATCGGTGTGGTACTTACTATCGCTTAGAGAACCAATTAATTATTTAGGGTTTTGAATCGATATGAGAGGTATCTCCCACTTAAATTGGTATGGCACATGCTATCGCTCCGAGAACCAATTATAGCACTGAGACGGTATGAGAGGTACCTCCCACCCAAATTGGCATGGTACATGCTATCCGTACAGGGTTTACGAGTTAGATATGTTTATGAACAATTTTCGATCGTGTGTATTCAAATAACAAGTATCGCATAATTAAAAGAAAGAGAGGACGAGGGCGTCCCCACGAGAATACAAATAAATCGAGGAGGTTCACTCCACTCGACATCATAACACAAATATTATTTGCAATAGCAACACTTCATTTAATTCACGTAGCAATTCACATAGTACAATTTAATTATAGCATCACTTAAGGGAGAGCTAGTGCGGTAAAATACACACTCGTCTCAACAATTCCATAATACTCAATTAACAATTAAAGTATTTATCAACAATTCATGCACTTGATACTCACCGAAAGTCAAGGCAAAGAGGAGCAAAACGAGAAGTCAAACGAGCTCTCCAGCGTTCTCGTGACCACCTGAGACATGCACATTCATGATTACTTAGGTACTCGACCAAGGTTAATAAGAGAATATTTTCTCGCTCTCCACTCTCAAAGTCATAGTTCAAGTCAAGTTAAAAGAGTCTTTCTCGTTAAATCATCGAAATAACGCTTAAAGCGAGCTCACAAGTCATTTTCGAATTAAGTCTTGGTAAATAATCTCAATTCCAAAAGAAAGTACCAATTTTATTTTCAGCACGAAAAGCAAGAAAAAGCTAGATGATTTTCATTTCTCGAAACTTCTAATCTCACATCCGAACTTAAAAATACAAAGAGCGTTCACATTTTCAAACTAATGTAGTCAAAACTTATTCAAAACTTCCCTAATTTCATTGTAAATGTCAAAGCCAAAGGTTCCAAGTTTTGAATAGAAAACCAGTGAAATTCTCCAAGAATCACTCAAGTTAAGATGCTCCATTTTTAAAGCTTAAACTCATGGAAATCGAGGGCATAAAAATAGAGGTTGAAATCCATCTCTCAAGTATAAAATAAGGTGCCATTAACCAAGTTAAACAACCAAGAAAACACTTCAAGAGGGTTTAATCATTTAGAAACCAAGATTTAAAACAAAGGTTTAAAGTTCTAAGGAACCTTGTATCTAGCCATGAAATTAGTTCTAAAATGGATCAACCATCCCAAAGGAAGGTTAAAAGTGCTTAAGAGAGTGCTTTGTTTAAAACCAAAAAATTTCGCACTTGGTGCGACACTAATTGGAAAAATCATATCTCGAGCTCCATAAGTCCAAAAATTGGAAACTATATACCGTTGGAAACTAGACTCAAAGTACTAAAAGTTCCTATAAGACACTTTTCCATGATTCCAAATGGAAGATATTCAAAACGCATCTCAAAGTGTCTGCTTTAAGCTTACCAAGACAGTTTCGGGTTGGTTTTTGGCCAACTTTGAAAATTCGGCAAAAATCACAGAATTCGATCTAACCCCTGAAATTTAGTGCTCAAATAGATTTACAAGTAAGGTTTAAACACAGTAAACAGAACAAGAATCGGAGTTTTGAGCGCCAAGATATAGCAGCTCAAAGTTAGTACAAAATGAAGTTCACTGGACAAATTCCAGATTTGAAGTTGGAACTTTGTGACTTTAGTTGAGTATCGAAACAGACTCAGAATGGTGCCAAATTTGGCAGTATTATCCTACCATATAAGGGCTATGCTTCCGTCAAATTTCATATGAAAATTCATTCGGGAACCTAGTTAACAAAGCCACTAACGTTTCCAAAATTTCCAAGGCAATCTGCCTTGCACTTTTGTTTTTTTTTCCTTTCTCAAACATTTGGCCAATGAAATTTTCTCAAACATGGTTCATTTATGAAGAAAAAGTCTAAGAAACATCCAAATTACATTTGGTAGGTGTTTAACACCAAGAAATTCGAAATAACAAGTCCCAATCAAAGTTAAGGCATCAACTAGCCAAAAAGAGGGTTTTCAATCCCTGAGTCAGTTTCAAACATCGGCCACAACTCACTCAATTCAACTTGGAATTGAGCGTGGTTGGTGGTGTTGAAAACTAGATTCATAAGGTTACAATTTCTTAGAAGAAATCGTTTTCAAAATCGGTCCACAACTAGCTCATGTTTGAGCATAAATTCGCAGCTTAAAACAGAGCTTCCAGTACAGACGAAAAACAGGACAGGCAACTTTACAAGGTTGGTACGGATCACTCAGGTGGAATCAGGACATGCATTTTATACCATTAGAAATCTCGGAATGTCTAGTTTCCAGTGCCAGAAACGGCATTTGATTTTGACAGCGAAGCAAAAAGTTATGATCGAAACAAAAACACTGCCAGAGTACACTGGACACCTGTTTCCAGTTTTGATGAATTTTCGAAATCACAACATTTAACCATCCAAATCACGTAATGTTTTGTGGAAACCTTCCACACAACCCACACAACATGTATACTTCATAAAAAGTCATTAGAACCACAAAAATTTGCTCTAAGGGCCACGGCATTCACAGGGTTACAGAAATGAAAAAATTCTCCCCTTCACCTCCTTTGAGCTATCATCCATAATATCACTTATTTCTACTACTTTAAGCACTAATCCAATATTAATAACATAAAAACTCATCAAATCAGTCCATCAAACCATAGTGGGAGTTCATAGAGCCCACTCACAAGATTTCCAACAATATAAAACTACCCACATGAATCTACAACCGTATAAGTGCAATCTAACGTATATAATCGAAGATTCAAGGGGTTGATCGTTGGTTACCTCTTTGGTTTGCTAAAATAGAAATTTTTGGACCTTTGAACTCCAAGAAAAACCGTGAGAATGAAGCCCTCTCCTAGTTCAAGTGAATCTTCAAGTTATTTGCAAGATGGGTTGAAAGTTTGGAGTGATTTGGTGAAGGAATGAAGCAAGAAATGGAAGAGCTTTTGGTGTTCTTTTCCTTCCTTGGTTGGCCAGCTGTTTGAGAGTGAAAGAGAGAGAGAGATTGCTGCCAATGAAGCTTCCTTGAGAAGCTTAAGTTGTTGGCTAAAAGGCGGTTCAAAAGTCAACTCTCGCGTGTGCGCGGACGCGTGCGTTTCGTGCTCGATTCCTCTCGAGTTTGTTTCACTTGTGCATTATACCTCTAATGCACTTACTTTAATACTAATATTATTCACTCTTAATATTCTATCAATAATTTCTAGAATCCTCCAATTAGTCACTCGCGCGAAAACGCGAACTTCCGACTTGTGCACGATAAAGCGAAATTTCTAAGAAATTCTTATAACGATAGTATAACTAACTATTACTTGAGTATTTAATCATAAAAATACCTACTTTAAGATTAACGCATGAGTTCTCAAATCTCCAAGGTCACTGTACTCTCAAATCAAATATTGCATTCCAATCGCGTATTCATTAAATCTCGGTGTACGAGTTTCCAAAATTTAAATTTATTAACGGGACATTTTTAAAATATATGCAAGTCATAGTTCCAGGTAAATGGTTCTAAAATGGTTGAAATAAATTATTCGGAGAAAACGGGTGGATAAATATCTAAATAGCCAGTAAAATAAGATAAAATAAAAATTTTTGGGTTCTCACACATGATGCAATTTGGATAATTGTGGATCGTTTGACTAAGTTGGCCAATTTCTTGCCAGTTAATATGAAGTATTCCTTGGAAAAAGTTGCTACACTATATTTGGATGAAATTGTGAGGTTACATGGGGTGCCAATGGGTATAGTTTCTGATAGAGATTCTCGGTTCGTATCCTGATTCTGGCAAAAATTGCAAGAAACTTTAGGGATCAAACTAAGAATTAGTACGACTTATCATCCCTAAACGGACGGACAATCTGAAAGGACCATCCAAACCCTTGAGAATATGTTAAGGGCATGTATTGTGGATTTTGGTGGCAATTGGGGTCAATACCTGACTTTGGTTGAATTTGTATATAATTATAGTTATCATTCATCCATTCAAATGGCTCCATATGAAACTCTTTATGGAAGGAAGTGCCAATCACAGATCTATTGGGACGAAGTAGAAGAAAGAAAAGTTCTAGATTCTTCGATGGTACCATGGATTGAGGAAGTTTATGAGAAAGTGAATTTAATACGCCAAAGAATTCAAATGGTTCAAAGCAGACAAAAAAATTATACTGATAATCGGAAGAAAGACTTGAAATTTGAAATTGGAGATAGAGTGTTTCTTAAAATCACACCACTAAGAAGTGTTACAACCGGAAAGGGAAAGAAACTTAAACCGAAATATGTGGGACCTTTTAAAATTCTCTAACGAGTGAGAAAAGTTGCTTATTGGTTGGAGTTACCAGTAAGTTTGTCCAGAATTCATGATATTTTTCATGTCTCATTACTAAAGAAATACCATTCAGAGCCAACTCATGTACTCCAGTCGGAAGACATTGAAATTAACGAGACCCTAACCTACGAGGAACGGCCGGTGCAACTGCTAGATCGAAAGGTGAAGGAACTAAGGAATAAGCAAATTCCCTTTGTCAAAATTCTTTGGAAAAATCACGGACTGGAAGAAGCAACCTGGGAAGTTGTGAGGACCCGTAAAATTTTCCTATTTCATATCGTTTAATTCTATTTCTTTACATGCATTTTCTTTATTTTATTCTACTACCTTAATTTTCTGGACATTTTATAAGTGAATATGGTTTTCTAAAACATTTTTCTAGTATAAGTGAGTTCACGAGAGATTTGGAGCGAATAGCGGATGTGGGACCCGCTAGTGCGTTAAGTGAGAGAAATTCGGCCAATTAGATTAAGTTGTGCAGTAAGGCATTAAATTACTAGGTGCTAAGTGATAATTAGAGGTTGGTTAGATATTTGGTCATTAGTAAGCTAAAGAATAAGAAAGAAATTCAAAAGTGCCACGTGTCGCGTTCTTATTGGACCAAACTTGCCTAACTTCCTTTAACTTTACCAAAAGCTTAATTTTGACCAAAAATCATCTTCATTTTGCTCCTTGATGGCCGAAAATTAGAGAGAGAAAAGAACAAGAGAGTTTCAACTTTTTCTTTCAATTTCTTGTCCAAAACTTGAAAACAACCGATAAAAATCCGAATTCCTCCGTAGAACTAGCTTACTAAGGAAGATTGAAGGTGCTTGTGGAGTTATTTTGCAAGGGAAAGCTCTAAGTTGCTACCTTTCTTGAGGATTAAGGTATTTTGCTTGGAACTTAACTTTTGTTCATAATAAATGGTGAATTAGTGGCTTGTAGTAGTTAAATAGCTTGTTTTGTAGATGATTTCATGGATTGAAGTAAAGTTAGGTGAATTTCTTTTTCTTGGGAATTTTTCTGTTTTCATGTGATGATCATAGTTGGCTTGAATTGATGGCTTAATATGGTATAAGAATTGGAGCTAGTGTGTGTTAATTGTGGTTACTTGCGGAAAATTTCAGCTTTGTACACAAGATTCCAGCTTAGGGTTACATGTGGTAGTAATCTGCCCTTTTTGCACTGTATGTTCGTCCTTGAGGAAGACCGAATCAGCCCTTGCTCAAAACATGAAAGTTGTAGGTATTTGAGTTAGCTAGCTACTGGTAAATTTCAGCTCAATCGAAATACCCTGACTGCCACAAGCTGCAATTCGTAAACAGTTTTGTGAATTCACCAGTTTGGGCTGCATTTTTCACCCTGTTCGTATCCAATTAGCTTTTGGCCAAAACACAAAACTTGTAGCCCTATATTTTAGCTTTCCAAAGCCTCTGAAAACACCCCAAACGGAGTTGTGTAGCCTGAGTTATTGCCGGTTAAAGTCAGTGCTGACAACCAGACTGATCATAAACTTTTGGATCTGTGATTGGCAAATTCGACTTAGATAAACTATAAATTAGGTTAGGTGGCCTTCATGAAAGTTGTTCCCCCCTGTCTTAGCTTCGAAATGGTATAAGGGTCACCCCGATTCGATAACCATAGCTCCGTTATGACTAAAATACTACGAGATGCCAAATCTGCCATTTAGCTTTTGTCTTCAAAATTGATATTTGCTTGTACTATTGCACTGTGTTGTACTTGGATGATTTTGGAGCCTAATGGAAGGGCTATTGTGGTAACCTTACTTGTGTGTATTGTGGGGCTGAATTAAGGAAAAGAATGAAGCCATAAATGGCTGGAAATTTGGTAAACACAAAGGGCGTGCTGCCCAAATTTGCACTCAAGGGTTAAGTAGAATTACACTTGTCTTGAGTACGGTTTTGAGGACGAGTCTAACTCGATTTGTCTAGGTTATTCGAGTTTCCTTTTGTGGAGATATATAAGTTGAATTTCGGCCGAAACTTGTACCCTTGGAATTTACAACTGATAGAAATACGTTTCTTTCATTTCTTCGACCCAAACGGCTTTTTTCACATATAATGGCTTCAAAATTTCACCGTTTGAAAAGTGATCAAGGGTTTTACGAATAGTCTCTAAATAAGTCTCAATTACTTGATTCTCTTAAATGAAATGTTTAAGTTTCGAGCCTTAGTTACTTTTCAATGCTCTTAAACAATATTTCCCGCAGATTTGAACTCCAAGAGCGGAGTAATACCCAAAACCAACGTGTAAAGGCACTGCATCTGTTGTGAGTGTACCATCCCCTTAAATTGGTGCTTATCTGATTCATCTGTACTTGCAACTTGCAACTTGATTATCTGTGACTTTTGTATGCTTCGTATGAAACGAGGGTGTACTTTATCACACTCGTTTCTCTCTCCTGGTTATTCTGGTTCCTGTATACTGTATAAATCTGTATTTCTTCTGTATCTGTTATCTGTACCTGTTTTCTGTATTTGTTGATGTCGTTTGGAGAATTAAATCCAACGACCTTTCTGTTACCTCTGAGCTCAAATCCTGTGGCTAGTTATTCGAGTCGAGCCGGTAAAGGCCTGGTCGATTAGATAACGAACCACAGTAGTCTGTTTCTGAGAAATCTTTGGTATTGAGACTCTGGATTCTGGTATATACTCGAGTATTACCACCTTCTGTTCGGTTGAGGTGTTCGGGCCCGGTAAGGGGTATGTTTGGTGGACGGAATTCGGTGTAAAGTGGGGTCTACGGACATGTTGGTTCTATCTATGTTGACGGAGAGTCAACGGGTTTGGATCAAGTATCGCAATTGGGCATTTTGGCTCCTGAGAGCCACCTGTATCCTTTCTCTTTGAAATGTTTATTTATTTCCCTATCTGGTGTGTATAACTGCATGATTGATACGTGAAATGCCATGATTCATGACTACTTGTACTTCTGGTACCTCATTGAGCGTAAGCTCACCCCTTCCCGTTATCTTTGTTTTCCTTACAGGGAACAACACTTTTGAACCATGATTTTGAAGAAAGTGTCAAGCTAGTGTAAATGTTATTTTGTTACGCTCTTTTGTAATCAAAACCCTAGTTACTTTTATCAAGTATCACGTTTTGACTTGTACAACTTTCTATGTATGTACTTAAGTGTTTAAGCATGTATATTAGGTGTATTCGTTTGAGATACTACTTGTAATCATTCGGAACATTTTAGTTGTGTGTAATCGGCGTAGTAGTCTCCGAGTGTTTGTTTTCTTTGGTTTCGATCGCGCGTAATCTAGGGTTTGTGTGATTCGACTTCGTAGTCCTGGCGAGAGCTGGGCAGGCGGTCCGCCAACCCTTTGGTTCGCCTTAGGAGAAGGTGGGGCTGTCACAGTTGGTATCAGAGCCACGTCGCGTGGTCTCTGCGCGGAGTGATCTTGGGTCAAGTGGTGTTATGGTCCTGATGTGAATAAGTCTAAAGGACTAAGTGCTCTTCTTGGACGTAAGCTATGAATTTTGAGCCGTTATAGGTTTCGAATCTTTCTCAGAATACTTGGGAACAATAGTATGTACGTCAGGTAGGAATCTCTAATATGGGTGACTTACTCTTGGGACCGGCCGGCTCGAGTTGTGAATTACCTTATTGTGGATTCTTGTACTTGAGTACTCGATAGTGAAACGCTAGAATAAAGGCCTGTAGTTTGCTTGAGGTGAGTTTGGCGGCAAGAGTCAAAGTGCAGAAAATTCAATATTTGATCTAGTAATTGGACCGATGGGGGATTGGATCTAAGAGTGTTATCATGGACGAACCTAGTAATGGTCTGACTGGGGTTTCTATAGAAGGTGACCAGATTGTAGTATACGTCGAGGAATTCGCACCGAAGACCAATTTCTTTTCTATGAACGTGAGGACTAGATAAGTGTTTATTTGATTTGAGACGATCTGACTGCAACGATATAGGTATCGGCTCGGGTGTCTGCCCTAGAGTAACGTCAGGTCCCTGACTCGTTTGAAGACATAGAAGGTACGATCCGTCGGTTACCTTAGATCTTGATGGATTTCATTGATAAGAAAATTTCGAGGACGAAATTTCTTTAAGGAGGAGAGAGTGTGAGGACCCGTAAAATTTTCCTATTTCATATCGTTTAATTCTATTTCTTTACATGCATTTTCTTTATTTTATTCTACTACCTTAATTTTCTGGACATTTTATAAGTGAATATGGTTTTCTAAAACATTTTTCTAGTATAAGTGAGTTCACGAGAGATTTGGAGCGAATAGCGGATGTGGGACCCGCTAGTGCGTTAAGTGAGAGAAATTCGGCCAATTAGGTTAAGTTGTGCAGTAAGGCATTAAATTACTAGGTGCTAAGTGATAATTAGAGGTTGGTTAGATATTTGGTCATTAGTAAGCTAAAGGATAAGAAAGAAATCCAAAAGTGCCACGTGTCGCGACATTGGGCCAAGTTTTGCCTAACTTTTCCTTAACTTTACCAAAAGCTAATTTTGACCAAAATCATCTTCATTTTAGCTCCTTTGGCTGAAATTGAGGAGAAGAAAAGAGAGAGAGTTTCAACCATTGGCTTCAATTTCTTGTCCAAATCTTGAAAACCAACCGATAAAAATCCGAATTCCTCCGTAGAAATCGCTTATTAAGTGAGATTGAAGGTGCTTGTGGAGTATTTTGCAAAGGAAAGCTCTAAGTTGCTATCTTTCTTGAGGTTAAGGTATTTTTGCTTGGAACTTAACTTTTGTTCATAATAAATGGTGAATTAGTGGCTTGTAGTAGTTAAATAGCTTGTTTTGTAGATGATTTCATGGATTGAAGTGAAGTTAGGTGAATTTCTTATTTTCTTGGGAATTTTTCTGTTTTCATATGATGATCATAGTTGGCTTGAATTGATGGCTTAATATGGTATAGAATTGGAGCTAGTGTGTGTTAATTGTGGTTACTTGCGGAAAATTTCAGCTTTGTACACAAGATTCCAGCTTAGGGTTACATGTGGTAGTAATCTGCCCTGTTTTTGCACTGTATGTTCGTCCTTGAGGAAGACCGAATCAGCCCTTGCTCAAAACATGAAAGTTGTAGGTATTTGAGTTAGCTAGCTACTGGTAAAATTTCAGCTCAATCGGAGCATGGTAGGATGTGAAATGACCGAAATACCCTGACTGCCACAAGCTGCAATTCGTAAACAGTTTTGTGAATTCACCAGTTTGGGCTGCATTTTCACCCTGATTCGTATCCAATTAGCTTTTGGCCAAAACACAAAACTTGTAGCCCTATATTTTAGCTTTCCAAAGCCTCTGAAAACACCCCAAACGGAGTTGTGTAGCCTGAGTTATTGCCTGTTAAAGTCAGTGCTGACAACCAGACTGATCATAAACTTTTGGATCTGTGATTGGCAAATTCGACTTAGATAAACTATAAATTAGGTTAGGTGGCCTTCATGAAAGTTGTTCCCCCTGTCTTAGCTTCGAAATGGTATAAGGGTCACCCCGATTCGATAACCATAGCTCCGGTTATGACTAAAATACTACGAGATGCCAAATCTGCCATTTAGCTTTTGTCTTCAAAATTGATATTTGCTTGTACTATTGCACTTGTGTTGTACTTGGATGATTTTGGAGCCTAATGGAAGGGCTATTGTGGTAACCTTACTTGTGTGTATTGTGGGGCTGAATTAAGGAAAAGAATGAAGCCATAAATGGCTGGAAATTTGGTAAACACAAAGGGCGTGCTGCCCAAATTTGCACTCAAGGGTTAAGTAGAATTACACTTGTCTTGAGTACGGTTTTGAGGACGAGTCTAACTCGATTTGTCTAGGTTATTCGAGTTTCCTTTTGTGGAGATATATAAGTTGAATTTCGGCCGAAACTTGTACCCTTGGAATTTACAACTGATAGAAATACGTTTCTTTCATTTCTTCGACCCAAACGGCATTTTTCACATATAATGGCTTCAAAATTTCACCGTTTGAAAAGTGATCAAGGGTTTTACGAATAGTCTCTAAATAAGTCTCAATTACTTGATTCTCGTTAAACGAAATGTTTAAGTTTCGAGCCTTAGTTACTTTTCAATGCTCTTAAACAATATTTCCTCGCAGATTTGAACTCCAAGAGCGGAGTAATACCCAAAACCAACGTGTAAAGGCACTGCATCTGTTGTGAGTGTACCATCCCCTTAAATTGGTGCTTATCTGATTCATCTGTACTTGCAACTTGCAACTTGATTATCTGTGACTTTTGTATGCTTCGTATGAAACGAGGGTGTACTTTATCACACTCGTTTCTCTCACCTGGTTATTCTGGTTCCTGTATACTGTATAAATCTGTATTTGTTCTCTATCTGTTATCTGTACCTGTTTTCTGTATTTGTTGATGTCGTTTGGAGAATTAAATCCAACGACCTTTCTGTTACCTCTGAGCTCAAATCCTGTGGCTAGTTATTCGAGTCGAGCCGGTAAAGGCCTGGTCGATTAGATAACGAACCACAGTAGTCTGTTTCTGAGAAATCTTTGGGTATTGAGACTCTGGATTTCTGGTATACTCGAGTATTACCACCTTCTGTTCGGTTGAGGTGTTCGGGCCCGGTAAGGGGTATGTTTGGTGGACGGAATTCGGTGTAAAGTGGGGTCTACGGACATGTTGGTTCTATCTATGTTGACGGAGAGTCAACGGGTTTGGATCAAGTATCGCAATTGGGCATTTTGGCTCCTGAGAGCCACCTGTATCCTTTCTCTTTGAAATGTTTATTTATTTCCCTATCTGGTGTGTATAACTGCATGATTGATACGTGAAATGCCATGATTCATGACTACTTGTACTTCTGGTACCTCATTGAGCGTAAGCTCACCCCTTCCCGTTATCTTTGTTTTCCTTACAGGGAACAACACTTTTGAACCATGATTTTGAAGAAAGTGTCAAGCTAGTGTAAATGTTATTTTGTTACGCTCTTTTGTAATCAAAACCCTAGTTACTTTTATCAAGTATCACGTTTTGACTTGTACAACTTTCTATGTATGTACTTAAGTGTTTAAGCATGTATATTAGGTGTATTC
The DNA here is from genome assembly GCA_023065735.1 of Coffea humblotiana. Classification (NCBI taxonomy): domain Eukaryota; kingdom Viridiplantae; phylum Streptophyta; class Magnoliopsida; order Gentianales; family Rubiaceae; genus Coffea; species Coffea humblotiana. The sequence continues at coordinate 32,289,612 of CM041209.1, read as the reverse complement.
GTTTGAGATACTACTTGTAATCATTCGGAACATTTTAGTTGTGTGTAATCGGCGTAGTAGTCTCCGAGTGTTTGTTTTCTTTGGTTTCGATCGCGCGTAATCTAGGGTTTGTGTGATTCGACTTCGTAGTCCTGGCGAGAGCTGGGCAGGCGATCCGCCAAACCCTTTGGTTCGCCTTAGGAGAAGGTGGGGCTGTCACAGTTGGTATCAGAGCCACGTCGCGTGGTCTCTGCGCGGAGTGATCTTGGGTCAAGTGGTGTTATGGTCCTGATTGTGTGAATAAGTAAAGGACTAAGTGCTCTTCTTGGACGTAAGCTATGAATTTTGAGCCGTTATAGGTTTCGAATCTTTCTCAGAATACTTGGGAACAATAGTATGTACGTCAGGTAGGAATCTCTAATATGGGTGACTTACTCTTGGGACCGGCCGGCTCGAGTTGTGAATTACCTTATTGTGGATTCTTGTACTTGAGTACTCGATAGTGAGAACGCTAGAATAAAGGCCTGTAGTTTGCTTGAGGTGAGTTTGGCGGCAAGAGTCAAAGTGCAGAAGATTCAATATTTGATCTAGTAATTGGACCGATGGGGATTGGATCTAAGAGTGTTATCATGGACGAACCTAGTAATGGTCTGACTGGGTTTCTATAGAAGGTGACCAGATTGTAGTATACGTCGAGGAATTCGCACCGAAGACCAATTTCTTTTCTATGAACGTGAGGACTAGATAAGTGTTTATTTGATTTGAGACGATCTGACTGCAACGATATAGGTATCGGCTCGGGTGTCTGCCCTAGAGTAACGTCAGGTCCCTGACTCGTTTGAAGACATAGAAGGTACGATCCGTCGGTTACCTTAGATCTTGATGGGATTTCATTGATAGAAAATTTCGAGGACGAAATTTCTTTAAGGAGGAGAGAGTGTGAGGACCCGTAAAATTTTCCTATTTCATATCGTTTAATTCTATTTCTTTACATGCATTTTCTTTATTTTATTCTACTACCTTAATTTTCTGGACATTTTATAAGTGAATATGGTTTTCTAAAACATTTTTCTAGTATAAGTGAGTTCACGAGAGATTTGGAGCGAATAGCGGATGTGGGACCCGCTAGTGCGTTAAGTGAGAGAAATTCGGCCAATTAGGTTAAGTTGTGCAGTAAGGCATTAAATTACTAGGTGCTAAGTGATAATTAGAGGTTGGTTAGATATTTGGTCATTAGTAAGCTAAAGGATAAGAAAGAAATCCAAAAGTGCCACGTGTCGCGACGGGATTGGCCAAGTTTTGCCTAACTTTCCTTAACTTTACCAAAAGCTAATTTTGACCAAAATCATCTTCATTTTAGCTCCTTGGCTGAAACTTGAAGAAGAGAAAAGAAGAGAGAGTTTCAACATTGGCTTCAATTTCTTGTCCAAATCTTGAAAACCAACCGATAAAAATCCGAATTCCTCCGTAGAAAAGCTTATTAAGTGAGATTGAAGGTGCTTGTGGAGTATTTTGCAAAGGAAAGCTCTAAGTTGCTATCTTTCTTGAGGTTAAGGTATTTTGCTTGGAACTTAACTTTTGTTCATAATAAATGGTGAATTAGTGGCTTGTAGTAGTTAAATAGCTTGTTTTGTAGATGATTTCATGGATTGAAGTGAAGTTAGGTGAATTTCTTATTTTCTTGGGAATTTTTCTGTTTTCATGTGATGATCATAGTTGGCTTGAATTGATGGCTTAATATGGTATAGAATTGGAGCTAGTGTGTGTTAATTGTGGTTACTTGCGGAAAATTTCAGCTTTGTACACAAGATTCCAGCTTAGGGTTACATGTGGTAGTAATCTGCCCTGTTTTTGCACTGTATGTTCGTCCTTGAGGAAGACCGAATCAGCCCTTGCTCAAAACATGAAAGTTGTAGGTATTTGAGTTAGCTAGCTACTGGTAAATTTCAGCTCAATCGGAGCATGGTAGGATGTGAAATGACCGAAATACCCTGACTGCCACAAGCTGCAATTCGTAAACAGTTTTGTGAATTCACCAGTTTGGGCTGCATTTTTCACCCTGATTCGTATCCAATTAGCTTTTGGCCAAAACACAAAACTTGTAGCCCTATATTTTAGCTTTCCAAAGCCTCTGAAAACACCCCAAACGGAGTTGTGTAGCCTGAGTTATTCCTGTTAAAGTCAGTGCTGACAACCAGACTGATCATAAACTTTTGGATCTGTGATTGGCAAATTCGACTTAGATAAACTATAAATTAGGTTAGGTGGCCTTCATGAAAGTTGTTCCCCCTGTCTTAGCTTCGAAATGGTATAAGGGTCACCCCGATTCGATAACCATAGCTCCGGTTATGACTAAAATACTACGAGATGCCAAATCTGCCATTTAGCTTTTGTCTTCAAAATTGATATTTGCTTGTACTATTGCACTTGTGTTGTACTTGGATGATTTTGGAGCCTAATGGAAGGGCTATTGTGGTAACCTTACTTGTGTGTATTGTGGGGCTGAATTAAGGAAAAGAATGAAGCCATAAATGGCTGGAAATTTGGTAAACACAAAGGGCGTGCTGCCCAAATTTGCACTCAAGGGTTAAGTAGAATTACACTTGTCTTGAGTACGGTTTTGAGGACGAGTCTAACTCGATTTGTCTAGGTTATTCGAGTTTCCTTTTGTGGAGATATATAAGTTGAATTTCGGCCGAAACTTGTACCCTTGGAATTTACAACTGATAGAAATACGTTTCTTTCATTTCTTCGACCCAAACGGCATTTTTCACATATAATGGCTTCAAAATTTCACCGTTTGAAAAGTGATCAAGGGTTTTACGAATAGTCTCTAAATAAGTCTCAATTACTTGATTCTCGTTAAACGAAATGTTTAAGTTTCGAGCCTTAGTTACTTTTCAATGCTCTTAAACAATATTTCCTCGCAGATTTGAACTCCAAGAGCGGAGTAATACCCAAAACCAACGTGTAAAGGCACTGCATCTGTTGTGAGTGTACCATCCCCTTAAATTGGTGCTTATCTGATTCATCTGTACTTGCAACTTGCAACTTGATTATCTGTGACTTTTGTATGCTTCGTATGAAACGAGGGTGTACTTTATCACACTCGTTTCTCTCACCTGGTTATTCTGGTTCCTGTATACTGTATAAATCTGTATTTGTTCTCTGTATCTGTTATCTGTACCTGTTTTCTGTATTTGTTGATGTCGTTTGGAGAATTAAATCCAACGACCTTTCTGTTACCTCTGAGCTCAAATCCTGTGGCTAGTTATTCGAGTCGAGCCGGTAAAGGCCTGGTCGATTAGATAACGAACCACAGTAGTCTGTTTCTGAGAAATCTTTGGGTATTGAGACTCTGGATTTCTGGTATACTCGAGTATTACCACCTTCTGTTCGGTTGAGGTGTTCGGGCCCGGTAAGGGGTATGTTTGGTGGACGGAATTCGGTGTAAAGTGGGGTCTACGGACATGTTGGTTCTATCTATGTTGACGGAGAGTCAACGGGTTTGGATCAAGTATCGCAATTGGGCATTTTGGCTCCTGAGAGCCACCTGTATCCTTTCTCTTTGAAATGTTTATTTATTTCCCTATCTGGTGTGTATAACTGCATGATTGATACGTGAAATGCCATGATTCATGACTACTTGTACTTCTGGTTACCTCATTGAGCGTAAGCTCACCCCTTCTCGTTATCTTTGTTTTCCTTACAGGGAACAACACTTTTGAACCATGATTTTGAAGAAGTGTCAAGCTAGTGTAAATGTTATTTTGTTACGCTCTTTTGTAATCAAAACCCTAGTTACTTTTATCAAGTATCACGTTTTGACTTGTACAACTTTCCTATGTATGTACTTAAGTGTTTAAGCATGTATATTAGGTGTATTCGGTTTGAGATACTACTTGTTAATCATTCGGAACATTTTAGTTGTGTGTAATCGGCGTAGTAGTCTCCGAGTGTTTGTTTTCTTTGGTTTCGATCGCGCGTAATCTAGGGTTTGTGTGATTCGATTTCGTAGTCCTGGCGAGAGCTGGGCAGGCGGTCCGCCAAACCCTTTGGTTCGCCTTAGGAGAAGGTGGGGCTGTCACAGTTGGTATCAGAGCCACGTCGCGTGGTCTCTGCGCGGAGTGATCTTGGGTCAAGTGGTGTTATGGTCCTGATTGTGTGAATAAGTCTAAAGGACTAAGTGCTCTTCTTGGACGTAAGCTATGAATTTTGAGCCGTTATAGGTTTCGAATCTTTCTCAGAATACTTGGGAACAATAGTATGTACGTCAGGTAGGAATCTCTAATATGGGTGACTTACTCTTGGGACCGGCCGACTCGAGTTGTGACTTACCTTATTGTGGGTTCTTGTACTTGAGTACTCGATAGTGAGAACGCTAGAATAAAGGCCTGTAGTTTGCTTGAGGTGAGTTTGGCGGCAAGAGTCAAAGTGCAGAAAATTCAATATTTGATCTAGTAATTGGACCGATTGGAGAGATTGGATCTAAGAGTGTTATCATGGACGAACCTAGTAATAGTCTGACTGGGATTTCTATAGAAGGTGACCAGATTGTAGTATACGTCGAGGAATTCGCACCGAAGACCAATTTCTTTTCTATGAACGTGAGGACTAGATAAGTGTTTATTTGATTTGAGACGATCTGACTGCAACGATATAGGTATCGGCTCGGGTGTCTGCCCTAGAGTAACGTCAGGTCCCTGACTCGTTTGAAAACATAGAAGCTACGATCCGTCGGTTACCTTAGATCTTGATGGATTTCATTGATAGGAAAATTTCGAGGACGAAAATTCTTTAAGGAGGAGAGAGTGTGAGGACCCGTAAAATTTTCCTATTTCATATCGTTTAATTCTATTTCTTTACATGCATTTTCTTATTTTATTCTACTACCTTAATTTTCTGGACATTTTATAAGTGAATATGGTTTTCTAAAACATTTTTCTAGTATAAGTGAGTTCACGAGAGATTTGGAGCGAATAGCGGATGTGGGACCCGCTGGTGCGTTAAGTGAGAGAATTCGGCCAATTAGGTTAAGTTTGTGCAGTAAGGCATTAAATTACTAGGTGCTAAGTGATAATTAGAGGTTGGTTAGATATTTGATCATTAGTAAGCTAAAGGATAAGAAAGAAATCCAAAAGTGCCACGTGTCGCGTTCTTATTGGACCAAGTTTGCCTAACTTTCCTTTAACTTTACCAAAAGCTTAATTTTTGACCAAAAAATCATCTTCATTTTGCTCCTTGATGGCCGAAAATTAGAGAGAGAAAAGAACATGAGAGTTTCAACTTTTTCTTTCAATTTCTTGTCCAAAACTTGAAAACCAACCGATAAAAATCCGAATTCCTCCGTAGAACTAGCTTACTAAGGAAGATTGAAGGTGCTTGTGGAGTTATTTGCAAGGGAAAGATCTAAGTTGCTACTTTTCTTGAGGATTAAGGTATTTTGCTTGGAACTTAACTTTTGTTCATAATAAATGGTGAATTAGTGGCTTGTAGTAGTTAAATAGCTTGTTTTGTAGATGATTTCAGGGATTGAAGTAAAGTTAGGTGAATTTCTTATTTTCTTGGGAATTTTTCTGTTTTCATGTGATGATCATAGTTGGCTTGAATTGATGGCTTAATATGGTATAGAATTGGAGCTAGTGTGTGTTAATTGTGGTTACTTGCGGAAAATTTCAGCTTTGTACACAAGATTCCAGTTTAGGGTTACATGTGGTAGTAATCTGCCCTGTTTTTACACTGTATGTTCGTCCTTGAGGAAGACCGAATCAGCCCTTGGTCAAAACATGAAAGTTGTAGGTATTTGGGTTAGCTAGCTACTGGTAACATTTCAGCTCAATCGGAGCATGGTAGGATGTGAAATGACCGAAATACCCTGACTGCCACAAGCTACAATTCGTAAACAGTTTTGTGAATTCACCAGTTTGGGCTGCATTTTTCACCCTGGTTCGTATCCAATTAGCTTTTGGCCAAAACACAAAACTTGTAGCCCTATATTTTAGCTTTCGAAATCCTCTGAAAACACCCCAAACGGAGTTGTGTAGCCTGAGTTATTTCCGGTTAAAATCAGTGATGACACTGATCATAAAACTTTTGGATCTGTGATTGGCAAATTCGACTTAGATAAACTATAAATTAGGTTAGGTGGCCTTCATGAAAGTTTTTCCCCTGTCTTAGCTTCGAAATGGTATAAGGGTCACCCCGATTCGATAACCATAGCTCCGGTTATGACTAAAATACTAGAGATGCCAAATCTGCCATTTAGCTTTTGTCTTCAAATTGATATTTGCTTGTACTATTGCACTTGTGTTGTACTTGGATGATTTTGGAGCCTAATGGAAGGGCTATTGTGGTAACCTTACTTGTGTGTATTGTGGGGCTGAATTAAGGAAAAGAATGAAGCCATAAATGGCTGAATATTTGGTAAACACAAAGGGCGTGCTGCCCAAATTTGCACTCAAGGGGTTAAGTAGAATTACACTTGTCTTGAGTACGGTTTTGAGGACGAGTCTAACTCGATTTGTCTAGGTTATTCGAGTTTCCTTTTGTGGAGATATATAAGTTGAATTTCGGCCGAAACTTGTACCCTTGGAATTTACAACTGATAGAAATACGTTTCTTTCATTTCTTCGACCCAAACGGCATTTTTCACATATAATGGCTTCAAAATTTCACCATTTGAAAAGTGATCAAGGGTTTTACGAATAGTCTCTAAATAAGTCTCAATTACTTGATTCTCCTTAAATGAAACGTTTAAGTTTCGAGCCTTAGTTACTTTTCAATGCTCTTAAACAATATTTCCCCGCAGATTTGAACTCCAAGAGCGGAGTAATACCCAAAACCAACGTGTAAAGGCACTGCATCTGTTGTGAGTGTACCATCCCCTTAAATTGGTGCTTATCTGATTCATCTGTACTTGCAACTTGCAACTTGATTATCTGTGACTTTTGTATGCTTCGTATGAAACGAGGGTGTACTTTATCACACTCGTTTCTCTCACCTGGTTATTCTGGTTCCTGTATACTGTATAAATCTGTATTTGTTCTCTATATCTGTTATCTGTACCTGTTTTCTGTATTTGTTGATGTCGTTTGGAGAATTAAATCCAACGACCTTTCTGTTACCTCTGAGCTCAAATCCTGTGGCTAGCTATTCGAGTCGAGCCGGTAAAGGCCTGGTCGATTAGATAACGAACCACAGTAGTCTGTTTCTGAGAAATCTTTGGGTATTGGAGACTCTGGATTTCTGGTATACTCGAGTATTACCACCTTCTGTTCGGTTGAGGTGTTCGGGCCCGGTAAGGGGTATGTTTGGTGGACGGAATTCGGTGTAAAGTGGGGTCTACGGACATGTTGGTTCTATCTATGTTGACGGAGAGTCAACGGGTTTGGATCAAGTATCGCAATTGGGCATTTTGGCTCCTGAGAGCCACCTGTATCCTTTCTCTTTGAAATGTTTATTTATTTCCCTATCTGGTGTGTATAACTGCATGATTGATACGTGAAATGCCATGATTCATGACTACTTGCACTTCTGGTACCTCATTGAGCGTAAGCTCACCCCTTCCCGTTATCTTTGTTTTCCTTACAGGGAACAACACTTTTGAACCATGATTTTGAAGAAAGTGTCAAGCTAGTGTAAATGTTATTTTGTTACGCTCTTTTGTAATCAAAACCCTAGTTACTTTTATCAAGTATCACGTTTTGACTTGTACAACTTTCTATATATGTACTTAAGTGTTTAAGCATGTATATTAGGTGTATTCGTTTGAGATACTACTTGTAATCATTCGGAACATTTTAGTTGTGTGTAATCGGCGTAGTAGTCTCCGAGTGTTTGTTTTCTTTGGTTTCGATCGCGCGTAATCTAGGGTTTGTGTGATTCGACTTCGTAGTCCTGGCGAGAGTTGGGCAGGCGGTCCGCCAAACCCTTTGGTTCGCCTTAGGGGAAGGTGGGGCTGTCACAGAAGTAGAGAAAGAAATGTAAAAGAAATACCCTGATCTATTCGTAAAGTAAGGTGAGAATTTCGAGAACGAAATTCTTTTAAGGGGGAGAGGGTGTGAGAACCTAAATTTTTTTTTAATTTATCCAGTTTAACTACATTACATTTTTTTCATTTAGTTATCTATTCATTTAGTCATTGATTTGATAATAATTTTTATCGTAATGCTTTTCTTAAATGTTATATGTCGAAGGGAGTGAAAGAGATAACCGCAATTCTTAGTAGGGTATAAAAATAAAACTTTAGTGAACAAAGAAGAGCTAAGTGCAGTAAGTGAGAGTGTAAAGATATTTGAGAGCTAAAATAACTAGATTGTGGCATGTGTCACTATATGAATCAAGTGTTGTTTCTTAAGACTTTTTGACCAATCTTTTCTTACCATTTATTCTTCCCTTTCTTGACTTAAAACCAAACAAAACAAAAACAAGAGGAGAGGAGAGAGAGAGAGGGGCCGAGAGCTTGAAGGAAAAGGGAGGAAGAAACTCTATCAAATTTTAGCTTCAATCTTGCTTGGATTTTGAGGGAAAAGGAAGAAAATAGCTTGGGGTTTTCCATCAACCTTGGCTTAAGCTTGAAAAGGAAGAAGATTAGGTGGATTGGATTGAGTTTCATCTTGGTTGGAAAGCAAAAGAGGTAAAATACTAGATTATCCTTCTTTCTTTTGCCTTATGTTGAAATAAGATTGCTTGTTGGAATCAGGGCATGAGTTTGTGGTAAATCTTGGAAGTTCATGAGTTGATGATCCTTGTACTCCATATTTGAGTTTTAGGGTTTGGCATATATATGATTGTGGTGGCTATCTTGTTGTAATTTTGGCCATATATGTATTTATTGTTGTGTTGGTGATGAAACCATATGGAATTACTAGGTAGGTTTGGCTAAATTTGGAAAATTAGTTAGAGGAATGGTGAAAAATTGGGGAAAATGGCTGCTTGCTGGCCGAAGTAGAGGGTTGGAGTTGTGGCCTTGATTTCGAAATTTTCATGATGATTTTAAACTTGATTTTGCTCAAGATACTCTATACTACTTTAAGCTACAAGGGTATGTTAAAATTTGACCAAAATCATGAATTTTAAGTGGCTTAAATCTCACATTTTTGACCAAAACCATGGCTGGAAATTTGTTCAAGTTGGCCGAATGAGAGAGAGAGTTTTGTTAGCTTTACTCTTGGTTTTATGTGATAAAATTTTCTTGTTCATGCCTAGACACTTGAATATAATTCATGAGCAAAATGATGGGCTTTAAGAGGTGAAAAACCCTCACCTTACATGTCTCAAGTTTTAAGAAATAAATTCCAGCCTAGGAAAAAATTGACTTGAGCAGTTTAAACTCCATTTGATGGATGAAAATAAGGAAATGTTTGCATTACCATTTGCCTAAATCTTTGACCCAGCGTAAACAAGGATGTTTTCTCTTGAATTTGCACTAGAATCTTGTGATTTGAGGGCTGAGATATTTAGTTGGTTTGGAAGTAATTTTCCTTTGAATATTGTGGCTTGAAGTAGTGGATCTCATAGTACTTTATATACTTGATTTTAGGACTTGAAAGTGAGGCCGAAAGTGCTCCTGAGGCGAACATTTAAGTTTGTTACCGTAGTGAGTGTTCTAAGTGCATGAGAAATGTTTACGTGCAATATTTCTTTTCTTGAATGACATGCTTGCTTGATTGATGTACTTGTTTTGGGTGGTTATCCCATCGACTCTTTTGCATGCTTGGGGATCCAAACCCCATTGGCTAGTTGGTCGAGTCGAGCCGGCAAGGGTTTGGTCGATACGATCAATGAACCATGGGTCTTGTCACCTAGACTTGAACGTGAACTTGTACTTGAACTCCTGAACTTGAACTGGTATATTCGAGCATTACCTTTCTTGAATTTTTGACATGCGGGCCCTGTAGGGGGTTGAACGGTGGATGGAGAAAGACGCGAAGTGGTAAAATACATGATAGTATTTTGGAAAAACATTGACGGAGTGTCAACGGAATCTAGATCAAGCTGTTTGAACAAGCTCTTGAGAGCCCCATATCCTTTCAAAAGGATATGTGTATTCTTAATTGAACTGTACTGGCTTACATTGTGGTGTATTGTGTTTTTGTAACCTGAGTATGATATCCTTGTTTGCATGACTTTCTTGGAACCTCATGGGGCGAAAGCTCACTCTTTTAGTTTTGTTTTCCTTACAAGGGTCGAACGCTTGAGCGAGTGACTAGGAAAGGCCGAGTTCGGTCGGAATCTTTTGTTTTAGTATAGTTGTACCAGCTTTTAGTTTATTTTTTTGTAAGTTGGGAACTCGACTGTTGTAAATGGATCTCGTAGTATATTTTAAAGATTGTAGTATCCATAAACTTATGTTTAGGCCAAGAATTATTTTTTTTATTGTCATTGGAGATATGACTATTGTTTTAAAAAGGTTTGTTAATAAGTTAGTATTCGAATCCTAACGAGAGTTGGGCAGGCAGCCCGCTAACCCTTTTGGTTCTCCTTAGGAGAAGGTGGAGTCGTCACAAAAAATATAAGAATAATCAAAGGAAAAATATAGCTTTTATTGACTATATCAATCACTAATTTGTAAAATTAAGTAAAGAGGAGAAATTTCATTAAATATGTAAAATTATAGTCATAATTTTCTGCACTTTACAAGATATACTTTTTAAAGTGCAAACTTTTAATTGCATAATAACCATTTCCAAGTTAACTGAGGATTAATTTTTTAAAATACTTATAAAGTTTCAACAAATTGTAGAATTAGAATGCTTAAGATTGGATCAAATTGGCACTTTTAAACCAAAATTACAAAACTTTTTGGATCACAGTGAAATTTTGGAAAAGATTTTGAAAAAATTTTGACAGTATTTTTCCCTATAACTGGATGAAACTCCTTGCCAGCAAACCCAATTTCAAGAAATTTTTGACATGGAAATTTTTTCAAATATAATTCCAATATTTCTAATCCATTTAAAATCCATAAAATATCATCACATGACATAAAATAGCAAGCCAATTTTTTCCCTCCCCCATACATAAATTTCACATTGTTCTCAATGTGAGAAAAGGAAAATAAATAAAGAGTAAGCGATAATACTTTTATTATTAACTTGTGTTATCCAAATTCATGGTCATATGATGAATTTCCCACCTTATTTGACAAAGAAACAAGAGTTTAATTAATGAACCACTTCAAATGGTAAACTCAAAATAAAATAACTTCTTAAGAGTAAAAACTTGCAACAATCAAGAAGTAAACATGCAAATCAAGGTAAAAAAAAAGGGAAAGAGATCAAGCATGTGGAACTAACACAATGTTCAAAGATAATAAAAACAAAAAATTAGCTAACTTCACAAAACAAATATATGCATTAATATCCAAAGTAAAGTTAAACTAATTTCACAAAATATGTCCATAATCATTGTGACACCCCAGATTTTTGTGTAAGAGAAAGAGAGTCTGACGACTTGAAAATTCGATCATATTTTCTTAAAATTCTCTCTTATTTTGATTAAATTACTTTATAATATCTTTACTACTCATTTACTCCCTCAATAGTTGTAATAAATAATAGAATTAAGAGTTTTGCCCTTAGTTTTATAGTTGGGGTAAATTAGGATTTTTTCGTATTTTGGTAGTGTGATTAATTGGTGAGGTGTGTATACTAAATTTGGTGGTTAAGAGTGAGTTTTAGATAAGAAGACGTGTGTGATTAGAAGTTCTAAGAATAAGTTAGTGAATCATAAGTTAAAACACTAGTACGCGTGAGTTAAGGTAAATCGGCTTGAACCGACGTGTATCGTTTGCTACCGATTGAGTGTACCACTTGAACACTACTTTATTACTTTAATCTCTTTGTTATTAATTGAGCAAAATCAACCCCAAAATATCCCTCAAGGCAGCCGAAATTCTTGACTAAAAGAGAGGGAGAAAAGAAAGAAAAATAAGAACTATTCTTGTGGTGACACTTGTTGGAAGCCTAGGTAATTTTGACCAAGCAATTTTCTTTCCTTTTTATCTTCTTCTTGGCTCCATTTTCCTCCCTTTTTGGCCGAACCTAGTGAAGAGAAAAGAGGGAAGAAAGTTTGAAACTTCAATATTGAATCAAGTCTTGTTTGAGTGAAATCAACAAAACTAAACCGATTAAAGTCTCATTTTGGTGCTTAGGAGGCTAGAAGTGGTGGAAATCTTGGAAGATAGTGGTTTTTTTTTTCACTTGCAAGAAGCTTTTGGAAGGTATAAAGCTTGAACTTCCTTTTCTCTTGCTTAATCTTGTTAAATTTGTTATAGAAGCTTTTACTCTTGGCTTGCTATGGTTGATTGTTTAGTTTTGATGGTGTAGTGGAATGTTTAGCTAGGGTTTGCATTTTTCAATCTTGATTATTGTTGTTTATCTAGTAAGTAATGTTATTAAGCTAGGATATGGATTTGGTGAAGTGATTAATGGCTTGGTTGTGACATGTTAGAGTAAAAGTTGAATTTCCAGTATTTCGTAGTGATTCTGCCCTGTTTTTGGATCCAACTGGAACTGCATATTCGTCCATGATAAAGGCCGAATCAGTTCTTTCTCAAAATATGAAAGTTGTAGGAAGTTGAGTTAGCTTTCTACCCAGAAAATTTCAACTCAATCAGAGTACTGTAGCTTGTGAAACTGTTTAACCGATAGCTTTTTGTTTTCTCTGAGATTTTGATTTTGACCTTGACAATGCGAGAACTGGGTGTTGATGTTTTCATAGAAAATATAGGTCTATGTCTTAGTTTCGAAACGCCATAAAATTTATCTTGATCCGATAAACCTAACTACATTTATGACCAAAACACCGAAGGATGACAAATCTACCACTTATGATTTCTTCTCTAAACTGGTTTCCAACTTTGATATCCATGGTGATAAGTTTATTATTTGGTATGTTTGGTTGGTTTTGAGGCCTTGAATAGATGTATGTTATTGGTTATCACTTGTGATTGGATTGGAGGTTTGTTGGCTTGTGAATCCAAGTTGTACTTGGATGGGAAAATGGATAAATACAAAGGGCATGCTGCCCAAATTTTCACTCGAGAGTTAGGCGAATGTACTCGCGACTTGAACGAAGATTTGACGTCAAATTGAACTTGAATCGTCTAGGGTATTCGAGTTTTTGTTAGTAGAGATATATAAGTTGAAATCTTACCGGAACTCATGCCTTTGAAAAGTGAAAGTAGTGACCCTTAAAAATACGATTTTCTCGAGTTTTCATACCAAGTGTGACATCAAACGTATAAATCACTTCTCTATCGAAACTAAAAGAGCGAGCATACGTTTTCTAGAGTTTGTTAAGCCATATGACTACTACCTAAGCAAGTTTCATTTATTTGATTTTCTTGAAGTGAAACTCCTATGTTTCGAACCCTAATGAATTTTACACTCTTAAATGATATTTTGTCGCAGATTTAGACTCCAACCAAAGAGTTGGACCTGAACGTGATTTTGACAAGCACTAAACCTTTGGTGAGTGCTTCCAAATGCATGTTTGTCCTTGATACTTGCTCTTACATGTTTTACCAATGTGCTTGGACAATATTTGACTTGTTTGAACAGACAAGGGTGTACTTTATCGCACTTGTCCTAAACATGACTTGTTGCTGTGTCTTGAGTGCACATGACTTGATATACTTGTCTATGTGTGAACACTCTGGAATTCCAGAAACCTTGAAACTAGTTAATCGAGTCGAGCCGGTAAGGGTCTGGTCGATTAGATAACGAACCCTGAGTCTCTTGTTTTGTCGAGTAGAGTGATACCTCCTCGACTAATCGGTATACTCGAATATTACCACGCGTATTTCTCGTGGTGTTCGGACCCGGTAAGGGGGTTGAATGGTGGACGGGTTGGCGTAAAGCGGGGCACTACTGTACTGGTTACTTTACTTGGAAGTTGACGGAGAGTCAACTAATACTTGATCAAGCTATGGCGGAACTGTTTGAAATAGTGGCAGTATCGTTTTACTTGACATGTTAAATATCTAGTGTTTGGCTTTATGAAGCGTTATTACTTATTTTCTTGACTTTATATGCTCGCTATTTTGATACTTGTGATTTTAAATCATGGTCAACTTGCTACTTGGGTCTGCATGAAGTTTTGGAATCTCACCAAGTTTTGGCTCACTATATTCCATTCAATTTGTTTTCCTTACAGGGGGTACGAGCAAGGGCGTGAGACTGGTACAGACTAGCATAGTCTAGTTTTTTTGTAATTTTTGCGACTGTACTCGCGCTGCTCAATTAGGTGTGAATGTATCTGGAACTCAAATCTTTTGTTATATTTGGAATTGTATGAATGTTTGGAATAAAAATGAATGTATATGTACGTTCCAAACTTGGGAACTGTTATTTCATTTACTCTTGAGGTTGTAAACTATTTTATTTGAAATGAGTGAGTGAGTTCTGGCGAAAGTTGGGCAGGCGGTCCGCTAAACCCTGGGGTACGCGCTAGGGGGAGGTGGGGTCGTCACAATCATGAACAAAGTAATTTTCATTTATACATTTTGTCATCAATGATAAATTTCCTCAAAGTTTCAACAATTATACAATTTTTCCAAAATGGAGGTAACACACCAAATCAAAATAGAAATGACCTTTTTAAGTATTCATGAAATGCTAATAATCATTGAGTCACAAATATAATAAGTGCATTCATGAATCCGTCCATTAAAGATCATTTTCCAATTCACCTCACCATCTAGAATTATCAAAAAATTTACTCAATACATATTCTCATACATAAGTAATCTAGACAACTCAAATGAATATTAAAAAGTTCCTACAAAGCTAATTAAAATGTTACATTAGCCATTTAATACGCAACTTTTTTACCAAGCCAAATTAAGCATCAAATTAGCTAAAATTCACCAATCTTCACTAAATATTCACAACTCATGATTTATTCATCATCAATAGTCATCAACAGCTTGAACAAGTGTCATAAAAAAAATCACCAAACTTTAGAAAGACAAGAAGTTTGAAATTGCCTAAAACATAGGAAATATTCACAAATGGCAATAATCAAAAGACAAAGTTTAGTGGAGATATGTTACCTCAAACTTGTTGAGTGATGATTAGAGATGAAAATGATCATAGAAATGCACTCCAATTCTGCCCCAATTGAAAGAAGCAAGAGGATGAAACCCTAACTCACTTGAAGCTTAAATCCAAATTTGGAGTTATTTTTGAAAGATTTTAAACCATGAAAACTATTCTAGAAGGTATGGAAGATGATTTGGTGAAATTTATTTGAAGATTGAAGTGGGGTAATAAGTTGAAAAGTGAGGTTTTTGGTGTGAGTATGTGTTAAGGTGAAGAATAAAAAGGAGGAAGAAACGAATAACCAGTGAACGGGTTCTTCTTAAGACCCAAAACATTTCCAAAATCCAACTAGTTTTTGGCCAAATTTTTGGCCGGATTCCGGCCAGAAGGCTGGACAAAGAAATTTTGCTCCACTGTTAATCCAGCAAGAATTTGGTTGGATTATTGGTTGGATTTACTGCAGAGAATTTGGCAAGATTATTGACGCATTTTCTGCAATTTTCCCTCCCATTCTCATGGCCAAATTTCTGCATTTCACCCGATTTCCAACTATTTACATGTTCTTTAAATAAAATTCAATTTAACATTGAAAACGCGTCTTTCTAAACCAAATACACTTGAAACTAAATGATCATGCATTAATATAACTCTAACATGAAACACTTTAAATGCATAAAATGTATCAAATGAATATGAAAGCTCCCTTTTTGCCTCAATATAGACACTTTTGCACGTGAGATGATTTGCATGAATCCTTGTTGTTGCAACCTACAAAACACATAAAAATACAAATTAAACACTTAAAAACTACTAAAAACAAGAAATTGTTGGGTTGCCTCCCAACAAGCACATCTTTATAGTCATTAGCTTGACTATATAATCTCATTTTTCAAGGAGGTGTTGTTAATGAATAATCCACTCTTAGAGGACGAAGTGGATCAATAAATGGTGGCTCGATAACAAAAGTCACATGTTCTAATGATGTGAGAGATGGAAGTGACTTACTTATCTCAAATGATTCATAGATGTTATCTTGAATGTGTGTCACTTGAATCCTCACCAAAGGAATGTTCGCATGATCTTCTTAGGAGACAACATCTTTAGAACCTACACCTTCAAAACACCCCTCAAGAGGGGTTAAATATAAATCATTGATGTTCATCTTTTGAGGTTCATCATTAGTTCCATGGATATTATCTTGTGAAATAGACACTTTCTCATTAAAACAACACTTAGGATCATCATTTTGATAAAAAAAAAAAAAGATATCCATTTTCACATGCATCGTTCCCACCATTTATGTTAGAGTTAATTTGCATATCATTAGAAGAAATAACTTTACACAAATCATGCAATTGGTCTTGAATTCTACCAAAGTGAGAAACTAATTCATCTAACCTATTCTTAACCCTAGCAAAATGATCGAAAATTGCATTATCTAGTCTTTCTATTGCTAATTCTCAAGATGACTTAGATTCGTATTGGACAAATTCATGTTGGTAATCATAAAAACATGTAGAATCACTATAATTACATTGATTATCCCAATTATAAGCATAAGAAATACCCCAATTAGGACCATATTGATCAAAATAAGAATTGCAATGTTCAAATTCATTATAATAATTCACATTTTGTACTTGCTTGTATGTATGAGTAGCATGATAAACTCCCACACGTCATAAATTGAATGATTAGAATTAAAAACATTAACATTCCTCTTTTGTTCAATCAAATGAATAATGGTGTCTAATTGAACTTTTAACATTATATACTCAAGTTTAACCTTTCAACTACTTAAATTATTTTCAAAAGACATATCTGTAGTAATTTCTTGATTACTTCTATTCATGGAACTTTGCACGTGGTAACAATTCGTTGCCGATCTTCTACTTCTTATGCATTGTCCGCCCATGTTTACTACTCTTCTTGAACCCCTAAACATGTCTTTAAAGTAACTCATAAACAAGTTTAGTCAAGAAGAATAGGTGATTCGACACATACAAAACACATAAATAAAGACTCAACAAACATAAAACTAGGCACAAGAAAACAAATAAAATTTTAAACTAATAAAGTTACTCTTCACACCAATATTGCACAAATCCTCTCTCCGGTAATGACACCAAAAACTTGACAAGTGCAGGGTATGCATATAATAATTAAACTCATTCCACAGTTAAGTTTTATATTTATAAATTCTTAATACTCCACATGCGATTTTCTATAAGTATACAGGTTGAGATTGAGTATAGGTATTAAAGATCGAACCTACAGGGAAGAATGGACAACGACTAGCACTACTTAAACTCCTCTATTATTTAGACAATCAACAAATTAAAGGAAATAAAACTAAGCTAAACTATGCAAGAAAATAGCAAATGAAATCTCCTTAGGTTGTGGTATTCCTAACTACTCATGCAAGTGTCATTTTGGATCATTGAATACTACTGTCTTAGCTAGTTATGGCGTAATTTTCTCATGCATGTGAAAACTACTCTCGTAATAAATCAACTATACCTATAACTAATCCATACCTACTCTCGTGGTTATGAAATTAGCTACAAGTTTATTTCCTCTATGAAATTACATGAAATAAATCACTAAAACCACAAAAGTGCACATCTACTCTCCTGAATATATTCCTTAGGTTTGGCACTTTTTGAACTAGAGTTAAATCCTAATTTTCTTGACAAACTCAACACCTTAAAATTATCACAACTAATGGTCAGTTAACTATGATTAGAGAGGCCAAAGTGTTAAATAGCTTGGTCAAAATAATAGCATTAAATAACCAAGAAATCAATACAATACAATCATAGAAAGTCCAATCAAAATCCAAGGCATAAACTTTAGAAACACATATTGAAACACAAATCCAAAACTTGCATATTAACCATACTTAAGAATCCAATACAAAAGATAAAGAGTTGGAGAAGAGATAACCCTTGTCACATGAGTTTCAACTCCTCCTTCTTCATCTCCATCTTCATCCTACTGCAACCAATATACAAGAGTGCATAACACATATGACTATCTCAATTATTCTATACTATACTAATCTAAAACTAAGAAAGTGTAAGAGCTACATTTTTGTGGTGTATTCTTGCTCTCACCAAAATTGAAGACACAAGCTCCTATTTAGAGAGAAATCTTTCCTCTTTGTCATTGGCTTCAAATGTCAACATTTTTTGCTCAAAACTAAAGGTCATCATTATAGAAGAAATAAAATCAAGATTTGTTGCTAGAATATGTGAGGACTCACAATTTTCTCATTTTAAACTCCAAATTCTAGTTTATTTAATTATTTATTTGGCCAAATATTCCGAATATTATTTTCTAGCCCTTTTATACCTAAACACATTGAACTATGTCTTGCTTATATTTTTAAAGTGATTCGTTTCGAAATTTAATTCTTGAATGCTTGTTACGTGTGAATAGTGATTGCGCGTTTGGAAATAATAATCGATTCGAGAGCACAATAGGTTTGGGAAAATTGGAGACTTATACATTAGCCCTAAAGTGGTTAATTTCAAGTTTAACTACTCAAGTGATAGTTAGTGGTACAATCGTTATAAGAATTTCTTAGAGATTTCGCTTTATCGCGCACAAGTCGGAAAATACGCGTTTTCGCGCGCGTGATTAATTGAGAGACTTTAGACCCTTATTTCTAGACTATTAAGAGTGAATCATATTAGTATGAATATAAGTGCATTAGAGGTTTAGTGCACAAGTGAAACGAACTCGAGAGGAATCGAGCACGAAACGCGCGCGTGCGCGCGCGATTGAAGAGTTGACTTTTGCCAACTACCAAACTTACTCAAGAAGCTTTTATCATCAGCCATTCCTCTCTTTTTCTTCATCCAAACAGCCGAGCTTCTCAAGCAAGAAAGAGCAAGAAACTTTCCTCTTCATTTCTTTCAATCTAACCATCAAATTCACTTCAAATTACTCCAAAATTTTACCACAACTAGCAAATCACTTGGAGATCATCTTGGCTAGGAAAGGAGCTTCACCCTCACGGTTTCTTGGAGCAAAAGGGACTGAAAAAATTCTGGTTTAATACCATCTAGGAGGTAATGAAGATCCAACTCTTAAATCTTAGCTTTTGTAAGTTAAATTGCACTTGGAAGCTTGTAGCTTCATGTGGGTACTTCTATATTGTTGAAAATCTTGTGAGTGGGCTCTATGAAATCCACAATGGACTTGATGATCTGATGTGATGATATTGGGTGTTGTTTGTGTTGATTTAGTGGTTAAACTAGTGATTATAAGTGGATAGGTGGAAAGAAAACTCAAAGGAAACAAAAGGAAAGAAGGGGCCGGTTCTGCCCTGCCTTTGCCGTGCCCCTTGGTGTAGCTTTTTGTGGTCCAATTGACTTAATTTTGATGAAAATATGTTGTATAGGTTGTGTGGAATGTTTCCACCAAAAAATCACTTGATTTGGTTGGGTAAATGTTTAGATTTCGAAAATTCTTCGTGGCTGGAAACGTGTCCAGACTTGTTCTGGCAGCGAATTTCAAATGACCATAACTCTTTGCTCCGATGTCGAAATCGAGTGCCGTTTGCGGCACTGGAAACTAGACAATCCCATCTTTCCAACGGTATAAAATGCAAGTTCTAATTCGATCTGAGCAATCTGTACTGAGCTTGTAAAGTCGACTGCCCTGTTTCACGTCCTCATAGGGGACTCTGTTTTTAGCAGCAACGTGATGTCCAAAAATGACCTGGTTGTGGACTGATTTTGAAAACTGATTTCTTCTAAGAAATTGTAGCCTTATGAATGTAGTTTCTAATGCCACCAACCAACACTCAATTCGGAATTGAATTGAGTGAATTGTGGCCGAAATCCGAAACTGACTCAAGGGTAGAAACCCTCTTTTGGCTAGTTAATGCTTTAGCTTTGATTTGGGACTTGTTATTTCGAATTCTTGGTACCAACCACCTACCAAATTGCACCTTGGATGTGTCACAGACCTTTTCTTCATAAATGAATGATGTTTGAGAAAATTCATTGGCCAAATGTTTGGAAAAGAGAAAAACGCAAAGGCAAGGCAGATTGCCTTAGGAATTTTACAAACTTTATTGACTTTGTTCACTAGCTTTCCAAGGGAATTTTTCCATGAAATTTGGTAGAGGTATAGCCCTCATATGGTAGTATAATACTGCCAAATTTGGTGTTATTCCGAATCCGTTTCGATGCTCAACTAGAGTCGCAAATTTCCAGCTTCAAATCTGGAAATTTGCCCAGTGAGCTTCGTTTTCGCACCAACTTTGAAGCTACTATATCTTGAATGCCTCAAAACTCCAATTCTTGTTCCGTTTGTTGAATTTTAAACATTGCTTGCAACTCTAATAGAGTTCTAAAATTCAAAGGCTAGATCGAATCCTGTTGATTTTTGCCCGATTTTCCAAAGTTGGCGAAAAACCAACCTCCAAACTGCCTTACAAGCTTTGAACAGCGAGTTTGAGCTAATTTTTCGAATATCTTCCATTAGGAATCATAGAAAGGTTTCTTCTAGAAACTTTTAGTCCTTTGAAAGAAGTTTTCCAACGGTAACCAAGTTTTCTAATTTGGACCTACGAAGAGTGAGTTATGATTTTTGCTAGAATACCCCTTAAATCTGAAAATTTTTGAAACTTAAGGAAATGGAGTTTTTCGAATTCTCCTTTTCCCCTCGATAACACTCGAGCGTTGTACACTCGATTTCAAAGGTGAAAATCTGATTTCTCTTGTACCTTAAAATCCACCTTTGAGCCTTGATTTACGTATAAATCGGGCTCATTTTCACGAGAATTTTCTTAGACTGTGCAAAGTGTACAATCTTCCTCGATAATTAGGAGTCCAAGTAATGGATTACTATTTAATTGCTCAGGCACCGACGAGGACCTTCAAGAGGATCCAACGGTGAACGCTTTGAAACTCTAGTGACGTTTCTACTTGAAAACTTGGTGAGTGTCAAGTGCATGGATAGTTGAAACTATATGCATTCGATACATGCTTACCTGATATCCACGAAACGAGATTTTTAAAATGGAGTCGAGTGTGTACTTTATCGCACTCGTTCTCATTCGAAATAAATGACTCATGCTTGAAATGGCTTGAAACCTGCCAAATGCTTGAAATTATCAAATGCTTGAAAATGCTAAATGCTTGAACGATATGAAATTGTATGCTATGGCTGCATACGTCGTTGGAGTGAATCTCCTCGACACTCAAACATGCTTGGGGGACGCCCAACTCTCACTGGCTAACCTTGGACTTGAGCCGGCATGGGCTTGGTCGGGCTCCTTGGTGAACCATGAGAAAAATAAGTTTGACCTAATGAGAGGTCTTGCTTGGCATACTCGATGCAGTATCGCCACCAATAAATGACAGGCGGGCCCGATACAGGGGTATGTAAGGTGAAAGGGGACATGATAAGTGAAGTTCTACGGACAAAAACTTACCCGATTGACGGAGTGTCAATTCGTGGAGGTTTTGGATCGTGCAAGTGGAAAATAGCTCCTGAGAGCTCTTGTATCCTTGAATTGTTTCTGTTTACACATTATTGCTTGAATTGCTAATTTCTCGCATATTACTACTTTATCCATTATTTGGGCTTGTTACTTGGATTGTGTGCTTGCATGTGTGTTCCTTGGCCTCACGAGCGTTTTGCTCACCCTTTAGATTTGTTTTCCTTAACAGGAATGGATTGGAGCGAACTAGAGGAAAACCCCTTTTGGATGTACTTTTGTTTTAGGGTTTTCAATGTACATGGCTAGACCTTGGGTTATTGTATAACTGGAGACTTGATGTAATTTTTGGGACTTAATGTAAGACTGTAATGTTTGATGCATTTTGTACTCATGGTGTTCCATTGAATATTGTTATGGAAGCGACTTTCTTAATTAGGCTTGTATTGTTGGATATTTATATTTAAGCTTGAATTGTTCCGGCTTGAGTCCTGGCGAGAGCTGGGCAGGCGTCCCGCGGATACCCTTTGGTTCGCCTTAGGGAGAAGTGGGGTGCCACAGTTGGTATCAGAGCACTAGGTTAGAGATCTATATGGGAGACCTACTAGATACTCTACCTTTAAGGCCTGAGACAGAATGACTTAGTGGTGTTTCAAGTGGTACATGGGCAAGTTAGTGGTTAAGTTAGGCATGCCGTAAGAGACATTCATACAAGTTAATGATTAAATTTCTAACCCGAAAAGTGTACTTGTTTTGCAGGGATGGAAAATGAAAATGGGACTCCCGTGGCTAATGGGAATGGCCATGCGAATGGTCATGCTAATGGTAACGGACACGTAGAGCTTCCTAGGCCTATCTACTACCGAGCTCTTAGTGGAGGAGCTCGAGTGCGTTATGCACCTGCTACTAGATATCCCCGATGCCCGTGTAGGTTGACTTTTGCCTACCCGAACTATTTGGTGCTAGCCTTGGACGACGAGCGTCGTCAGTTGGTGACTGCCAACCTAGAGCTGCAGGCAGAGGTGGACGAGCTTAGACAGATGGTAGGAGCTCAGGGTGAGAGAATTGCCGAGCTCGAGGAGGTGATTGAGGGTGAGGTGGCTACTGCTGCCGTTGTTCGTGAGGAGCTCCAGAGTACTAGGGCTCGACTTACTAGTTTAGGTCGGGAGGTCCGTGATCGGGCCTCTGGGATCTTAGCCGATGCTACTAGGCTAGCGGATGAGGTGATGGATTTAGTTCCAACCTCTGATGAGGAGGATCCTGAGGAGGAGGTTCCCCCTGATAGTCCTACTGTGGACTAGGTTCTAGCGATTGACCTTCTTTTGACTCTTTTGACCCTTTTGACTGGGATAGTTAGGTTAGCTGGGGTGATACGAGTGCTGAGGCCATTGTATTTTGCATGACTGTGTGGTCTTCTTTTGAGGCACTTGTCTTACTTTAGTCTGGTATGACTAAAAGTACTCTTATGGCACTTACGTGCTATATTTTTGTGATTGCCCCTTACTTGCTAACTGTATGAACTTGAAGTATTAATAAATGTAAATTATTGTTATCTTTAATGTTTGCCTGCTTGGTTCTTGTTTCGATTTCTTCTTATATATAATTGATTTATTTCTTGCATTATGCACATCTAGAATAATGGAAGGATTAAGACGTGGTCGAGGCCGTGGGCGAGGAACTAGACAGGCCCAACCTCAAGGGAATGACCAGGGATCGGCAGCTGGACCGACCCAAGGGCAGGAAAACATAGAGGGAAATCAAGTGGCTACCGCCATTAATAGGATGACTGATATCCTAGAACGCTTAGCGGATAGGCAAGACCCTGCACCACTCAACCAACCTGGGGGACAGGATAGAGCTTTAGAAAGGTTCTTGAAATTCAACCCGCCTAAGTTTACTGGTGAACCCGATCCTGAGGTAGCAGAGAATTGGTTAGAAAGAATGACTAATATATTTGCTGCCTTAGATTATACCGAGGATAGGCGAGTGAACTTTGCTGCATTTCAATTTGAAGGAATATCACGTGCTTGGTGGGATCTGATAAAGGGAAAGTGGGAGAGAACTCAAACCCCTTGGACTTGGGAGAACTTCACGAGGGAATTTAATGAGAAATTTCTTCCGCCCTTAATCCAAGAAAAGAGGGAGGATGAATTCATTAAGTTGAAACAAGGGACTCTTAGTGTAGCGGAGTATGAAGGGAAATTCACTAAACTTTCCAAATACGCCCCTGAATTGGTGATAAATGAACGAAAACGGATAAGGCGATTCATACAAGGACTTAATGTGGAAATCCAGGAGGGCTTGGCTGCAGCCCAAATCTCTACATTTACTGAGACTTTAGAGAAAGCACAAAGGGTTGAAAGTGCAAGAATGCAAGTGAGAGATTTTCACAATAGGAAGAGGAACTTTTCTAGTCGTATTTCTGGACAGACTAGTAAGAGTGTTCAGCCTTCCAAAACTGGGAGAGGAATGGGAGGAATAAGGACTGCTGGAGGTTCGAGAGGACCTTTATCTAGAGGAGGTCGTAGTGGGCCGACCCAAACTAAAGGTGCACCTTCCACTGGTTCGGTTGTGACCCCTCAAGTCACTTGTGGGTATTGTGGTAAACCCAACCACTCTGAGAACGACTGTTGGAGGAAGTCTGGAAAGTGTTTGATGTGTGGTAGTACCGAACACCAAGTTGCAAGTTGTCCAAAGGCGCCAAGGATAGGAGGTAACACTCAGAGACCAGAAAAGTCAACTTCTAAGCAAACCAGTGCTGGAGGAAGCCGACCAAAGGTGCCGGCTAGGGTTTATGCACTAGATCATCAGCAGATACCGGATGCGACTGAGGTGGTAGAAGGTACAATTCCAATCTTTCACCGTTTAGCTAGGGTTTTAATTGATCCGGGTGCAACGCACTCTTTTGTAAACCCTAATTTCATGAATGGGATAGAATTGAAGCCAATTAAGTTATCATATGACTTGGAGGTTAAAACGCCTACTGGGGATCAAAGCCTAGTTGCTAACTTGATGTATAGAGACTGTGAAATTTGGGTTGGAGAACGGAAATTATTAGCCGATTTGATAGGTTTGGCGATTAAGGGGTATGATGCGATCCTAGGAATGGATTGGCTAGCCCGTTATAATGCCCAATTGAACTGCAGGACAAAGATAGTAGAATTGTGCATCCCGGGAGAGGCAACCTTGAAACTGGACATACGGGGTAGATTAGCTTCATCTGCACTTATTTCAGGAATCCGAGCCAGAAAAATGTTAAGTAAAGGAGCTCGTGGATATTTGGCTTTTCTAATCAATACTCCTAGTGATAAGGTGAGATTGGAGGACATGACTGTAGTAAAAGATTATCCGGAAGTTTTTCCTGAGGAATTGGAGTCTTTACCCCCGGAAAGGGAAATAGCCTTTAAGATTGATGTGACTCCGGGAGTAGCACCTATCTCTAAAACGCCGTATCGGATGGCTCCAGCCGAATTGAAGGAATTAAAGTTACAATTGCAGGACTTGTTGGAACGGGGTTTTATAAGGGAAAGTGATTCACCTTGGGGAGCCCCAGTCTTGTTCGTTAAAAAGAAAGATGGGAGTTTAAGGTTGTGTATAGACTATCGAGGCTTGAATGATATTACCATTAAGAATAAATACCCATTGCCCCATATTGATGAATTATTTGACCAATTGCAAGGGGCAGTAGTATTCTCTAAATTGGATTTGAGACAGGGATATTATCAATTGAGGATTTTGGAGAAAGATATACCCAAGACTGCTTTCAACTCGAGGTATGGACACTTTGAATTTGCGGTAATGCCATTTGGATTGACGAATGCCCCTGCTGCTTTCATGGATCTAATGCATAGGGTTTTTAAGCCTTATTTGGATCAATTCGTGGTCGTATTCATTGATGACATATTGGTGTACTCTAAAACTGTGGAGGATCATGAGAAACACTTGAGAATTGTTTTGCAAACCCTGAGAAAACACCAATTGTATGCCAAATTCAGTAAGTGTGAATTTTGGTTAAAAGAAGTGACTTTCTTGGGACACATAATTTCTAAGGATGGGATTAAAGTGGACCCAGATAAAGTTGAAGCTGTTTCGAAGTGGAAACGACCGGAAAATCCTACTGAGGTTCGAAGTTTCATAGGACTAGCAGGGTATTACCGGAGATTTATTCAGGATTTTTCTAGAATTGCTGGACCCATGACTGAATTGACCAAGAAAAATGGAAAATTTATTTGGAGTTCTAAGTGTGAAGAGAGTTTTCAGGAGTTGAAAAGACGTCTAACAATGGCACCTGTGTTAGCTCTGCCGACTGGGAAGGATAGTTTTGTGGTTTATACAGATGCATCTAAAGAAGGTTTGGGATGTGTTTTAATGCAAAATGGCAAAGTAATAGCTTATGCCTCTAGGAAGTTGAAACCGCATGAAGGAAATTATCCGACTCATGATTTGGAGTTAGCAGCTGTAGTGTTTGCCTTGAAGAAATGGAGACATTATTTGTATGGAGTGATATTCGAGGTTTTTACGGACCACAAGAGTCTTAAGTATTTGTTTTCTCAAAAGGAGTTGAATTTGAGGCAACGTAGGTGGATGGAATTTTTAGAAGATTATGATTGCACGATAAAGTACCATCCAGGGAAAGCCAATGTAGTGGCCGATGCTTTGAGTCGTCAAGTACAAGTGGCCGGATTGATGATTAAGGAATTGCACTTGTTGGAGGAAATCAGTTGTTGGAATCCTAAACTTGAACCAAGAAAAGTAATTTTGGGGAATATTGTAGTGAATTCCATTTTGTTGGAACGTATCAAGGAATCTCAAGAAAAGGACCCTGAAGTGCAAAAATGGCTAGAAAAAGTTAAAATGGGAGAAAAGGTGGATTTTAATTTGGGATCAAACGGTATTTTGAGATTTCGGAATCGGATAGTAGTGCCAAAGGATGAAGGACTTAAGAAGGAAATTCTAGAAGAGGCACACCGATCGAAGTTTACGGTACACCCTGGAGGGAATAAAATGTACCAAGACTTGAAGAGTTCTTATTGGTGGAAGAGTATGAAAAAGGAAATTGCCCAATTTGTCCAAACTTGTTTGACTTGTCAACAAGTAAAAGCCGAACATCAGAAACCATCAGGACTTTTGCAACCTTTGGAGATACCTGAGTGGAAATGGGAGAATATCACTATGGATTTTGTATCAGGATTACCAAGGACACAAAGAGGTTATGATGCTATTTGGGTGATAGTGGATAGGTTGACCAAATCGGCTCATTTTCTGCCGATTAACATGAAATACCCATTGGAGAAATTAGCCAAACTGTATTTGGATGAAATTATTAGATTACATGGATACCTGTGAGTATAGTGTCTGATAGAGATCCAAGATTTGTTTCGAGGTTTTGGCAAAAAGATGCAAGAGATGTTGGGGACTAAATTGAATTTCAGTACCACTTACCATCCCCAGACAGATGGACAGTCGGAAAGGACAATCCAAACTCTTGAGGATATTGTTGAGGACTTTGTGTTCTGGATTTTGGGGAAAGTTGGAGTAAATTTTTGACATTGGTAGAATTGCCTATAATAACAGTTTTCACTCTTCTATTCAAATGGCTCCGTATGAAGCACTGTATGGTCGGAAGTGTAGGTCACCGATTTGTTGGGACGAAGTAGGTAGAACGTAAGATCTTAGATCCGACTACCATACCTTAGGATTGAGGAAAGCCAATGAGAAAAGTGAAGCTGGTACGCCAAGGGATCCCAGACCGCTCAAAGCCGTCAAAAGAGTTACGCAGATAATCGGCGAAAGGACCTAGAGTTTACAGTTGGAGATCAAGTATTTCTTAAGATTACACCTCTAAAGGCAGTTTGATGTCTGGAAGGGGAAAGAAATTACAACCGAGATTTTGTAGGACCTTATAAGGTTATATCAACGTGTAGGTAATGTGGCCTATAAGTTGGAATTGCCATCGAGCTTGTCACGAATTCATTAATGTGTTCCATGTGTCGATGCTTAAGAAATACCATCCAGACCCTTCTCACATTTTGCAACCCGGAAAGTATTGAGATTGATGAGACCTTAACCTATGAGGAGAGACCCGGTAAAACTTTTGGATAAGAAAGTGAAGGAATTACGAAATAAGCAGATACCATTAGTAAAAAGTTCTCTGGAGGAATCATGGAATCGAAGAAGCAACCTGGGAGATTGAGAAGCAATGCGGAGAAAATATCCAGACCTGTTCACCAACCAAGGTAAATTTCGAGGACGAAATTTTCTTAAGGGGGAGAGGGATGTGAGGACTCACAATTTTCTCATTTTAAACTCCAAATTCTAGTTTATTTAATTATTTATATTGGCCAAATATTCCGAATATTATTTCTCTAGCCCCTTTTATACCTAAACACATTGAACTATGTCTTGCTTATATTTTTAAAGTGATTCGTTTCGAAATTTAATTCTTGAATGCTTGTTACGTGTGAATAGTGATTGCGCATTTGGAAATAATAATCGATTCGAGAGCACAATAGGTTTGGAAAATTGGAGACTTATACATTAGCCCTAAAGTGGTTAATTTTCAAGGTTAACTACTCAAGTGATAGTTAGTGGTACAATCGTTATAAGAATTTCTTAGAGATTTCGCTTTAATCGCGCCACAAGTCGGAAATACGCGTTTTCGCGCGCAGTGATTAATTGAGAGACTTTAGACCCTTATTTTCTAGACTATTAAGAGTGAATCATATTAGTATGAATATAAGTGCATTAGAGGTTTAGTGCACCAAGGAAACGAACTCGAAGAGGAATCGAGCACGAAACGCGCGCGTGCGCGCGCGATTGAAGAGTTGACTTTTGCCAACTACCAAACTTACTCAAGAAGCTTTATCATCAGCCATTCCTCTCTTTTTCTTCATCCAAACAGCCGAGCTTCTCAAGCAAGAAAGAGCAAGAAACTTTCCCTCTTCATTTCTTTCAATCTAACCATCAAATTCACTTCAAATTACTCCAAATTTTACCACAACTAGCAAATCACTTGGAGATCATCTTGGGCTAGGAAAGGAGCTTCACCCTCACGGTTTCTTGGAGCAAAAAGGGACTGAAAAAATTCTGGTTTAATACCATCCTAGGAGGTAATGAAGATCCAACTCTTAAATCTTAGCTTTTGTAAGTTAAATTGCACTTGGAAGCTTGTAGCTTCATGTGGGTACTTCTATAATTGTTGAAAATCTTGTGAGTGGGCTCTATGAAATCCCACAATGGACCTTGATGATCTGATGTGATGATATTGGGTGTTGTTTGTGTTGATTTAGTGGTTAAACTAGTGATTATAAAGTGGATAGGTGGAAAGAAAACTCAAAGGAAACAAAAGGAAAGAAGGGGCCGGTTCTGCCCTGCCTTTGCCGTGCCCTTGTGTAGCTTTTTGTGGTCCAATTGACTTAATTTTGATGAAAATATGTTGTATAGGTTGTGTGGAATGTTTCCACCAAAAATCACTTGATTTGGTTGGGTAAATGTTTAGATTTCGAAAATTCTTCGTGGCTGGAAACGTGTCCAGACTTGTTCTGGCAGCGAATTTCAAATGACCATAACTCTTTGCTCCGATGTCGAAATCGAGTGCCGTTTGCGGCACTGGAAACTAGACAATCCCATCTTTCCAACGGTATAAAATGCAAGTTCTAATTCGATCTGAGCAATCTGTACTGAGCTTGTAAAGTCGACTGCCCTGTTTCACGTCCTCATAGGGGACTCTGTTTTAGCAGCAACGTGATGTCCAAAAATGACCTGGTTGTGGACTGATTTTGAAACTGATTTCTTCTAAGAAATTGTAGCCTTATGAATGTAGTTTCTAATGCCACCAACCACAACTCAATTCGGAATTGAATTGAGTGAATTGTGGCCGAAATCCGAAACTGACTCAAGGGTAGAAACCCTCTTTTGGCTAGTTAATGCTTTAGCTTTGATTTGGGACTTGTTATTTCGAATTCTTGGTACCAACCACCTACCAAATTGCACCTTGGATGTGTCACAGACCTTTTCTTCATAAATGAATGATGTTTGAGAAATTCATTGGCCAAATGTTTGGAAAAGAGAAAAACGCAAAGGCAAGGCAGATTGCCTTAGGAATTTTACAAACTTTATTGACTTTGTTCACTAGCTTTCCAAGGGAATTTTTCCATGAAATTTGGTAGAGGTATAGCCCTCATATGGTAGTATAATACTGCCAAATTTGGTGTTATTCCGAATCCGTTTCGATGCTCAACTAGAGTCGCAAATTTCCAGCTTCAAATCTGGAAATTTGCCCAGTGAGCTTCGTTTTCGCACCAACTTTGAGCTACTATATCTTGATGCTCAAAACTCCAATTCTTGTTCCGTTTGTTGGATTTTAAACATTGCTTGCAACTCTAATAGAGTTCTAAAATTCAAAGGCTAGATCGAATCCTGTGATTTTTGCCGATTTTCCAAAGTTGGCGAAAAACCAACCTCCAAACTGCCTTACAAGCTTTGAACAGCGAGTTTGAGCTAATTTTCGAATATCTTCCATTAGGAATCATAGAAAGGTTTCTTCTAGAAACTTTTAGTCCTTTGAAAGAAGTTTCCAACGGTACCAAGTTTTCTAATTTTGGACCTACGAAGAGTGAGTTATGATTTTTGCTAGAATACCCTTAAATCTGAAATTTTTGAAACTTAAGGAAATGGAGTTTTTCGAATTCTCCTTTTCCCCTCGATAACACTCGAGCGTTGTACACTCGATTTCAAAGGTGAAAATCTGATTTCTCTTGTACCTTAAAATCCCACCTTTGAGCCTTGATTTACGTATAAATCGGGCTCATTTTCACGAGAATTTTCTTAGACTGTGCAAGTGTACAATCTTCCTCGATAATTAGGAGTCCAAGTAATGGATTACTATTTAATTGCTCAGGCACCGACGAGGACCTTCAAGAGGATCCAACGGTGAACGCTTGAAACTCTAGTGACGTTTCTACTTGAAAAACTTGGTGAGTGTCAAGTGCATGGATAGTTGAAACTATATGCATTCGATACATGCTTACCTGATATCCACGAAACGAGATTTTTAAAATGGAGTCGAGTGTGTACTTTATCGCACTCGTTCTCATTCGAAATAAATGACTCATGCTTGAAATGCTTGAAACCTGCCAAATGCTTGAAATTATCAAATGCTTGAAAATGCTAAATGCTTGAACGATATGAAATTGTATGCTATGGCTGCATACGTCGTTGGAGTGAATCTCCTCGACACTCAAACATGCTTGGGGGACGCCCAACTCTCACTGGCTAACCTTGGACTTGAGCCGGCATGGGCTTGGTCGGGCTCCTTGGTGAACCATGAGAAAAATAAGTTTGACCTAATGAGAGGTCTTGCTTGGCATACTCGATGCAGTATCGCCACCAATAAATGACAGGCGGGCCCGATACAGGGGTATGTAAGGTGAAAGGGGACATGATAAGTGAAGTTCTACGGACAAAAACTTACCCGATTGACGGAGTGTCAATTCGTGGAGGTTTTGGATCGTGCAAGTGGAAAATAGCTCCTGAGAGCTCTTGTATCCTTGAATTGTTTCTGTTTACACATTATTGCTTGAATTGCTAATTTCTCGCATATTACTACTTTATCCATTATTTGGGCTTGTTACTTGGATTGTGTGCTTGCATGTGTGTTCCTTGGCCTCACGAGCGTTTTGCTCACCCTTTAGATTTGTTTTCCTTAACAGGAATGGATTGGAGCGAACTAGAGGAAAACCCCTTTTGGATGTACTTTTGTTTTAGGGTTTTCAATGTACATGGCTAGACCTTGGGTTATTGTATAACTGGAGACTTGATGTAATTTTTGGGACTTAATGTAAGACTGTAATGTTTGATGCATTTTGTACTCATGGTGTTCCATTGAATATTGTTATGGAAGCGACTTTCTTAATTAGGCTTGTATTGTTGGATATTTATATTTAAGCTTGAATTGTTCCGGCTTGAGTCCTGGCGAGAGCTGGGCAGGCGTCCCGCGGATACCCTTTGGTTCGCCTTAGGGAGAAGTGGGG
This sequence comes from Coffea humblotiana, assembly GCA_023065735.1. Classification (NCBI taxonomy): domain Eukaryota; kingdom Viridiplantae; phylum Streptophyta; class Magnoliopsida; order Gentianales; family Rubiaceae; genus Coffea; species Coffea humblotiana. The sequence goes on along the minus strand of CM041209.1, from coordinate 32,258,098 downwards.
TGCCACAGAATATTTATTTTACAGCTGCAAATCTCCTACAAATTGTCCCTCAAAAGTAGTGAAAGAATGGAGGTGAAAATAAGTTATGCAAGTGGAAGCTGTCATTTTTGACCGGAATCCCTCTTGGCAATCCCTCCAAAATCTGGCAGGATTCTTTGGAAGGATTCCTCCCTTGTTTTTGTGCAACTTTCGATTCTTCAATTTAACTCTCTGCCACAAATCCCATCAAAAATTGGCCGAACTATTTGAAGAGATTCGAGTCAACTTTCATTTTCGACAAATTTTCTTCATTTTCTTCTTCTAGCGACTCAAATCACATTTGAAACCCGCCATCCTTGTGAACTTTAGGATTTCGATCATCATAATGTAAGCTTATTTCTTGCCCAAAACGAAATCCATACCAAAAATATGCAATTAAAAGGGGCAAATATTTCATTTAAGTACTAAGCAGCATTTAGAACTAATTCTCGCCAAAATGAGCCATTTTTCTTCTTATAATATTGAAAAAGTGACTAAAATTAATATAAAATATAATCCAAATATAACACAAAATAATCACTATCAGGAATTGTATGTCAGGAATGGTATTAAAAAATACTTTTGCCTCTCTTCATTTATTCATTCTTTCATGTTCTTATTTCTTCTTGTTAAACTCGGTAAATCTTTTTGTAAAATTTGACACTCCTTTTTAAAATCTACTAAAATTAACCACCACTCTGACAAAGGTACTTGATGAATTCGAATTCGAACTCGAGTACTTATATTTGTTAGTCAAGTCGAGTTCGAATAGGGTGGTATTCAAACTTGACTTGAACTCTATTTGAATTCAACTCGACTTGATTATAATCGTAGTTGTAGTAGTCTATTTGAATTCAAATTTGATTTGATTGTAATCTACTAAAACTAACCACCACTCTGACAAGGTACTCGATGAATTCGATTTCGAATCTAGTACTTATATTTGTTAGTCAAGTCGAGTTCAAGTAGGGTGGTATTCAAACTCGACTTGAATTCTATTTAAATTCAAATCGACTTGATTATAATCGTAGTTGTAGTAGTCTAAAAGTTGAACTTATTCAAATATGGACACAATACTAAGTCAAATACTAAAAGAGATTAATATAAAATTCAATTTTATTTATGTATAGTTGGTATCTCTTTAATCTTTGTGGCATTGACCACAACTAAAATCTCTTTCTCAATAAATAATATAGTTAGAATATAATACATTTTGATTTTTTAATTTTTACATATTCCATCTCTATTTTAACAAATTTCCCTATTTTTTTGGTTATCTAGACTATATTAGTTTATTACTTATATTGTGTAATTGACTCGATTTATTTACTAGTAAATTAGAGGCATACTAATTAGAGGGGGCCTCACACGTTGCATGAGATTTCCTAGATGTGTTGATGGCTAACGATTTGGATGTAATTATGAAATGAAATAAAATATTCAAATATTAAAAAGCAACTATCTTTTAATATGATATAGGCAACCCGCAATATACAATTCAAAAAAAATAATGGCAAAACTCTGCAGAGAGATATGCACCCAATCAAATTGCATGATTTTGATAAGAAAATTACTAACCAAAAGCTATCTGCAATGAAAATATACATCAAACTAACATATGAGATTACTAAATTATTAAGAGCTTAACTCTATTTGACATAATTTGAAAACCACTGTCTATTGGATAAGTTCAATGTGATGAAAATTAAACTAACCAATGGCTGACCCTTTTTGCAAACTGTGATTTCAAACCAAAGCTAAGATAATCTCCTGAAAGCATCACTAAGAATATGTATATTTGTCTCCATTGACATTTACATAACTACATAATTAAAGTAGGCATATGTGCCTAGACTCGAGTAGATAAAAAAATGACTTATCAACAAAAGAATTCACAATCGAATAATTATTCTTTAACTGTACTTTTCAAATACTAGTTATGCATAGTAATATTTGTCAACAATTTTTTATGGTATTATAATTGAGATAAGTTACATTGGTATCGGACTAATCAAATAATTATGACTCTCCATGTTATAAATTGTGGCATACTCCAGTACAAAATTATCAACAGTTTTTATCTATTCTAGATTCATTTCCATGATCGGACCCTAGATTTCTCTGCATGCGATATACCTAGTTTTCAATAATATCTTTATTTTTTTTATTTTTTTTATTTTTTTCTTGTAGAAGAAGGATGGAATTTAATAAATTGAGAGGAGCAAGGGAGATTTGAATCTAGAACTTTTAAATCTTGAAATCTTAACTTTAGCCACTAAACTAAAACTTTCTTGACATTTTCAATACTATCTATATTGTAATAAATATCTTCTCTCTTGCCTCTATGTGCATGTGGAGAAAAATTTTGGAGTCATAGTTCCTTCTTTAATGCATGCATTGGAAAAAGTTGTCCAAAAACTACAATATTGAAACTTTTCAAAAAAAATAATACAATAGTAGAATTTCCATCTTTGCAAGGACTTGTACCACATTAAAGACTAATATCATCACTCAACTGATGAGGATTTCCACAAATTGGAATAGCTAAAAAACAGAACTCATTTTCAAAGCGAACTAGAAGAAAATCTGAGATTGGACTTTGGAGGCAGATTTCTCAGAATAATGTTAAAATGAGAAAATATCACAAAAGTGGTGTTTTGTAGGTTGTGTGTCTAAGATAAGGGTCACCGTAGTTCACAATATTAGCGCATTAGTTGTTCAATTTATTTTTTCATTTTTTTAAGGTAAGATTTTCGACTGAATATTTGATTTTAGCCACAGATGTACTATTGATTAACACATGATCAACGGTCATGATTTGAAGGTGTAGAAAAAAAATTTAATTCTTTTGCCACACATCAAATTGGTGGAGAAATTTGTGGATTGTTGATCCAGTTGATCAATGGCTCCAAAATCACCTCAAATTCATCTTGTGGCAATCAGAATTTTTTTTGTAACCGCACATTTGATTTGCGACTATTTGGAAAATTTATTTTTTTAACTGTGCATCAAATGTGCGGCGTTAGTCATTGATTGTTGATCATGAGTTGATCAACGATCATTAGTTGACGGAATTTTTCTGCAAATGGAATTTGCAGTGATAGAGAATAGTTTTTTTCTAAAATGCACCATTGATACAAGAGATCAACGGTGTTAACATCAACCAAAAAATTTTTTTAAGTCAAAGTAGCGATTCAATTGATGTAATTTTACAGTACAGCTTAAGCCGACAGTTTTCTATAACTAGCTTATTCCCTTGGATAACCCCAACTTCAGCCCAAACATTTAGCCTATTTCTCACTCGTACAACGCCAAATCCCCTCATCTTCTTCTTTGTCTTCTCAAACGAGTGGTGTCGGCAAGGATACTCTCCTGCTTAGATTCGGTGGGAAGGAACCATTTGCAAAGTCATTGTTAAAGTGTGTTCGGTCGGCATTGTCGTTCCAGTGACAAAAATGGTGGTGGATTGAAAAAAGAATTACGAACGAAGCATTGTCATTCCGGTGACGAAAAGGGTAGTGGATCGAACAAAGAATTATTGAAGAAGTGCAAAATAGTGAAACTGTTTGTCATTATAAAGTATGTTTATTTAATAATTTTATTAATAATTGTTATATAATATTAGCAATTGTTCTAAGCTATACATATCAGCATTAGCTTTTAGTTTATTCCATCTGGTAGTCAGTAGTTCTCATTAATGAAATGTCCGTTTGTTTTTTAGATTAAAATGCATAATTTGTGTTTTTCTTGTTGCTTCATTTGATTGGTTAAACATCAAGATTGTAAAATTAATAGTACTAGTAACTAATACTAGTAAATGGTAAATGGTAAATAGTAAATGCTACAAGTAAAAAGTAAATGATTAAAATTAAATAGTAATAGTAAATACTAATAGCAATAGTACATGACTAAGGTAGTAATTATAGCAATAGTAAAATTAAATACTGAGGTAGTAATAGTAAAATCAATAGTACTGGTACTAGTAATTGGGCAAATTTAATAGTAAAATTAATAGTACTGGTACTAGTAAAATGCCGGAGTAAAATTTTAGTAAAACTAAATACTAATAGCAATAGTAAAATGTAAACTAAGGTAGTAATTTGTAAGTAATATTGGTACTAGTAATTGGTAAGTAATAGTACTAGTAACTAATACTAATAGTAAAAAGAAATAAGTCACAGTAGTAGTTAGCAGTTTAATAATAACTATGATTAGTGACTAATAAATAATAGTAAATTATAAGTAGTATTTAGTGGCTACAAGTTAATCGTAACCACTATTTAAAAGCAGTTAGTAATAATTATTTGATTAATACTAAAGAAAAACTATTAATCATACATTGATTAATACTATTTGTTTGATAACTTTATCTTTCATTATTAATTTGTAATTTGTGTTTGTTTTATTACTGGTGTTATTACTAAGTATGACGTTTGTTGAGTTAACAATAGTAATTATGACAAATTGTCGAGAAATATAAGTTGACATAAAAATACTCATAATATCAGGGAAATATATCAACGGACATCGCTTTGGTGATTCAATTTTATTAGGAAGGCAAAATAGTGGAGACCAGAGGATCGTTCGCGCCACTTGCTTGTTTGTACTCCCAACTCTATAAAGCATCTTACGCGACTACAAGCTGCACTGTTGGCCCATATATACTTCTACAGGTATGAATGTAACAACTTTGGGATGCTTGAGATTTCGTATTTCAGTTGAATGCATAATTTATATGATGTACACAATTTCATATTTTTAATAGTTATGGGTGAGGGAGAGGATGCCCAGGATTCACCCTACCATGGTGGTTCCTGCTGCACAGGAAAATAATTTTCTTAGAGGCGGTCATTGGATAGGCGAACGTACGACTAAATATGTGCCATTGCATGTTGTGTTATTATTTCGTGATGCACTTACCAAGATGGGATTCGATGAGGTACTCAGCTGATGAGTTTTGCTTTTGTACTATCATTATGTATTTACTATCACGATTGACTCCATGTTCTCATTGTCATATTTTATTTGGAAGTTTTAGTCTGTCGACTTTAATGAACTCCTTCCCGCCTATTGCTCAACCGGGCAACACATATGGTGGTCAGTAGTTCCATTGATATATTGCGAGGTTGTTGAATTTCACCTTCCACAACGGATATTCTGACAACTTGGGATGCATCAACCGATACCTGCCTTCGTTCACACAGACACAGACAAGAAATTACATTCTCTAGGCCCCTCAGACCGTTCCGGGAAGGATTGGGTCCGATAGTATAGTCATTAGGTGCAATTCTGGGAGAGTCATGATGAATCGGTTGTTGGTGACTATCGACGCGATCCAATAAGGCCCACGGATGAGTACATTGTATGGTACCAAAATCATACTATTCGCTACGTAACACCTCTTGTTTTGCAGCAAACCTGACATGATGGTCATCAAGAAGATGGGGAATAGTTCGACTACTTGGTAAATTATTTAATACTTATCTTTTTTGTCTAGCCATATGCTTGCTTTTTTGTTTATTAACATACGAAATGACTCTAATACACAAAATCCTCTTTTTTAGGTTAATTTTCTATCTCGGATAAGTTCAATCTATGAAATGTACCTCGATCCCGCCAATCCTACACAGTGTGTTATTCGAGACTAACAGCGATACGTGAGGAGGCATTTGAGGCATTGCAGTACTTGAATCTAGGAATGAAGATGATAGCTGATCCATTCGACCGTCGAGATATTGGCACATTTACCTCTAGTATTGCCCTATTTCAGATGCCTGTCGAAAATCTACCTATGGAGGTTTGTGGTAGGAAACAAGCAGTTAGGCATCATAGAGGGGGCACCTCCACACATGCTGTTAATGTGCTTGACACAAAGATTACGCAGACGTCATCACTGTCCGAATGCGACCCACCTATTGGCACACACTTTCCTTACATTGAAACTTTATTTACACCTCTAACTGTTCCAGCTTTTGGAGGTAATTTTAGTAAGACACCTACTCTCATACCCTTATTCGACTATATGTCTACTAGTGCACCGTCTTCTACTATGCCTGATACATTATTTCATATACAAAATGAGTTCTAGGATGCCCTTGATCATATCTACGACTTCCTAGAGACCTCGATGGGCTTTTCACTTGTTTTTCATATGGACGCCGATAGTCCTTCCATTAATGCTCCTTCCAAAATGTCTATACATCATTCTAGTCCCGGATGCAGTTAGACTTCCGTGTTGGACCCCTCGGTCGATGATGGAAAGGACCAAAACACCTGAAAGAGTGTAGGCATCACTTCGGAGATTTGAACGGCTATAAGTGAGACAAGATCTACCACACGAAAGGATACATTGGAAATGTGGCTACTCTACCACTCCGTACGATAAGGACAAGAAGCACGTTGGTGGGTGATATTCAAATTTTAAGAATTTTTCTTGTCAAACCTTCCGTTTTATTATCATTCAAGTTCAAGTGCTAATTAGTGTACCCATTTATCATTGAATACTACATTATTTATTATTTATCATTTTTTATATCAACATTAAAACCAAAAAATTAAAAAAAGAATGACTTGGGCAAATTTCATTTTCAACTGAAACTTTAACGAATTTTGATAGCATGCTTAATCACCATTTATGAAATTAGCACAATTCTTGTAGGTAAATTAGATGGCATTTGGTAAGAGGGTTTCAGAATGAAGAATTGGAATAAATCTAATAATTGTTGTTTGGATTACTACTATTGAAATTGAAATTTTGAAATTATAAATAAAAATTTGGAGTTCCCCAATTCTCCAGTAATTTGGAGGGTTTTGGATAAAACTCAAGTCTGATTCTTATCTAATTTATCAAAAACTAGGGATGGCAATTGGGCCACCCGCCCTATAGGAGACTAAAGGGGTGGGGGGAATTTTTTTCCCCCGTTTAGAAATGGAGCTCGCCCCGCCACTTGTTAAATAAATTAATACATAATTTTATACATATATATAAATTATATATAATATATATTATAATTATAATAATATATTTTATTATAAAATTGGTATAATTATATAATTATATTTATAATTATTATAATATGTTTATAATAATAAATATAATTATAATATAGTTATAATTATATTTAATATATAATATACATTATAATTATATAATATATAAGTATAATCAATATTTATATATATTATATAATTATGATTATAATTATATAAACTTATATTATAATATTAGTACAATTATATTTAATTAAATGTATAATATTTAATTTAATTGGTTATGAACTTATAATAATGATATTATTAGTTATATGTATTATAGAATGCATATTATTATAAGTAATATAATTGATATTATCAATTATAATAATTATACATGTTCGCTAATAGGAATTATTAATTAGTTATACTAAATTTACTAATACATTTATACTAATACATTTAATTAGTGAAAATTTCTTGTATCCCATTTCAAAAGAGCCAACGAACCAAACATCAATTATAGTAATGATATACATTCCTGGTACTGAACCAAACAGATGTATTAAAATGATTGGTTCCATTCCAAACCCAGGATGAATGATCCCAAATCTGAATCTGATTCCAAAGTGCGAACCAAATGCCATCTTAGACTTCTAGGGTTAGGCTTTACATATTTGGGTTTTACGGTTAGGGTTTAGGGATCAGGGTTTCATTAGGGTTTAGGGTTTAGGATTTTAGGGTTAAGGCTTAGGGATTAGGGTTAGGGTTTTAGAAAAAATAAATAAATAAAAGGAATCACCGCACGTGTATAAATAAATTTTGCTTTGCTGCTCATTTGAGCAGCGGCGAAGCCTTTTAAAAAAAATTCCTACTCCATTATCTTCATCAGCAAAAAAAAATTGAAATTTAAAAAAAAATTTATGAAGCCTCTCTTATGATTTGCGGCAACCCTTAAAGTAGAACTCATCCTTAACTTACACTACTATTGTGATATTTTTTTTTTGTTTTACCTTTATTCCGAGAAATTCTCCAACTTAAGGACAACATGTATACAAGTGAATGGAACAAGAAATAAAAGGGATTAATAAAATTAGAAAAATAATTGAAAGAAGCTAAAATCTCAAAGAGATTGTATCGTAGAACACGAATTTTCATCTGTAGATATCTGATTCATTGGACTGTTTTCAAAAACTGTTTTTGTATTTGAAATCTACAATAATACTCCAAAAACCAACTCTAAAAATACACACAATCTCAAATATAACTTACAAAAATACCAAAATATATAAAAAATAAAAACAAACACTAATACATTTTCTTCTTTCACCCACCACCACTACTTACCACACACTATCACCCATCACCACCACTGTCATCTACCATTGCCACCACTCCCACCCCCTCCCTTCTCCTCTTCCTTCCTCCTTTCTCTTTCCCTTCCTTCCTCCTTCTTCTGTCTTTCCTCCCCTTACCTACCTTTCCCCGCCTCTTTCCTTCCCTTCCCCCCTCTGGTCACAACCAGAAGCTATGAAAAAGGTCGTGACTAGAAGATTATGCGAGTTGCGACCTTTTTGAGACTTTTGGCCCCGACTAAATCTGGTCATAACCTTCTGGACACAACCAGAGAGGGAAGGGGAGAGGAGGGGGGAGGAGATGGAGGGGAGGGGAGGAAAGGAGGAAGGATGAGGAAAGGAGAGGTGGAAGAAAGGGGACAAGGGAGAAAGAGGGAAGAGGTAGAAGGAGAGGGAGGAGAGAGGGGGTGGAGGTGGGTTTGGGGTTGGTGGCAATGGTAGGTGGTATTTAATTTTTAAAAAAATAGTCTACAAAATTTTAAAATTTTAAAATATCTCAAAATACATCCCCAAAATATTCTTAAAAACATTTCCAAAAACACCTAACTATTTAGAGTAAATTTTTTTTACATATATCACTACAGTAAAAATTTTTAAAAAACACCTCGAAAAACACCTATTCCATATAGAGATGTCTTTCTATTACAAGTTTCTTGTGGCTATGAAGAATGATGTCCCGATCAACATAAAGTGTACCTAAGGACTTTTTTATTTAACTATTACAACATTTATTAAAAAACTGAAAAACATGTTTGTTGACGAACTTAAGAGACGACTCCATAGCATTATTGCTTTTGCTGTCTGATTCAAACGATCAACTAACTTGAATTGCAGTTTTTCTGCTCATGTGACCACGTCACCATGTCAAATTTGGAGGTGGAGCACAAGAAGTTCTGGGATCAAGTTATTTTGTCATATATGTACATGTGCATGAACAGATTCTGCAATGTGAAAGCATCATTGTAAATATTGATCCATGGGCCTTAACTAAAAATCACTGTTTGAATACATTATGTGCACTAATTGAGTAAGAAAATGTCTCCAATTTTTTTAAAAGAGATATCCACATTTCAGAATAAGGATAATTTCATAAACCTCCATTGAGGTTTTTGACAATTCCAACCACCTTTCTTGAGTTTTGAAAAATTACATTTATCTCTCTTGGTGTTATGAAAAGAGTATAATAGTCTTAACAACTCTATAAATCTTAAGTGAAAAATGGATGTAAAGGAAAAACAAAATTGCATTTTGCAAATATTTCTTTATTCAAAGCTCTAACTTCATCTTACCTAATACATTATATTCAATGTCTAGGTTATTTAAATCGGCTTCTTGCTTAATTTTATAAATAGTTGACTAGTAGAGATGCATTTGTTAAAAATAGTTTCTTCATAACTTACTTAGCAAAGGGAAAAAAAGAAGTCCAACCATCAAAAGCCATGAAAATGGCCTAAATTTTATTGCAGAGGACTATTTTAAAATTTTTTACTTAGCAAGCAATGATGATATTTAATTTCTTTTGTCATTTAATTTGTTTTGTAAATCAAATAGGGGCAATATGGGATATTCATTAGAGTTTTTGTGCTTACATCACCATTTGTTATCAAAATATACTTTTTAAGGGAGGTTTTTGTGAATTTTCAAATTTCAAGGGAGGTGGCTGCAATTGTTACAAATCTCAGGGGAGATTTTTGAAATTATTCCTTAAGAATAAGGGAATTAGTGGTTCTTTTTGTGCTACCAACTAGTGGTGGAGCTAAGACCTTCGGTTAATAGAAGTTAAAAATGTTTTTTGGATGAATACCGAGGGAAAAATTACTCAATAATGGATAAAAAATTAGAGATACACCAAGACGCTATTGTAAGGGGTATATTTTACTACGAAAATATGATAACAAATTGATTATGTTACTAAATTGATTTAAAAATTGATACATCTTGGTAACAGTGCTCCTTTCTGTGCTACCAACTGATGGTAGAGCTAAGACCTTCAGTTAATGAGAGTTAAAAATGTTTTTAGGATGCATACAGAGGGAAAATTTACTTAGTGATGGATCAAAAATTAGAGATGTACCAAGAAGCAATTGTAAGTGGAATATTTTACTATGAAAATGCGATAACAAAGTAAACCAAATTCTTGTGCAAACCTACTTTAATATCCAAAAACTCATAAATACATAATTCCATTTGGATTAACTGTTTTTGGGGTTGTTTTTAAAATATTTTATTGCAACAATGTATATGAAAAACTTTTATTGTAGATGTTTTTTGTGGTGTTTTTGAAATATATTTTGAAATATTTTTAAAGTTTAAAAACTTTTTAGTGTATTTTTAAAAAATTAACACTACCACTCACCACTGCCTCCCAACACCGTCACCACCCCCTCTCTCTTCCTCCTCTTCCCCCTTCCCCTTTCTCCTCTCCTTCTTCTCCTTCGTTTTCCTTCTTCCTTCTCCTCCCTTCCTCTTCCCCTCTCTTTTCCCGCCACAACCTTGCTGCTCTTCGATCTAGTTGCGGACAACTCGGGGCGGGAGAGGTGGGAGGGGTGGGGGTTGTGGCGGGAAAGGGGACGGGACGGGGAAGGAAGGAGGAAAGGGGAAGGAGGAAAGGGAAGGAGAAGGAGGGAAAGAGAAGAGGAGGAAAAAGAGGGTGAGAGAAGAGAGAGGAGGAGGGAGATGGTGGTGGGTGGGGGTAATAGATGGAAGAAGAAAAATGATGTACATGTAATTTTTTAATTTTTTTTATATAGTTTGAATTGTTTTTGATATATTGTATGGATGTGATATTTTTAAAGTTGTTTTTGTTGTGTATTACTATAGTATTGTATATGAAAAACTTATTGTTCAAAAAATGAGGAATCCAAATAGAGATATTGTTTCAAAAGCACTAAACTGTACCTAAACTATATGAATAATTATGGGTTTGCTTTAAAAGCACTTGAGCCTGTTTCAGGTTACGGGTGCATCTTTTAACTATACCTAAATTTTTACTTTAGTATCTAAACTTCAAAACAAGACATTTTAGTCCCTAAAGTATAAAATTTATTTAGCATTAGTTCTTAAAGTATAAAATATCTCCTACTTTAGTCCTTAAGGTATAATATATGTCCCACTTTAGTCCTAAACATAAAATTTATCCTACTTCATTTGAAAATCTTTTCCACTTTTATCAATGATTTTATTTAAATGAGATAAATTTTATATTTTAGGGTCTAAAGTGTCTTATTTTAAAATTTATGAACCAAAGTAAGAGTACAGATATAGTTGAAAGGGTGCAAAGTAGAATCAACTCAAGTAATAGCTGCGTTATTACAACTCACACAGCTATTTTGAAGTTTTTCATTTTAAAAAAAAAAGTCCTTTCCTAAGTTACAGAATTAGATTTTTATTTTTAATTTTTTTCCTAAAAGGAAGTTGCAGAATTGAATCAATAGCATCTTAAATTCCCTAAGCATAAAAGAGTAAAAGGGAAAGGCAAAAGTAATAAACAAATAAACAAATAAATAAAAAGAAAATCTTGCAATTGCTAAGTACCAAAAAAAAAACCCTTTTTTAAGAGACATTTATAAGTTGTTCTCCAGAATAACAGTTCTAAAATTCAAATATCCATTCCAAACAGTTATATAGCCCTGTATTCGTAAATCAAGACTTTCGTCTCAAATTCATTTCTCACACGATCACACACTCAAACATGCATATTCTTCCTCTTTCTTTGCTTTTTCCCCCCTTTAAATCTTTGATTTGTTGATTCTGACTCTCCGTTCAATGCTTCAACAATTCCAGTTTCATCCGCATGAGTTTCACGTAAGTTCAAACCTTTTCTTTTCTGATGATTTTCTAATTCTGCTCGCGTATTTTTTGTAATCAATCCACTTTTCCGTTTCTCTTTTCAGTTCACTTTTATTATATTGAAGTTGTTCTTGTTTTCTGAATAGCGATGTAGCATTCTGACTTTGATACTATTTTCTAGCTTTCTATCTTTGGTGGAATCATTCTTGGAAAACCAATTTAGGGTTTCCTTTTTCACTCTTTGTTTCTTTAATTCCCATTTCGGGGATTTCCAATGTTAATCCCTTTATCAATTGACTTGCAAATTCTCTTGCTTTTATTATTTCCCTTTTTTTTCTCTTTTGTACAATTTTCGTAACCCTATTTTAGTTATTTTTCCTTCAATTGATTTTCTTTTATCTCCCCAAATTTTGCATATTTCTTTCTTTGGTTTCATTTCTACTTTTTTTCAGCAATTTTCTTACATATTCAATGATTTTTTTTTCTTTGAGTTTATTATTTCTGGGAATATGTTTTCTCACCTTGACAATATCACTTAATGTTTACTAATTCTGATTCTTTTTTCCTTCACCATTTTTCTAGTATTTTATTTTTCCTTAATTACACAATTTTTTCCCAATACCAATTTTAGGGTTTTTATTTTATATTTTACTCCGACCGATTTTCTATTTCCTTCGGATTTTTCCTCTATTTTTTCTTCTCTAGATCTATTTTGTAGATATTCCTTTGGTTTCCTTTGAAAATTTTCAATGATTTTGTTTATGTTTTTCTATTTGCTTTACTAATCTTCAATTTTTCTCCATTTTTCATTCTTTTCTATTTTATTTTTTCTGGATTTTTCTAAAAATTCTTGATAGGGGTCTAACATTTTTTTTGTGATTCTGATTTTTTTTCCATCTTGTTCGATTTTGATTCTTTTCCACTCTTTTTCTTATGTGAGCTACCTTTTTGTCTGGAGACCAATTTAGAGGGTTTTGCTTTTTTGTTTCTGTTGTCCCCTGTTTCTTTGGAAATTATCTCTGTTTTGAAATTATCTTTATTTTTCCTTCCTTGTTCATTTTAAGTTTATTTGGAAAATCAACTCAGATAGCAATTTGAAACTGGTATTTAACAATTTCCATTTCTGACTAAATTTTTGTTTTTTTCTCAAGCATTGATTCACAATTGCTTCCGAGGAGTTCTCAACATTGGTGTTAATTTATAAACCTCTATCATCTATGGTTCTTTTATTGCTTGAGGTAAGATTTCAGTTCTCTTGTATTTTTATGTGGGCCATAATTGGATTTGCTTGTGTTTATGTCACGTCTGATATGAAGCATTTTGGTTTTGTATCCAAATGACACATGAATGCTGGCCTGTGATGTTAACTATTGTTATGTGTACAAGAAGGATTTCAAATACTTGCATATAACACAGTGATAGAGTTTGCTATTGGGTTTTAGAGTAATTTGCCCTTGTAAATGAGTAACAAATACAATCATTATTTAAGCACTTGTCCTAGTGGGTGTCTTTAAGTGATGGAAGAAAAGTAATTGAACTGTGTACCAAAATTCATAGTGATTGGCATCCAGCATTTAGAGTGATGACAAGAATAGGTAATACTGCCCCCTGAGATTATTGAGCTTTTGGTCGTTTCTTTGGTTTCCACAGTTGATGAAACTAGTTCAGTTTTGGTATGATAGTCAATTTTGCAATATTGAAGATAAGAACTTGGAGAAGCTTAGAAGTTAGGATTCAGATTATTAGGTTTAGTGCTTTGTTTTGTTTCAACGGTCAAGGAGTCCAGATCAATTAATCTAGCATAATAGATTTTGGAACATTGAAGATAATAACTGGGAGAAATTATTTAGGCTTTAGAGCTTTCATGGGTTTAAACAGTTGAGGAAGTCAGTTCAGATTTTCTAGGATGGAAATTTAAAGATAAGTGAGATAGCCCCACCTCCCCTAGGGTGTACCCAAGAATTGGTGGACGGTCTGCCTAACTCTCGCCAGGACTCAGTCATGTATCATGAAAATTTACAAATAAAAACCTCAAATATAAAAGCGATTTAATTACAACCTTTAACATATATACTCATGGATCTCTAATGTCCACACAATCTACAATACAACCAAGGAGTTAAACTTGCAAAAAAAATCAAACCAAACGAGCTGGCTAGACAACTATGAAGTACTCGCTAGAGCAACTAACAAATTTAGAAGAAATCGAGACCTTCCTCATTCACCTCTTATGTTCTCATGCCTGTAAGGAAAACAAATTGAACGGAATGAGCTAAAAAACCTAGTGAGATTCCAAGTAACCAAACAGGTAACATAATAGGCGAGATACCATACACCGGATATCAAGAAACAAGCCACACTCAAATAGATCAGGACCCAGTATATAGTGTTAAACAAGTAGCCAAATAGATCATACAAATGTGTACAGTAAAGAACATATTCATGGCAAAGGATATAGGTTGCTCTCAGGAGCAAGTTCCACTACAGCTTGATCAAGGTCGGTTGACTCTCCATCAACCACGATTTTAATGTTCGTGAGATCACCACTTACACCAATTTTCCGTTCACTAAACATACCCTTTACCGAGCCCGATTGTCAAGGAAATACCCACAGTTGATGCTCACTGCCTCAAATCCGGCCGACAATCCAGCTAGAAAGTGGTCGGATTCTGGCCACATTTCAGTTAAAACAAAACGGCCAGTACATATTTTAGCAAAATATCAAAAATTTAGTCGAGTTAGCTCAAGTTAATAAAGTACATGTTTGCCTATACGACGATAAATCAAGTACCTAGTAATTTCTAGCAACAGTTAGCATGTAACACGCACCCCAAGCACATAAGAAAGTCCGGTGGAATAACCACCCGAGTGACCAACAAGTCAAGCGCAAATAGAGCAATTCATTTCATATCCATATCAAGAAGTTAACTACAAAGGATAGAGTATGATAGAGTACATCCTCGTCCCAAAGGTCATCAGCTCAAGAGCAATTACATTAACCAAGCAAGCATGTTATTCAAGCAAGAAAACATTCCACGTAAATATTTCATGTACTTAGACCACTCACCAATCAATTGCAGCCCTTCACTTTAACTCTGGTTTGTCCTCTTGAATTCTCTCGAGTCCTGTGGTCACATACTATATAAAAAAGACTAGCAATACAAAACCAAAATAGATGAAGAAATTAAAACTTCCAAAACTTCATTTCTTTTCATTTAAACCTCAATTCCCACTCATAACCAAAACTCAAAATAGTTTACCAACTCCTATCCTAAAGTTGGAAATGAAAGTAAGAACAGTTCTAGGAAAATAGAAATTTTTCTAATTTTGTACGAATACTATTTGAAAAATCATATCTCAAGTTTCTTAATCCAAAATTTATAAACTTTATACCGTCGGAAAATACATTCAAAGGGTTACAATTTCTCAGAAGATACCTTTGTAAGATTCTATCCACAAGTCAGTCAAATTCCAATCTAAAATTGCTGCTTCATCCAGTAGAAAGACAGAACAGGTATGAAAATTCAGTCAAGTTTGAAAATCACAGATATTCATAGGAATTGATAAAAATTATGGAAATGTTTATGTTTTGAAAGTACTCTGAATCTAGTTTCAAACTCAAGAAACGGAACTCAATTCTGACTTTTCTACACCAAGATATAACAGATTTCCAAGACTGCTCAAGGTACCCTACGAAAAATTTTCAGCAGCACCTCCCCTTGTTTTCTTTACTTTTCCATCCAAACTCAACACCAAATTTCATCTCAATTTAACCTCAATCATAACCACAAATCATAAGCTATCAAATACACTTAATTAAGGCCACAAACCATCCAAATATAGCCAATTATAGCTCAAGACCAACCACAATCAAGTTGAGTTTTTGGAAACCTAACCTGAAATTTTCACAACAAGTTAGAATTTTCTTTAGGCAAGCCAAACTAGCATATAAAAACTAGATATTTCACATGGCAAAACTATCAAATCAATGGCCAACACTTAAGCATCATATATGGGCAGAAATTTCCACCATAAAAACTGAATTTTTCCATATCACCACTTCAAACCATGAAATTTCTCATAAAACTACCAAAATTGCAATCCTAAACTACTAGTTTGCAAATATTTGAAGTAGAGGGAGTTTCTTACTAATAAATACCTTAGAACCCTATGCAAAGAGGCTGCCAAAACCTTTTCCTCCCCCAAATCACTCCACCAAAACCCTTAAGCTTCCTTAGTTAACACTTTCTGTGGGAGTAGTTCACAAAATCAATGGTTGATCCTCAAGATTCAAGCAAGAAATGGAGGTTGAAGATGAAGCTTCTCTCTTGTTTTTCCCTCTCCAAGGTTCGGCAAAAGCAAGTGCAAAGTGAAAAAATTTTTTGGTCAATTTTTGTTAATTAAAGAGGTAAGAAAGTCTTGAGTCAAAGTCAAAGATCCAAGAATTTTGTGACAAGTGGTTTGGCCAAGATCAATCCTCATCTTATTATCTTCCAAAGGCTAAACTATCTAGCTAACCTCTAATTATCCATTAGCACATTATAAATAATATCCCTTTATGCAAAATTCTACCTAGTCATAAAAAATTTATCGCACTTACCGCAATTAGCGAGTCTCACTTCCATAATACATTTCAAACTTAACATGAACTAACTTATGCAAAGAAAATGATTTAAAAACTTGACTCACTTATAAAAATATCTAGGAAATTAAGGTAATAATTTAAAGTAAAGAAAATGCATTCAAAGAAATAAAATAAAATACAAAATAATTTTCGAGTCCTCACAATAAATATTTGGAGAAGCAAAGGAAGTAGAAGTCAAAAATTTAGGAGTCCGCTTTAATAGCCAACAGGAATTTAGTGACAAGAAACTCAATTCTGATCGTGATGCAGCAGACCTGAGACAAGTGTTGGTATTTGGGTAGGTTTATTAGGCTTTCTTTCACACAATAATAGGTAATTTTGATATTGATGATAAGGACTTAGAGAAGTTAAGGGAGTTTGAAGTAAGTTATGATTTGGATCCAAGCCCTAATCCCAACCCGCAACCTCTCCTTCCCGACTCTCCTCTTCCCTCATCCTCAACCATCATAGGCCTCAACACCGACCCACAACATCTCGCCTAGCTATTTCCCACTTTTAACCCCTTCTCCAACATCAGATCCCCATCCTACCACACCTTCCCTTCTTCATACCAGATAACCATTGTTCCCACCACCTTCTATCCTACGACATCCCTCCTCTTTCCCACCCTCTTTCCCCTCCACCTCTCTTCTACCATTCACATCCCCACTTCCCTAACAACCCCACATCCAAGCACCAATCCTAACCCACAACCTCTCTCTCCCAACTATCCTCTTTCCCTATCCTAAACCATCCTACGGTCTCAACACCAACCCGTAACAGCTTCCCTCCCTGTTTCCCAATTTTAATCCCTCCTCCCCCATCCCCTCCCGACCTCACCACACCTTTCTCCTTCCCCTCTCCCTTTCATCATAGTTGACCATTGTTCCCTGCCATCTTCCCTCCTAGACTAAGACTTGTAAGTTTATTTACTTTAAGCTTGTCATACTTGACCAAGACCTTCAATAATAGTAAGAACGTTTTATGGCCTCAAATTTTAGTAGGTTGTCTACTCTCTTGCCAATCGTGCACACAAAAATTTTGGTTTTCTTCACCCGCCTTCCCCACTAATCTTTCCTCTTTCCTCCCCGCTTCCCAAACCCCACCCCCTCCTCATTCTCCTATTTCCCATAATTATACCAGACTACTACTCCCATTCCCTACTTCCACCCCTCTCATTCCCCTTCATCTCTCCTTTACCACACTTTGCAACCCCCTTCCTGCCACGAAAGCCCTACTCCTCCCAGCCCACCACATCTCTCTTCACCGCAATTTCCTCCATTGGCCTTCTATCTTTTCCCTCCATTCCAATCTTCTCTTCTCCCCATCTCCCCCCTAATTATCCACACCCATCTCTCCTTAAGACCATTGCAGCCCACCTTCCTGCCACGAAAGCCCACCATATCTCTCATTCACCACAACTTCCTCTATTGCCTTGTATCTTTTCCCTCCACCCCAATCTACTCCCCTCCCCATCCCCATCTCAACCACACTCTTTTCTCACTCTCTGAGCCTCAGCAACCACTACCCTTCCTTCCCCCGTAGCCAACCCTTAGGCCCCAGCCCCAACCCCAACCCACAACTTCTCCGCTCCCTGCTGCCCTCTTTTCCCCCTTCCACTTTCTTTTGTTCATGCCCTGCTAAGCCATTGTTCCCACACTCTTTCTCGCTCTCCGAGCCGCTCAACAACCACTCCCCTTCCTTCCCCTATAACCAACCCCTAGGCCCCAACCACAACCTACGACTTCTCCCCTCTCTACTGCCCTCTTTTCCCGCTTCCACTTTCCTTTGTTCATCCCTGCTAACCATTGGTTCCCACCACTATGCCACTTTCTGCCACCCCTTCTCATTCCTTCCATGTCTCTCTAACCATCCACACTCCCTCTCTCCTCACCACCCAAACAATCCACATCCAAGCCCCAACCCCAAACCACAACCTCTCCCTCCCAACTCTCCTCTTCCCTTCCCCCTCCCCCCAATCCAAGATCCCAACCCCAACCTACAATATCTCCCCTCTTTATTTCCCTCTTTTAGCCCTTCCTTCTCCCTCCTACCACCACACCCTTTCCCCTTTCCCCTTTTCCCCTCTCCACATTCATCCCAATTGACCTTTATTCCACCCACCTTCTCTTCCTAGACTAAAAATTTAAATTCACTACTTTAAACTCATCATGTTTGACTAAGACTTTTTAATTCTTGAACTTAGTCATCACTAAAAATTCACTTTTCCTGGAATAAATGGTTGTCTCATGATGATGGTAAGTTTTATTAATGGTAAGTTGATGAGATAAGTTGTCCACTCTTTATAATTCTTGGCATTCCAAAATTTAGGGTTTTCTTTCACCCTCCCCCCACCATCTTCCTATCTTGCCCTTCTCCCTCTTTCCCTCCACCCCCTCGGGTATTTTCCTATTGCCATCAACCAAGAGCCACAATACCACCAACAACCGGCAACATTTCCCCTCCCCATTCTCCAAACCAAACCACCCCTCTTCCCCTCTTTCCCGTGATCAACACCAACTACTACTCCCATTCCCTTCTTGCACTTCTCCCCTTCATTCCCCTCCACCTTTCTCCTACTATCCACACACCCATTTCCTACATCTTCCCAACCCTGCAGCCCCCTTCCTACCCCAGCAGCTCCACCCCTCCAACGGCCTGTTATATCTTTCTCCACTGCAACTCCTTCCCTTTTCTTTCCTTTATTGCTCCACCTAGTACCCTCCCTTGCTCTGCCCCATTCCAGCCACCTTCTCGCTCCCTAGATCCTTAGCAATATCTCCCATGCCTTCCTTACAACCAACCCCTAGGCCCTAAACCCAATCCCAACCTGCAACCTCTCCTCTCCCTACAACCCTCTTTTCCCCACCCCATCTTCCCCTAGGGGTGTTCACACTTTAGGAAAAACCTAATAACCGACCAATCCAATTTAGATTAGAAATCGAATATTAGTAAAACAGAATTCAGGAAAATCGATTAAGATCCAATATTAAAATTTGGTAAAATAGCTTGGAAATCGATATTGAAATTCAATTTTCGAATTCCAGATTGCCGATTGAATTATCGAATTTCACATTTTAATTAAGTATTTTATATATTTCATGTCTAATAATATATCATATTACATGATAATGTATTAGTCAACAGTGTTATAATTTTTTCTTATAAACAAATATGCGACCTTAAAAGCACATTAACACATTAATAACTTTTATAATATTAATTATATAGTAAATATACTTAGCTAATCTATATTAGAAAACTAATCTAAAATTTAGGATATTTTACCAAAATACCGATTATCTGTTCGAAATTCAATTACCAAATAAAAGTTTGAATAGTAATTGGATGTTGACCTTGTTGAAAGAAATAAAAAAAAATAAAAATGTTTTTATTGAATTACCAATTATCAGCCAATTAACACCCCAACCTTCCCCTATTCATCCCAACCAACCATTGTTCCCACCACCTTCCCTCCTGTTGCTATCCCTCCTCATTCCCCTCCGCTTCTCTCCTACCATCCATACCCTCTTTCCTTCCCTTTTCCTAACCCCTTCCTGCCCTTATCTTAAGCCCTAAACCCAATCCCAACCCATAAAATCTCTCCTTACTACTGCTCTCTTATCCTTTTCCACCCCTCTCCACCCGTCTCCTGTTCATCCCAACCAACTATTATCCCTAGCACCTTCCCCCCTCATTCACCTCCGCCTCTCCTTTCCTTACGCTACCCACACCTCCCATTCACGTCACCCCTCCTCCCTACTCCACCCCAAACCCTCCTTAAATTCCCACTCCTCCCTATTGCCACTACCTCCCAGCGCCACATAGACAGCATGCAGCCTCTAGCCTCCAGTACTCCCATTCCATCCCTTTCCCTCGTCTCCCCCTATCATCACACTCTTTGCCCTCCTCTCTATTCCTATCCTCCCACTGTTTTTTCGCAGTCTTCCATCCTCCTTTTTTCCTATCCCTACCACCTCTCCACCATACCCTAGCCACTGTTTTCTCCTACTCTTCCTCCTTCCTCTTTTCTAATCCCAGTACCTCCACCCTGCCCTAGCCACTGCTTTTCCCCACTCTTCCCCCTCCTTTCCCATCCCTCCAACTCCTAGTTTTCCCCCACCCCTTCCACTTTTGCGTTTTTAGATTTTTCCCCCACCCCCACCCCCATCCTTTCCTCCTCAAAGATATTAAGTTCAAAAATTATTTTAGGAGTAGAAAATTATGAACACATTTCTCCTCAATCAGTTTAGGAGTAGAAAATAAGTTCAAAGATTATGATGTGTGAACAAATCGAATAGAAACTTTTATTGAATCTATTGATTTTGAGTTGTGGCTTGTTGTCGTGGATGGCACTTATAAAGCTTAATCACTAAAAAAGGAAAAACTAGAGAAAATAGTAAGAAAGAGTTTAAATGAAAGTGATAACAAATGTTGGCACAAAAGATACAAGTTATTGATATTCTTTGTAAAGCTTTGCATCAACATAAACTAAAGAGTGTAAAGGATGTAAAGTATTGAAGAATTTGGAGAAGATTAGAAAATATTTATGATAGTAAATATCATAATTTTAGTGAAGACAATGAAGAATTTCCAACCTCAAAATTATAATGAAAAGAGAATATAAATGATTTAAATAATTGAAAAGATTGTTAGAAGTTTGTACGAAAAGTGAAAAAGAGCTATTGAATTGAATAAAATATTAAAATTTCAGTTGAATGAATGTATATTAGAGGAGGCACAAATTAGAGAAGAAAATAAGAAGCTAAAAAGCCACTATAGATAGCTTAAAAAACTCTCACAAAAAAGTAGAAAATTCTAACAAGGAATTGAAGAAGAAAATGAGAAGTTGAAAGGAAAAGAGAAAGTTTATGAATTTTTAAAAAATCGAACATGCACACAAAAAAAAAATAATGAATGATTTAAATTTGTGCTTAATCAAATTATCTTGTAAGAAAGAAAAGATTGAAACTATATAATGCAAAAGAAAAAAATATTGTTGTAAGAGAAAAATGGATAGAAAAAATTCTATTGGTGATAAGAAGAATTTAGTTAAGGGCTAAAGAAATGTGTCCACTAAAAATATCTTGTAATTATTGTGAAAAAATTACACATCTATCCTATCAGTGCAATATACTAAGAAAAATACTATGAATCGAAACAAATACATATAGGTTTAAAAGGAGAAATATATCAATGATAACAAATATCCCATAAAGGGTTCAAATGAGAAATAATGTTAAAAGTACAATATACTCTAATGAATACCACAGAAGAATATCCATCAAACCATATTAGAGGGAATAAAAGTATTTTTATGTGATAGTTCTATGTATAATGGTTATCGAAAAGTTCCTAATATTTTATGAAGATACCAACAAAGCAAGCTTTAAGAATTATTAATATAGCTGCTATTTGTGGACATAAATGCATTCACTTATCATCTATGTATGATTGTGGTATGATCTTATATGATTCAATTATTTATCATTAGTTAAATGAAGAATAAATATAAAATGAATTTGGATAAATTGATGCACTTACTTGTTAGGCTTATTAGATAAATGAAATGCTTGTATTTCTTGAAAATATTTATAATGGTGTATCTTATATGATTTATTTGAGGGTTGTTAGTTTATTGAAGAGTTAAATGCAAAAAATTAATTTTGGAAAAATTTGTACACTTGCTTAAAATTAATTAAACCCTTGTTGGTTCAGCTATCTCATGAATTGAAAATTAAATTCATTATCTAATGATGGATGAGATTTGAGAACTAAAATGTTTTTAGGAAATTTTGAATGAATTGGAACAATTATTCTATGATTGTTATGATATTCTAGTTGTTCGCGCCCCATTTTTTGCAATGGAAAAAAAAAGAGATTTATAAAAGATGTGATTTTATAAGTGAAAAAGGACCTAGAATGGGACTTTGAAGAATGCGACAGTTTGAGTCCAAAATTTAGTCTAAAAGGGTTTTTAAGAAAAAAGAGGAGTCGCCACTTGAATATGAGTTTTGGTGTACCAAGTCACCCAAAAGTGTTTTTTGATAAAAATAAAATAAAATAAAATAAAATAAAATAAAAATAAAACCTTTTTCGACAATCCAGGTCTTTGAAAAACAAGAGAAAATGGATTCGGAAGTCACGATTGAAGAAAGGGAAGGCAAAGGTTCGATTAACTCAAACCTAAGGCACCCTTTCAACCTAGTCTAAACTAGTTGCGAGGTTTTGTCAAAATTTCTTAATCTAACTCTCAATTTTATCACATTTGGATGTTTCCTACATGGATGCAGATCTAAATTTATAAAATATCGAAGGGGACAAAATATCCATTCAAGGGTTTAATTGATACCAATCGCATTGATTGTGAAGGCCAAAATAATTCCTTGAAGGGGGTCCACGAGTATGCGAATGATGAAATTCAAAGAAAAGAAAAGAAATTATATATCTAGATATAAGTGGTCAAAGAATAGGAATGCAGCATAATGGGTACGGGAGACAAAAACTCGTGACATAATTTTCTTATACAGGGGTCCGATGGGGTATTTAAACTAAAGAGTTATAATCGCCCATTTCCCATATTTGAAGAATAATTCTCCTAATATAGACAAGCAAATGAACTAGCTTAAATGAAATGCAATTCTAAATGACATGATTAACGCACATAGAGGATAGGGGGTAGAGGATAATATAAATAGGAAATATCATGCAAATGAGGAAAAATCCCTAAAAATAAAAATATGCATGAAATATAATGAATGTCACACAAAATGAATCTAACCGCACGAACAACCTAAGGGTCTAGCATTGGACTAGCCCATTTCTAAAAATCTTTACTAGCGTTGGACTAGCAAGTAAACGGAGGGAGAAGCCACAACTAGTGTTGGACTAGTGTGATGACGTCATGCATTTTTAATACATAATAAGACAAATAAAGTATAAATTGAAACAAATAAACACATAAGAGCACGTAGCACATAACACGTAAGCATAATATCTAGATGCAAAAATCCTAAGAAAAGCGGGTAAAGCATATAACACATAAATCACATAAACACGCAAAACCTATCTATTACATCGGGGAGCCTAACTACAATCTAAAGTGGGAAAATATAATAAAAACAAATCTAGTTATCCTATCTATTACATTTTTGAGGTATTTAAAATGCCTCTCAAATAATTATAAAAAATTAACTAAAGCAAATATAAGAAAATTTGAATGAACATTTAAATCAAATAAATAAAGCGTATAAAAATATATAAACACATAGGAACACGTAGGAGCACATAAGACCACGTAATTGACATTCAAATAATAATAGAGGTACCTCCCTTTTGAAGTGGTGACTAAATGGAAGTCAAATTGCCCTATTTATACTCAAAATGAACAAAAGAATCATGACACCAATTTAATTGAAAATAATAATGATAAAAAAACTAAATTCACCTTAAGATGCCAAATATAAGGAAACTTAAGAACATCTAAAAAGTACAAGTTAAATATATTCAAAAGTAACACAATTAGCTATTAAAGAAAAGAAACAATCATAATAAAAAGAGTCAAAATTCATTAGGGACTGAATTGCAAAAATTAAAAAACTTTTGGGGTAAAAATATAATTTTCTCAAAGTTTAGGGGTTAAAATTAAATGAAAGATAAAGTTCAAGGACCAAAGTGCAATTAAGTTAAGGACCTAATTGAAAGAAATTTAAAATGTTCTTTGGCCACAGTAAAACTACTCCAAAGATCAGGGGCTAAAGTGCAAATTTTAGTTTCTAATTTGAGCAAGAGAAGGCCATCGGATCATCATTTTATTTATTTGGGTCCAAACTACCTAAGTCCAGCAGAAAGTCCAGACCAAAACACACAGGCCAGCCCGTCTTTTATCACTCAAACTCAAACCAAGATAAATCATGGTTCTGACCTTCCAACCCAACCGAAAATAAGAAACAAGCCCACCAAAATAAAAACATTAGCCCAACCATTTTTTTTCTTTTCTTTCTTTCTTCTCTTCCCCATCCGTTTCTTTTCCTTCTCCTTCGGCCAGCTGAAGAAGTTTCAGCTGATGGCCATGGCGGCTGCCGGTGGCGCCGCCGCCACCGAACCGCCGCCGCCGGCCCCTCCGGTCACCAAAATTTCTCAAAATACACCTCCCCACTGCATTTTTCGCGTAGATTCCAATTCCGGAGTTAGTTTTTACAAAAAAGGAAAACAAAGTGGTCAAAATAGCAAAAATCAAACCCCTTTTTATTTTTTTTCAAATCACCATATCTTTCACTAAAAATTATAAAAAATATACTACAACACTCCTTGTGATTTTTACAACCCAACTATGAACTAAGATCAATAAAAGCAACAACAAATATGACAAAATTAAAATAAAACAGTCCAAAAAGAAGGAAAAATTATTCACATGCTTCTAGATTTCAAACTCCCAAAATGCTTAGATAACCCAACATTTCCAGACCTATACTAGCAAACGGTCACCTATTTTGACAAGAAAAACATGCACAATATTCAGCTTTTAATTCGTTTTCCATTTCGGCATTTAATCAAACATGTAGCATGCATAACAAAATCCTCTTTTGTATTTAATGTCACTCATGACTTACCCAAAAATTCAGCAACCCAACAACATAACGATAAACAGAAACCAGCAAGAAAGAGAAACAAAACTACATCCAGACATGATTAGAGTAATAACGAATTAGAAAAAAGAAAAAGCTGGGAAAAGAAGAGGAAATCAAGGGAGATACCTCAATGAAAGTTATGATCTTTTGGCTAGAGTTTGAAGGAAATTCCAGGCTTTGACTGTCTAACGGTAGCTGTCTCTTTGTTGTGTGGTGAGTGTGTTGGGAGAGAAAAGAGCCGAGAGGAAGAGAATGAGGTTTTTTTTTTCTCTTGGTGTTTGTTTGTGTAGTTGAGAGAAAAGAAAGAGAGGGAGCCGAGAGTTCTCTCTAGGAAAAGTGTTCTTTTGTCTTGTTTTTAAGAAAAATAGGAGAGGCCTTTGAGAGAGAGCCGAGAGAGTGAAATTGAGGGAGAGTCAGTGGAGATTTTTTTCTTTCTTGTCTTGTCTCTTGTCTGACTTCCCCCAGCAAAAAGAAAAGGCCGAGAGTCAGTCTTTAGGAGCGCAGAATGCTTCTTGTCCCCAAAACCAAGAGAGAGCCGAGAGATGTCCAAAAAGTCAATGGAATTTGGTTGCCAAAAAAATGATTATCCTTACCAAATGACAAGAAGGATCCTTGAGATAACATGATGGATTTTTCACCCAAAATGAGAAGAAAGGTCTCTGAGAATGGAGTGTAAAAATGGGTTAATAGTGGTTTTTGGTGAAACAAAATGATTAGGGTGATTTTTTTTATTTTTTATTTTTTATTTTTTTATTCAAACAAACCTGTAAAAATGAGAAAAATGCATATTAAAATGTAAGAAAATAAATAACTTATTAATACAAAAAATTCAAGAAAACATTAAAAATTGACAAAATTTTGGTGTCTACACTAGTGTCATTGAGTTGAAATTGATGAAGAAAGAAAAGCAACAAAAGAGCATGAAAACTTTATTTTCAAAGTTGCAAAGAAGTGGAAGGAATAGAAGAAAAAGTGCTTGAAAACTCCATATGTCTTTTGAAATGAGGAATGTCCTAAAAGTGAAGATGATCAGCAAATGGAATCAAGAACTACGCACTTCATGATACTACATGATGAGGTAACTCTATCTCCTATTCTAATGTTTTTGCTTGAAAATTTTGATGATGATGATGTTGAAGTACTGATGCTTAAATTACATGATACATTAAGAAAATCATATATTTAGAAAAAGGAATTGAAAATCAAAATAAATGCTTTGTTGAATGAAAACCAATCTTTTTCAAGAAATAAGAGATTGAGAAAAGAAAATGACGATTTCAAGAAAAATAGAGTTGAGTTTATGTGCAAAAAAGATGATTTGGAAAGGAAGTTAGATAAGAAAATAAAGTTTCATGACAAAAATAATGGAGGAGCAAATTTTATTAAAAAATGGGAATTGATGACATTAGCAATTTTCTTGAAAATGAGAAACAATGTGTTTTATAAAAGAAAAAGTTAGGAATACAACGGTTAACAAAAATTTTATCGCTATAGAAAGGATGGTCTACTGTTTATAAAATTTTCTCATATTAAAAATCATAATGTTATGTGTAATTGTCGTTGTCAACATGGCTACATGAAAAATGTTAGTTATGTGAAAAGAAATATCAAGTTAGGAATGAAGTGTCATTTGGGTATTGAAGGATGCAACTTACCCAAAGAATAAATGGTACCAAAAGTGAGATCTCTTGTATAGGTATCCAAGAAGAAATTGATTCAAATGAAACTTAAAAGATGGTGCAAAATGTCACTCAAAAACTCATGAGCATGAATGGTTGAAGAAGGGTGAAGGAATTAAAGATGTAAATGGAAGACTAGAACTCGGTCGTTTGGAAAGAAGAAAGAAATGAAGTTCTCATCTACCAAATTCAACTTTGTACTATGGAGTAGATGTTAAAGCAAGCATCTATCTTGGCAATGAGGATGATAACCAATATAAGTAGATGGAATGTTGTTGAGGTATGCTTTTAGAAATTAACTTTCTTACCTCAAATTGTGTATGAGGCAAATAAGTTATACTTGCATGCTTGATTCATCTGTATCACAATTTGCATCTTATGAGAATAGAACACATGGATATAAATGTCTAATTGCTTTAAAGTTCTATTCATATATATGATATGTGTGAATATGTAATTCAAAATGATGTGTTTGGACATAGAAATTCTTGATTATAGTAATTCTCAAATTTATTTCAAATATATTCGTGATTTGTAAAAGAAGGGAGGAATTTTACCAAGAGCCTTATGTGGTAGAGAATTATTTATGTATATTTGCTATGAGCCTTGTATGTGAACTATGCAAGTTATGTAACTTTGACATAGTTTAACCACTAGATACAATGTATCTCTTACTTTATGTATAAGAGCATTCTATCCTAAATTAGTTAAACTTAGCATATTATTTTGTGCAAGTCAAATGATTGTGATGTTATTTGTTAAATTTGTAATTAAATGATATATCTATGCATTTTGGCATCACAAAAGAAAATGAATTAGATACCCATCTAGTGTTCTTCATATCTTCATTCATGATTAGAAAGATGGAATGTTCTTAACCTTACAATAAATGAGCTAATTGCATAACATATGCTTAATTATTGATCAAATCTTGTTTTGATGATAGATTTATATAATCCTTGGTTCTTATTGATGCATTTTTCAGATGGAGGAGCAATTGTAAGGAGCAAATTTTATTTTGAAAATGATCTTTTTTCATGAATTTCCTTATATGTACTTGATCATATGCCTTTGAAGGGAATAATTCCTTGAATTTGATTCATACCCATATCCTTACTTAATTTACATGCTTATTCTATTGGCAAGATACTTGATTAAGGGGAGCCCAATATTTTACCTTATGAGAACCTTTTTGTTGTGGCACTTGATTACACAATATGCTTGATTCCTTCTTCATGAGCAACTTCTCTTCATACTTACATACTTTATTTTAATGATGTCAAAAGGGGGAGAAGATGGAATGATATTTCTTCAAATGTTGAGTTTATACTTAGGGGGAGTTTAACTTGAATTCTATCATTTGAGATACCATATATGTGACGACCCCACCTTTCCCAAAGGCGACCCTAAGGTATCAGTGGACCGCCTGCCCAACTCTCGTCAGGACTTGTTAACAAACCACAAAAACAAATCCAATATCCAATCTTACTACAAATACGTAAAATACAACTAATACATATAGTTGTCTGTCGAAGCAACTTAAAATATAAAAGAGGGTTTAAGCTTATAATTCACATTCAAAATAATGTAGTACCCTAATCACTTAGTCTAACTAAAACAAAAGCTAAGTGCTAATTCCCCGAATCATGAACCAACCCTGCTAAGGAAAACAAAAGAAAAGACATGAGCTTGCGCCCAGTGATGTCTAAGAAAGACTTGCAATATAAGAAAGCAATTAATTCACATATTTGAGCCAACAAGAAACATAAACAAGAGGTATCATATAAGCACATTAATAAAAATTGATATGTAAATTAGTAAGGATACTGAGCACTGGTAACCACTCGATCAATCAGTAATTCAAGTAGTTGACACTCCGTTAACTTTCATGTCCATGTAGAATCTCAACTTCACACCACTCTCTCCACCTTTCACCCCCTATCGGGCCCACACACCAACAAAATTTCAAGAATTGGTATTATTCGAGTATACCCAAAACAGTTTGGTTCCAACATATATACACTACCCAAGGTTCGCTAATCGAGTTGACCAATCCCTTGCTGGCTCAACCTCGAATAACTAGCCATTGAGTTTTGGGGCCTCCACATATCATTAATATCATATCACGTTCACTTATAGCAATAACAATTCAGTAGGGTCGAGTGTGATAAAGTACACACTCGCCCGTTCATAAACAAGTTCAAAAGAATGACAGTTCATAGTCATATTATTCTCAAGCTCATTAACATATCAAGCGTTTATATAGTGCTACCATGCACTTGAACACTCACCAAATAGCACATAAGCGTCTACAGAAGGATCGCTTGCAAATTCAGTTTGCAACCCTGGCAAACAATTACAACATATAAGTGAACCCTTATTGTTCACCAAATCAATTCACTTAAGCACGAAAACTTTGTTTTCAAATTGATCGACTTTAGTGTTCTAGACACTTGAACCCTTTCAGGCTTTCAAATCGGCAATTCAGGCTTTCAAAAGCATTTCGTTTAGTTTGAAAAAAGCTTTCCACTTCTACAAGTTTTCTAGCAAGCAAATCATAGCAAAAGTCCACTTTTCACTTACTTATATTCGTGGCTTTTGTCCCAAATTCATCTTACAAACAAGGATCAAAGTTTAATAAGATTTCTTGAACTAAACTGACCAAAACTCCATTAAAACAAGGATCCAAAGTCAAATCAATCCATAAAATTGTCAACCACTAAACTTTGGAGAAAATCTTACTTTCCTCCCTTTTAACTTCAAATTTTTTTGATCCAAAATCATTATTCATACCAAGATCAAATTTCAATAGAATCTTTTGAGCTAAAATCCATCCAAACCAGTTTTTAAAAATAGAAAATTAAAGCTAGAGTTTTAACTCGCAAATTTGGCCAGCTTGGGCCATATTTTCACCTTTTGCAACTCTACTTGTTCCAACAAGATAACCCACCTCACCACTTCATTTTCTTACAAATTTTTCAACATACTTCAACCAACATACATAGAGTAAAGTATCGTCAAATTTCCTAAAATTTTTCTAGTACAAGTGTACAAACAAGCCACAAATTCAAGGAAGGTAAAGCTAGAATTTTGCCCATGATAATTGGCCATCTAAATAAAAAAATTTCAGCATACATACTCTTCAATTTTCACCAACAATCACCATAAATCATACTCAAATCCTCAAGGGTTTCATCAATCATTAACCCTAGGATCTCAGGAGACAAGAATCCACCAATTTCTAGCCAAATATACCAAGATTTAAGCATACCAAGATCATTAAAGCATCTAGTACCAAACTTCCATAAAACTTTCAAATCCACTATAATTTTTCCATAAATACCATAAGTCTACCAAGATCTAGTCCAAAATTGCTTGAAAAGCAAAAGAATGAAGTAGATTAGCCACTTACCTCTTCAAGGCTTCAAACCCTAGCAAGATTAACCCAAGAAGATGGCAAGATCAACCCCTAGGAGTCTTTTCCTCTCAAGATCTTCCAGAAGTGCAAGTAGATTGGTGGAAGGAAAGTTTGGATTTTCAAAATTTTCAAGAAGAGTGAACTTTCTCTCTCTCTCTCTCTCCCTCTCTCAATTTTCGGCTAGCCAAGAAGAAAGAATGAAGGCCTTTTGGTTGTTTTTGGAGATAATATACAAGCCACAAGAATGGGTTTTAAAGTCAACTTTGAATAGTGTCCAAATAATGTCTTCCACTTAAACTTTCTTACTATCAACCCTTAGCTTTTCTAACCTTCTTTTAACTCCCAAAATCTTTCTTAACTTCACTAATATCTCATCTTATATTCTTCTAGGGTTTTGGCCAAATTCACTAATAAGTCGCAAAATCAACAATTTTCAAGAAATTAATCGCTCGAAGGTTAAAATAAGCAAGTAAGAGAAACTCATTTATCAATCAACAAGTAAATCACTTAATGAATGCAAATTTTTCAAAAATATAATTTAAATAGAAATGCAAGTAGTCGGGAAGTGAGAAAATAATTTTTCTAGGTCATTACAATAAAGTAAGGGGGAGTCTATATGAATTTATCAAAGAAATCATCATTTTATTTGTCATCATCAAAAAGAGGGAAGTTGAAGACTGAAGTTGATCAATCCTTGGTTTTAATGATTAACGAATCAAAATGATGATTTGGACTAATGGTTATTCATGAGAAATTTTCTAGAAACAGTCCAAAGTCAACAAGCCAAAAAGGGGGAGATTGAAAATTTAGATTGCTCAATCCTTGATTTTGATAATTAACAAGGCAAAATAATGATTTGGACTAATGGTTGTTCATGAGAAATTTGTTAGAAATGGTCCAAACTCAACAAGGAAAAGAATGAAGAAAAATAAGTTGGAATGCAACATATCGCTCAAGATTGGATGCATCTTTGAACACTGACTAGTAGGATCGGACGTCCAAAAAATGAAGAAAATATGAACTTTGATGGTTAGATGATGGCTCAGACGCACAAATTACCTATCAAACTTCGGGCAAGTTGGCTAAGCTTTTTGGAGGCTCTATATTTTTGTCGATCACACCTCAAACCCACCTATTGTTCGTTCGAAACTCCCAGTGAATGATGGCTCAACCAAACCTTGGGATGTAGTGTTGGATGCAGACTTTTTGGATCAAACATCCAATAGGGTGTTGGACGCATGGTTGGACATAAAGCATTGGGATCGAACGTCTAATAGCTCCAATAGCTAGTTTTTCAAAACCTATTTTTATGACCATAGAAGAGCTTTTTTAGACCAAAATTTCATTCCCTATAAATACCAAGAGATCTGAAACATTGAGAGACTTTTGCTTACAATAGTTACAAGTTTCTAAGAGTGATTTGTGAAAAAATACTCTGCTTTGTATAGTTGGAATTAGTAGTGAGGTTGAAAAGTTAAAAGTCATGAATGTTCTTCATTGTATTTGTGAAATAGTAAGGGTTCACTTGAGGGAAGTCATAAAATTCTTTGGTTCAACTACAGGGTGTTTAAAGTGAGTAAAGAGTGAACCTTCTTTTATGTACACGGTGGTTGCTTCACCATCAATTGAATAACCTACAAATGGAATCAACACCGAGTTTGGAAGAAACTTGGGAATGTGATAGGTTTGCATTCCTTTTATTTTATTTTTCACTTTTTTTCATTTATTGTGTGGTTAAATTGTCTAAGGGCCTAGAGCAACTTAAGAGGGGGGTGAATTAGGATGATTAAAAATCACGCAAGTAATTGCAAATATTCACCCAATGAAAATGTTTCGAATAAAAAGTCAGAAAGATATAGCAAGTGATTCAATTAATTCAATAAAACTCAACAAAGATTGCACAATTAAGTAGTAAAAAAAAAGGTAAAAGATAGAAATACAAATCGACAAACTTCTAAGTTTTGCCAAACTTGAATCAATCAATTAACTTCTTCAATTGAAAGTGATGTTAACCAACTTGTACAAGTAAAGGCTCACTCTAAATACCTTTAGTTGAGCCAAGGAGTTTTACAATTCTCCTAGTTATCCTTCAACTAGTTATAATTGAAAGTTCATTCAACCAATTAAAAACTACTTACAAGTGAGACTTACCTTATCCAGGATTTTACTTCTACTCAATGAGAAACCTCATAAACCTAAGAGCTTTCCCCACATCTATACAATATTCAAAGTATTTTTCTACTAAAGAATCATTCTTGAAATCTCATATCTCGTGTAGGCAAAAGTGTTTCTTCTTCTCATACTTGGAGGTATTTTTAGATGGTAAAACTTTGCCCCAAAAACTTTTCCAACCGTTAAGAAACTAGCTGTTAGAAAATTAGCCATTAGGAGTATTGGACATCCTATCCTCTTCTCTACATCCAATGTGTGCATTCGATAATATGTTCTCAACTCTTATCGGATGACCGATAAGAGTTTGTGTGTTCGACAAGTTTTGCATTCGACAGAGGTCAGAATGTTGAGGTGTTATTCTCAAATTTATGGAATGGCCGATCCAAGGGGCTTGCTTCCAACAGACACCAACATCTTCTATTTCTTCTTGACTTTCATTCCTTCTAATTCCAATGGACTAAGACCCTATCTTAGATCATTTTTCATGTAAAAATATTAGTCCAAATTATCATTTTGATTCGTTATCATCAAAACAAAGGATTGATCAACCTAAGTTTCAATCTCCCCCTTTTTATGATGGCAAATAAAGTAATGATTTTTTTGATGAAATAAACTCAATAAACTCCCCCTAAGTACAAGCCACCTTCAAAGAAATATTATTCAATCTACTTCCTCATTTGGCATCATAAAAAATTAATCATGTAAGTATGAAGAGAAGTTGCAAGTAAAACTCCCCCTATGATTAAAGCCCCATCAAAAATTTCATCATCATTCTCATGAAATATCTCCCATTTCAAATAACTATGTACATCAAGTAAGAAAAAGGAGATGAATCACATTCAAGTAGTTACTTCAAAAGCATATTAACAAGTACACACAAGGGAATCATGTAAAGAAATATTTTCAAAGAAATATTTTCAAAGTAATTTTTACTCATCCTTACCTATTTTAAAAAATATAAATAGGCACCAAGAGGTATGTAAAAATATCATCAAAATAAGAGTTCAAGCACATATGATGCAACTTCCTCATTTATTGTGAGAATAAGAATATTCCATCTTTCTAATCATGAAAATATAAAGAACACTGGATGGATACCCAATTTATTTTCTTTTGTAATGTCAATATGAATAGATATAACATTTAAGTGTAAAGATGGCAAATAACATCACTGTAGACACCAAATTTTTGTCATTTTTTTTATATTTTCTTGAATTTTTGTCTATTTAGGGGGTCATTTATTTATATGCATTTGAATGTCTATTTTTCTTGTTTTGTAGGATTTTTTGTCTAAAAGAAAAAGAAACAGAAAACGAAGAAAATTTTTAACAAACTTTTATCAAACCCGTACACCCTAATCATTTTTCTTTCACCAAATACACTATTAATCCAATTTAACGCACAATCTCCCATTCCTCTATTTTCTTTCATATTGGTACAAAATTCATCATTACCAACCAAACACACCCACTCTACCAATTTCTCTCTCTCTCTCTCTCAGCCATCTTTCTCTCGCTTTCTCAAAAATTTTCTCACAACAAAACTCACCAACTCCAACTCCCTCTCTCGGCCCTCCTCTCTCCCAAAATTACACACAACAGAACTCCTTCTCTTTCTCCCTCTCGGATTCTCACACAAAAATGCACACACACTAGCACAACTCCCACTTGCACTAACACAACTAGGACATTTTTTTCCCTCAATCTCCCAAATCCTCTTGGCTCCCTCTCACCTTTTACACTGACACACACTACAAACACCCACACACACAAGCCAATAAGAAGATGAGATAAGAAAAGTGGAGGAAAGGAAGCAAACAAAGGGACGGTTGAGGCTTAGGAATTTCATCAAAAATGTTAACCAAGAAACTACCACTTTCATTGAGGTATTCTTTTTTTTTTAGCTTTTAATCATATTAAATCCATGTTTTTGTTGTTTAATTTTTCTTATTTTTGTTGTTGTGTTGTTGAGATTTTGGGATAGGTCATAAACAAGATTGGGGAAAAGAAAAGTGGATCTTTTATGTATGCATTCTATGTGTTTGATAAAATATCTCAATAAGGAACCGAATTGAAGAAGCCAATGTTGTGTATATATTTTATCGAGACAGAGGACATTAACTAGTTCATGGCCTGGAATTTTTTTTATTAATGAAAATTTTTTAGTTCTTAGCCTAGAAAGCATGAAACTGGTTTTTTTAAAGTTGGGACTGTTTTGCTTTAATTCATCATTTTCTTTACTATAGTGTTGTAGATTTTGTAAGGGTTGTTTTGCTATATTTTTCATGAGTTTTAGTGAAGATTTGGTTGAATTAGAAAAATGGAAACCCAACTGTAAATTATGTTTTTGACCCCCTTTTTGTGCATTTTTTTGTGAAAACTAAAGCCGAAAACGGATTCTACGCGAAAAATCGAGTGGGGAGGTGCATTTTGGTGAAATTTTATGGCCAGAGAAGTCGCTAGCGGTTGGCGGCGGTCCGTTGGCAGTGGCGCTGGTGTCTGCCATGGCCGCCAGCTGCTGAAACTTGAAGCTCACCGGAGGTGAGGAAGAAGAAGAGAAAAAAAAACCAAAGAAAGAAAAGAAGAAAAAAAACGTTGGGGCTTGTTTATTTATTTTTGGTTGGGCTTGTGTTTTGGTTTTTTATTGGGCTTGTAACTGGGTTTTGGAGTTAAACCCAATATTTGCATTATATTTAAGTTTGTTTAAATTTCAATTGAGTTTGCTCATTTTTTTTATGGAATGGCTTGCATTTTACTTTTGGGTTAGAGTAGTCTGGCTAGGTACTATAAAAAAACAATAGCCCAAATTTGTTTTCTTTGCATTTTTCTCAAATCAGAAACGATTTTTACAATTTGCCTATAATTTTTTGAGTAATTTTATTGTGGTCCAAATATTTTAAATTTCTTTCATTTCGACCCTTAATTTAATTATATTTTGGCCCCTTAAACTTTATCTTGATTTAATTTTGACCCCTAATCTTTTAAAAATTATATTTTCACCCAAAAACTTTCTATTTTTGTAATTTAGTCTCTAATAGTTTTTTGAGTTCTCAATTATAATTGTTCCCTTCCTTTAATTGTTAATTATGCTTCTCTCATATGCATTTAAATTGTAATTTTCAGTGTTTTGAGTTTATTTACTTTTTTTAACATAATAATGTGAATTTAGTATATTTTTTTGTTTCCAATTAAATTGGTGTCGTGATTCTTTTGTCGATTCTGAATATGCATAGGGCATCCTTACCTTATTTAGTCACCACTTCAAAAGAGAGGTACCCCTATTATCTTTTATATTTTGATTATATATTCTTATGTGTTTCTATGCGCTCCTATATGTTTATATGATTTTACATGTTTTCGTTATTTATTTATTTTAAATTTTTATTCAATTTTTTAGTTAATTTTATAATTATCTACAGGGTACTTAAACAGTTCAACATGTAATAGATAGGTAATATTTTTGCAAAAATTGTAATTAGATAGACTAATATAATTGATAGGATAGATAGATTTATTTTATTATATTTTCCAATTTTAGATTGTAATTAGATCCCTAAATGTAATATATAAGGTAGATAGATTTATTTTTTAATACTTCCGTTTTAGATTGTAGTTAGATCCTCCATTGTAATAAATAGGTTTCGTGTGTTTATGTGCTTATTTATTTTATCCGATTTCCTTTGGATTTTGCTTTTAGATATCATGTTTATGTGTTATATGCTCTATGTGATCCTATGTGTTTATTTGCTTTATTCTATCTTTTATATGCCTTATTATAAATGATGAACGTATGGTGCCACTATACTAGTCCAACGCTAGTAAAAATTTCTAGAAATGGGTTAGTCCAATACTATACCCTTAGGTTATCCATGCGCTAGATTCATGTATTATGTGTTTTTTATTCCATTTCATGGATTTTTTTTATTTAGGATCTTTTCTAATTTGCATGATATTTCCTCTTTTATTATTCCCTTAGCCTCTATATGTGTGAACCATATCATTTAGAATTGCATCTCATTTAAGAAATTAGAAAATAAGTTAGTTCATTTACTTGCCTAAATTAGAAGAATCACTTTACGAGCATGAAAATTGGACAATTATAACTTTCTAACTTAAATACTCCATTAATCCCCCTATAAAAAAGAAATTGTGTCACGAGTTTTTTTTTGTCTCCCGTACCCATTATGTTGCATTCCAATCTTTTTGGTTATATATACTTCTATATATACATTATAAATTTTATTTCTTTTGAGTCTCATTTTTGCATACTCGTGACCCTTCAAGAAATTATTTTGGACTTCGCAATTAATTGGATTGGTACTCATTAGATCTTGAATGAACATTTTGCTTCCTTTTGATATCTTCTTTAAGTTAGGTTTACATCCAAGTAGAAACATCCAAATATGATTAGTTTAAAGGTTAGATTCGGAAAATTTTGATAAAACTTCGCAACTCGCTTAGATTAGATTAAAAGGGTACGTTAGATTTGAACTAATCGAACCTTTGTCTCTCTTTTCTTTAATCATGACTTTCGAACTCATTTTCTCTCATTTTCAAAGATCTAAAGTTGTCAAAAAAAAGGTTTTATTTTATTTTTGGTCAAAAATATGTTGGGTCACTTGGTACACTTAAATTCGATACTAAGTGGCGACTCTTTTTTCTAAAACCCTTTTTAGACAAAAATTTGGGTCCAAACTATCACATTTTTAAGGTCTCATTTTATGCCCCTTTTTACTTATTTTTTTAAAATAAAAAAAAACACATTTTTTGCCAAAACCATTTTATCACAAAAAATTGGGTGCAACAGACTGGCGACTCCATTGGGGAATCACTATTGAGTCTTAGCACTTGTTTAGTCGTCTTTTCCTTTTCTAACCATTTCGCTTATCATAGTTGGATATTTTAGATTGAATTTTTCTTTTTAGGATATTTTACATTTCACAATCGTATTTGTTTGCCGTTCTTTGCGTATGTGATGAATGGCTTGATTATTTACTTTCGCTTATTTACTTGTATTGTGGTTTACATCTTGGGGGGGGGGATAATTATCCTAGAGCCTTTATGCATATTTAATGGTATTTAATCCCTCTCCTCGAAGGAAGCACTTCATACGTGCATACATTATTTTTATCCTCGAAGGTTAGGGTGCCTTGACCTTGATAACTCAGTAAGTTCCACTTGTAAAAGATCATCAAGTATTCTTGGGACATCATAGTCACTAAATGGATACTATTTTTCTTGCATATCTTTGAAGGTTTCTCTTTTGCCCCCATCTTCTTCTAAATGACTGGACTTTAGAGTCACTTTTCTTCTTTTCTTTGAAGAGGCTTTGATCGGTACAATACTTGCTGTCATGGATTCTTCAAAATTTGTAGAAGTCATGCCCCCATTCTTTGATTGTTACTTCTCCATGATTTCACGAGAATCAGTAACAAATGGATCTTGCCCATCAAGATTAATCTCCATTTTGTGAGTTTTTGTTGATAACTCATCAAAAGTCTCAGGTTGTATTTCTTGTAAAATGTGGCGGAGTCCCCAATGCATGCCTTGGATACAAATCTCAATCGTGGATGATTCAGAGATTCGATCTTTGCAATTTAGAATTAGAGTCCTCCAACACTCAATGAAATCGACAACTAGTTCATCCTTCCATTGTTATGCATTCGAGAGTTCGGTTACGCTAACAGCCCATTTCATACTATAAAAGTGATTTAAAAATTCTTACTCTAACTGCTTCCAACTATCAATAGTGTGATGACCCCACCTCGTCCTAGGGCGTACCCCAAGGTTTAGCGGACCGCCTGCCCAACTCTCGTCAGGACTCACTCACTCACTTCAAGAAAACAAGTTA
Source organism: Coffea humblotiana (assembly GCA_023065735.1). NCBI lineage: Eukaryota > Viridiplantae > Streptophyta > Magnoliopsida > Gentianales > Rubiaceae > Coffea > Coffea humblotiana. The sequence continues at coordinate 32,219,591 of CM041209.1, read as the reverse complement.
CAACCTCAAAAGTAAAGGAAACAACAGTTCCCAAGCTTGGAACGTACATGTACATTCATTTCTATCTCAACCATTCATATATATCCGAATATAACAAAAGATTCAAGTTCTAGTTATACTTTTAACCCTAATCGAACACTAGCGCTAGAAGAATTACAAAAGTTAAAATTCTAGATAAAACTAGCCTTTCCAGCTTAACGCCTATGCTTGTACCCCCTGTAAGGAAAACAAAACTAATAGAGTGAGCCAAAACTCAGTGAGATTCCACAACTTCATGCAAACCCAAGTAGCAAGTTGGTCATTATGTAAAACTTGAAATATCAAAGTAGTGAACATAAAAGTTCATGAAATTAAACAATAACGCTACAAGTAACAAATTGACTAAATATACAACATTTCCAAGTATAAGGATACAGATGGCTCTTAAGAGCCAAATTCCCGTTGCATTACTTGATCCGAACCCGTTGACACCCTGTCAACGTTTAAAAAAGCAAAATCATGACCATAGATCTCCACTTTACACCAATTTCCATCCACCAATCACCCTCCTACCGGGTCCGAACTCCAAATTAAGAGTGATGGTAATACTCGAATATACCGAATCCAGTGGATCGTATTCAAAGAATTACATAATAAACAATAAACAGTACCTATGGTTTGCCAGTCTCATCGACCAAACCCTTACTAGCTCGATTCGACTGACTAACCAATAGGGTGAGGATCCAGGTAGTATTCAAGTTGTACACATGTATATCAAGTCAATAATAACCAATAAATAGTAAGAAATCACATTAGGGCAAATACGATAAAGTATACCCTTGCCCGTCCAAAAAAGTCAAATATTTCTTTCAAATATCAAGTTCAATCATGCACTTGGAAACACTCACCAAAGACTTATTGCTTTTCAAAACCCTGCTCAAGTTCAACTCCCTGACTGGAGTCCAAATCTGCAATAAAATACCGTTTAACAGTTTGAAATCAATTAGGGTTCAAAATATAGGAGTTTCGCTTAAAGAAAATCAAGTAAATAAAACTCATTTAAATAGTACTCATTTTACTTATCAAACCCTAGAAAATTCATGTTCGCTCTTTTGGTTTCGATAAAGAAGCGATTAAAACGTTTAAATTCGCAACTTGGGGGAAGAAACTAGAAAATCGTGTTTAAAGTGGGCATTACTTTGTTTTTGAGAAATATATACTTTTGAGTAAAAATTTTAGCTTATAAGTCACCCACAAGGTCAACTTAGGTATCCCTACATAACTAAGTCCCAAATCAAACCCAAATCACATCCCTATTTCCATTTCACTCACTTATCACACGAAAGAAAAACCGGGCAGCATTTCCTTTGTGTTTACCTAATTTTTCGGCCATTTTCAAAGCTTCATTTTCTTCTCAAATCAGCCGAACTCAATCACCACAAGTAAACATACAAAGGAAGTTCTTAATCTAGGCCAAAAACCATCCAATTTGTAACTCATTTCTAACAAATAATCATCCAATATCAAAGTTGGAAATTTCTTAACAAAGCTGAAAATTCATCTTTTGAAGCTAAAAAGTCACAATCATGCTACTAATCACCTCACAAATCCCATATCCAAGCTCCATACCAACATAATATAGTTGAACAACATAAAGCAGGACTAAAATGGCAAAACCCTAGCTGAAAATCCACTAATCTACACCAAAACTAGAAAATCATCCATAATATTCCAAGATTCAAGCCATCTACACCATATTTAGCTAGAATAAGAAAGAGAAAGGAAGTTGATAAGTTTATACCTTTCAATACTTCTTGAAAAGTGAAGAACCAAGCAAATTTTCTCAAGAAATTCACCACTCCAAACTTCCTAACACCCTTGGTGCAAGTTTAATCGGTTTAGATTTTGTGATTCAACTCAAACAAGGCAAATCAAGGTTGTAGTTGGAGGTTTCTTCTCTCTTTTTTCTCTCCCTAAGTTCGGCCACCATGAAGAAATAATGAGGGAATGTTAGCCAAAATGAAAGATAAGAAGGAAGAATTTGGTTTGGTCAAACTTTCCTTTGATTGCCAACACTTGGCAACCTTGCTTTTCTTTCTTTTTCTTTTTCTTTTCTCACCTTTGCTTGGTCAGAAATTTTGGCTGGTTTAGGGTTTAACTTAGGGCTGATTAGATGAAATAAAAACAAGGAGATTATGGTAAGAAAGTAGTGGTCAAGTGGTGTACTCAATCGATAACAAACGGTGCACGTCGGTTCAAGTTTATTTTCTTAAATCTCTTGTACTTTTGTTTTAACTTATGATTCACTAACTTATTATTAAGCACTTCAAATCACACACTTCCACTTACCTAATACTCACTCTTATACACCAAATTTAGTACACACACCTCACCAACTAATCACACTACCAAAATATGCAAAAACCCTAGTTACCTTAACTATAAAAGTAAAAATAAAACTCTCGATTCTATTATTTATTACAACTATCGAGGGAGTAAATTTAGTAGTAAAAGGAATTATAAATTAAATTGTTCAAAATAAGAGGGAATTATAAGAAAATATAAGCAAATTTTCAAGTCGTTACAAATAGAACTAGGTTCAAGATTAGTATACTAATCAAAGACATTACTTTTTAATGAACGAACAAATTGCTTGGCAAGCAAATTGCCATCAGTGCTAGCACCATTACATGTCTCTACAAAGGGTGCAATGTGTTGTTTAGAATTGCCTTTGCCATCAAACTGTTGGAACTTTGGAGGTTGGTAACCGTCAGGCATCTTTAACCATAAACTCTTGCAGTGTATGGTTTGGCATAAGTTTTGAATTTCTTAGTGGCCCCAACATGTTTATTTTTGATTGTGCCTTCAATGAACTCCTTAAGAGTGTCAACATGAATTGTGAGATCAGGAGAGACTGAAATCTCCTTCATCAAGTGGGACTTTGAAATGTCTTTTTCCTCAGATTTTGAAGATGTTTCAAGCTCATCCTACATCTTGAATTGCTGCTTAGGTGTGTTTGGACTATTCTTACTTATGTGTTCCAACATGTCCATTAATTTGGCAATCTTAGCATCTCAATTTTGCACATGAATAGCTAGCCCTTCAACAATCTTGGTCAAATTAGAAATTTGATCTTCAATAGTTGTAGTGTTGGTCACCATCACATGCATCACCACAAAACTAATTGAATCACTTAAGTCATTGAAACTTGAGACGTGGTCATCCTCGTCACTAGGCAATACTTCAAAATTCTCGTCTTGGATGGCAGCATCATTCTCTTTAACTTTTTGTGCAAATGCATTAATCTTGCTCCTTGTCATGGGACCAACATATCGTGCCTCTTTATTTGTAGGAGTAACAAAGATTGAATCTTCAAGGCCAACACTTTCCTTCTTTGAGTCCATTAGTGATGTCTTGAAATAAGAGCTTGTAAAAAGGAAGAGATGAGACATAGAGATCATCCCATTGGGTATACCAAATATTTGTAAGCACAAATTTCATTACCTAAATAAAAGACAAAAAACTTGCATAAATATGAAATATATTAAATCAAATAATAAGAGGGTTACAATCTCGGAAAATTCTTGAACTAAAGAAATTAATCCCTGATTCTTTTTTTCAAATGACTTCAATCGAAGGGTCGAAAAGGATTGGTTTCCGGCCAAGAGGGCGTTTCCTATAATTTTGGCATCGAAAACGGATGATTTGATGATGACGTTGAATATTGGTATCTTTAAATCTTCAACGCGAATGGAAGGAAGATTAGTTTAACTTGATTTGGATTTGAATTTGAGGGGAAAACTCTTGAAAATTTGACAAAGCTTCTCCAAAATTTAGGAATTTCAATGTCTTTTGTTTTGAGGGAAGATCTCTATTTCCTGCATTTTGGATGACTTATAATTCAAGAAATCTATTTAAATTGGACTTACATAGTAAGCCACTAAAATAGTTTATTGTGAATTAATAAATCAATTAATCCACTTCAGTTTAAATGGACATCACAAATTTAATTTGATTTAATAGCCCATATAATATTAGCTCAATTTGTCAGGTCAAAATATAATGGACTTCTATGATTTAATTTAACTTAATCAAGATCAATTTAATTTTAATAAATCTTGACTAAACAAATTAAATAAAATTTATTTGTCTACTCCCCTATTACTCTCTAAATTTTGACTATGAACTCCTATGTGCTCCTACGTGTTTTTTGTGTTTTTATTTATTTATTTATTTATTTTAAGTTTTATTCATTTTTATATTTGTTTGTTTAATTTAAGTCTTATAATTATTTGGGGGGCATTTAAATGCCCAAAATATAATAGATATGTTATATTTTTTTTGTGAAAGAAATGTAACTAGACAGGTAATGTAATAGATAGATTTTACTTTTGCAAGAAATGTTATTAGTTAGATAAATATAATAGATAAGTTAAATAGATTTATTATCTTATATTTCCCCTTTTAGATTGTAGTTAATACTCCCAATGTAATAGTTAAATCTTATGTGCTTGTGTGTTTGTGTGTTTATATGCTCATGTGTTTTATTTGTTTTCTTAAGATTTTGCATCTAAATATTATGCTTATGTGCTTTATGTGCTCTATGTGTTCATTTGTTTTGATTATGCTCTATGTTTTGTTTATTTAAAATGAGTGCATGACGTCACCACACTAGTTCAACGGTAGTTGTGGTTTTTCTCTCCGATTTTTCACTAGTCCAATGCTTGTGAGGACTTGTAGAAATGGGTTAATCCAATGTTAGACCCATAGGCCATCCATGCACCAGATTCATACTTTGAGTGACATTTATTACATTTTCATGCATTTTTGCTGTTTTAGATTATTTTCATTTGCATAATATGTCCTCTTATATTATTCCCTTGTTCCTATATGTGCAAACCATATTATTTAAATTTGCATTTCATTTAGCTAATTCGAAAAATAGGTTAGTTCATTTATTTGCCAAGATTAGAAGAATCATCCTTCGAATATGGAAAATGGGCGAATATGACTTCTTAATCTTAGCATGCTATTATCCCCCTATAAGAAGGAAATTATGTCACGAATTTTAGTTTTTCAAACCCGTTATGTTGCATTTCTCTCTTGTAGCAACAAGAGATGACACAATTCTGAAAATTTTGAGGAAAATTCGAGTTTTGGAACAAGAATGAAGCTGGAAATTCACTAGAAATTACTAGCTTAAACGACTCAATCAACTACTTGATTAATGACACAACACAATAATGACTAGAATGAACAAGACCGAATCTGGAAATTTGACACTTGATAATCTGGAATTTAAGGATGAAATTAGGACTAAAAACTACTGGAAATAAGTTAGAAATAATGATACAAAAACTGGTTATTGATCCGACACTGGAACACTAGAAAAGGAAGGACCCGATGCTAGTGTGTAGTGTAGCAATTAGGAAACAGCCTTGTAGTTGGAATTCTTGGAATAATTATGAAAATAAACCCCTTTTCCCAGTGAAACAAGGATTAGATAGGCTGTATTCAACAAATTTCCAAAAGAATTTGCCAACTAGCTATCAAACTGTTCTAACAAAAGGAATCCGATTGTGATTTGGAAAGTTGTTGCGGCTGTTTCTTTTATTTGGTTGTCCAGCAAATTTTGACCTTCCAAACAACACAACCAACACCTTTTTTGGTCACTTTATGGATCAAATTCGTGGCTGTAATAATTTTTTTTGATACAATAGCCAAGAACTTGAACGATAAACACTAGGATTTACGCAAGTAGGATTTTTGCAGCTTTTATTGATCAAATATTCGATCCCAAAAACCCCAGCAAGCTTCAAGATTCCCACAAAACAATTAAGAAGGTGATTCAAGGATTTAAGAAACAAAGAAAGTTTCGAGGATTAGACCCCAACAGCTCACTCGTTTCTTCGAATTCCCCAAGACAAGGATTTAGGGTTTCACAAGGCTTCAAGAACGGTAACTTAAGACCTCAAGAAACTCAAGATTGTTTCTTTAGCAATCAAGAAGTTCAAAAGTCCCAAGTTTTGTCTCAAAATTTGAAGAAAGAAGCAAGGTTAGTTCGAAATTCCAATTGCATCACTTCATGAACAAGAAACGCTAGGATCACACTCTTGGGTTTCTTCAAAAAAACACGACAGAATTTTTTTTTGACTCGGATGCAACAAAAATAAAACCAGATTTTGAAGACCCCAGAAATTAAAGAATGCCACGGGACAAAGGAACAACTAACATAACAAAACAAGAAATCCTAAAACAAGGTTAACTTCAGAAACCCTAACACTACTTCACTTTTTTTTTTGGCTGGAACAATACCATGAACAAATAACACAAATTGACTCAAAACTGGATGGAAACAAGAAGAAAACAAATGACTAAAAGTTTCAGACAAATTTCAACAAGAACTCTAATGTGACACAAAACCCTAAGACGTGATGTGAGAACCCAGAAAATTAGGTTATATTTATTTATTTCTTTAAATACATTTTCTTTACTTTAAATTATTGCCTTAATTTCTTCGATATTTTTATAAGTGAGTCAAGCTTTTAAATCATTTTCTTGGTATAAGTTAGTACACGTTAAGTTTGAAGTGCATTATGGATGTGGGACCCACTAATACAATCAGTGCGGTAAAATTTTAACTACTCGGTGAAGTTTTGCATAAAAGGGACATTAGTTTATAAGGTGCTAAGAGATAATTAGAGATTAACTAGATAGATTAACCATTGGAAGACAAGAGGATGAGATCAAAACCCTAAAGAGCCAAGTGTTGTGAAACCATTGGATGTTGGATTTGACCAAGTCTTCTTAACTTTACTAAAACCACATTTGACCACAAATTGTCTTCATTTTGCACCTCTTGGCTGAAATTCTTGAGAGGAAAAAAACAAGGGAGAGAACTTCATCTTCAACCTCCATTCCTTGCGTGAATCTTGAGTTCCAACCATAGATTTTGCAAAATACTTCATAAAAGTTGTTCACTAGGGAAGATTAAGGGCTTGAGTGAAAAGATTTTTGGAGGAAGAGCACTAAGCTTCCATATTTCTTGAAGGTACAAGGTAACTATGGCATTAAACTTTCCTCTACTTCAAATATATGCAAACTAGTGGATTAGGGGTTCAATTTCGGTAGTTTCATGAGAAAGTTTCATGGTTTGAAGTTGTGCAGTGAAATTTTCAGTTTTTATGGTAATTTTCTGCCCACATATGATGTTTAAGTTTTGGCCATGGTTTGGTAGCTTTGCTATGTGAAATAGCTAGCTTTTATGTGTTAGTTTAACTTGCCTAAAGAAAATTCCAGCTTGTGATTAGAAATTTCAGCTTAGGGTTTCATTTTCTAACTTGAGTAGGTGATGGTTATATGCTTGATTTAATGAGGTATTGGCTTGGTATGAATATGCTTGAGTTGAGGCTGTTTTGTGGTAAGAATGAAGCTTTGAGTTGGCTGGAAAAAGTAGTAAACACAAAGGAGGTGCTGCTGAAAATTTTGTCCGCAGGAACCCTTGGGCAGCCTTAGGAAATCTGCTATATTTTGTTGTAGAAAAGTCAGAATTTAGTTCCATTTGTTGCGTTTGAAATTAGAGTCAGAGTACTATCAACCATGAAAATTTCAACATTTTTCTCAATTTCCATGAATATCTGTGATTTTTCAAAGTTGACTGAAATTGCATACCTGTTCTGTCTTTTACTGGATGAAGTAGCAACTTGAGACTCGAATTTGACTGACTTATGGACTGAATCAACTTTTGGACAAAACATGAAAGTTAAAGTAATTTGAGTTAGCTTTCTACATAAAAATTTTAGATCAATTGGATCATTTTAGCTTATGATTTGGCCAAACCACTCCTGACTATGCAAAAACTCTCATTTTCCTGACCTGTTTTTCATGTGTTTCTGACCGTCCATTTTTTACCCTGAAAATGCGAGAACTGGGTGTCGATGTCTTCATAGGAAATGTAGATCTAGGTCTTAGCTTCAAAAAACCATAAAATTTGCCTCAATCCGATAAGTGTAACTTTAGTTGTGATCAAAACACCAAAAGATGGCAAAATTGCCATCTTCATTGTTTCTCGTTGTCTTTTTCTTGTTTTCCGTTTCTTTAGTCCTACTTAACATATACTTCTTAAGTGTTCTAAACCTGATTTCTAACATTCTAAACAAGTATTCAAAACATGATTTTTAGTTGCACATATTGACTTTAAACTTAACCATTTTGATCATTTTCTTTACAAATTATGCGTGCACCTTGCCTATATGACTTACTATACTTTTCATACCTTTTCCTTGATATAGAAATAAGTTATGCAACTTGCACTCGTGTATGATTGGCTCTTTGTGGACCAATTTGACTGTAGATTTCGAGAGTGGCCAAGGTACCGGTCCTGAACTGAATTTTGATAAAACGTGACTTGTTTAGGGTGAGTGTTTCTTGTATGTTTGTGCAATAAGTGACTATGTGAATATCTGTGAGTGATTGTTTGAATGTTAAATGCTTTCTAATGATTGTTACATGGATTTTCGAGGGGCGAGTGTGTACCTTATCGCACTCGACCCAAGCCAAAAATGAATTTTCAATGATTGAATACTACTTGTGCATGAATGTAAGCCTTTTGGCTGAACTGGACCCTTGCCCTTCGTTGCTAGTCGACTCAAGCCAGAAATGGACTCGGTCGGCCAACTGGTGATCGTGGGACAGTGTTTTGGTATACTCGAGTATGACCACGTAGGTTGGTGGAGAACTGGCCAGTGAATTGGCTAGTGGCGGGAAATGAAATCAATGAATGAATGTCAAAAACACTGGAGGAGTTTTCACTTGCAAATATTTTTCCAATATTAGAGGGATAAGGAAAATGGTTGGCGAATAAATGAACGAATGGCTCCACGTGAGCATGTATCCTTTTAATGAGTGTGTTTTTATTGCTTTTATATTGTGAATGTTTTCTCAATTGATTGTTATTAAATGACTAATATCCTTGTTTCAATTGCTTGATTATGTGTATGGAAACCTCACTGAGTTTTAACTCATCCCTCTATTTCGTTACATTTGTTTTCCTTACAGGGTTTGAGAGCAAGGGCGGGTGATTAGAGGAAGACTAAACTTTTGGCTAGAACTTTTGTTGTGTAATAGTGATAGTATTAGTAGTTGGTTGAATCCTGAACTTTTGTACTTAACCTTGAGGATTGTATATCTGTGTTAATGATTGTATATATGTTAAGTTTGATTGACCCATCTTTACTTGCTCTTGAGAGTTGAGTGAGTGAGTCCTGACGAGAGTTGGGCAGGCGGTCTGCCAAACCCTTGGGTATGCCCTAGGGGAGAGGCGGGGTCATCACACGTGATAAACAATAACCCTAACGGATCACTAGAAACAACAATGAATGACACAAAATCGAAAAGAACTAATGAATTTGAGTAAAAATGAAGGGATATAACCTAAAAAATCACCAACTAGCTCTGATTCCAATTGATATGAATTCCATTGAAGGAACGAAATTTGCGTTAACAAGTCCCAAATCTTTGGTGAATAACACAAGTTTGAGCAGCGGAATTCCTATACAGACCCCTCTAATCCCTGTGGTTACAAATGTTAATACGATTTTGACTCACAACTAAACGAACTAGCGAATCTTAGGAAAGATTGTATGGCGTCACAATCAAGTGCATTTCTTGATTGATAAACCAAACGAACACTTACGAAAATTCTAAAGTGCTTAGGCGTGCTCGAAAAGCCAAGAGAGCTCTCTCTCAGGTTAATTTTCTGGGAAATAACACTTGTTATTGCTGAAAAACATTTAACCTTTATTTATAGGGTTTATAAGACATGAAACCTACTCAAACTAAGAAAACACATGACAATTCTCAGCCCCAAAGTTTCCTTAAGCTGGCCGACCCTTAAAATTCCTAAAATAACTTGGAAAAGTTATGACAATAACATAAAATAACTACTAACTAAATTCAAACCACAAATAGCGGCAAAGCTGGCTGAATGTAACAAAAAAACAACTAAGTAAATAATTCTAATGACTAGCTTGAGCAACCCCTTAAATGAAGAAATGGCTGAAAACTTTGAGACTCCCTACTCACATCATATGGTGAGAAACATTTGATAAGTGTCATATTTTATATTATTTGCACGTGTTTAAGTTAATTTGTTACGTATTTGTGTGCAAAAGTAGTTTATTTTAGGGTTTTATTACAATTTTTGTATTCTAATCATGGTTTGAGGTGAAAATGCAAAATTAATTATTTTAATTAGGGTCTGTTTGTTTGGAAGGAAAATCTTTTCCAGGAAAACATTTTCCATATTTTTAGTTGTTTGGTTGTCAATTAATTTGGGAAAATAATTTCTGACCGAAAATAAGTTACACCCACTGGAGGAAAATAACTTCTTTATCTAACACTGTGAAGTTATTTTCCTCAGCTTCTTTTCACAGCCTCGCAAGGAAAATAACTACTCCGGCATCTCTCTCTCTCTCTCTCTCATTTTCTTTTTCCTTTCATTCCCGAAGAACCCCCATTCTGGCTTCCTCTGGCGTCAGTCCTCGGTGGCGATCACCTCCTCCGGCGACACTATCTCGGCGGCTACCACCACATAATCTATATACTCACAAGTCATCTTCATTCGACAAGTTTTTTTTAGCTCTCAATTTCTCATCTTCACGCACAAACACCTTCACTGCGTCTGTATATACACACAAATTTCGTCTATTTCCTTTCGAAGTTGGATTTGAATGAATTTTTGTGGGTTGCTTTTGTTTTAGTTTGTTCTTAACTGATTAGGGTTAAATCTGATTTGATTGATGCTAATGAAGGGGAAAAGAAGGGGAAAAAGGGGAAAGGGAGAAGGTCAGCATAGGAAGGTTGTGGTCACAATCGTTGAAAAGGGCAAGCTGTTAGATTCGTGGATCATGTGACCAGTTTAACAAACTGGCCGCGTGAACAGCACTTTGCAGTTTGCAGTTTAACAAATTTTCTTCTTTCTTTTGAATTTTCCATTACTTTTATCAGACCTTATGAATTTCGAAGCTGCAGCATGTTAAGCAGTATTGACTATTGATAGTCTTCTTCTTTCCAACTTGTGCTTTAGTCTAATAGTAGAATAGAGTCCTTAACATCAAAAGACTGTAACCATGTAATTTTTAGCTTTTGATTGGTCTTGTGTTTGCAAATATGGAGCTGAATGAATCAGTAGTAAATTGGTCTTGTTTTCCCTCCAGTTGTAATTGTATGTTAGTGTTTGTAGTTTCACTTTGTAAGTACATCGATGCTGGCACATTTTCTTGTTACAAGAAATGTTCACATGTCTATGTCAAAATCCTTGTGGTTGTGATTCGTGAAGTTGTCAGTTGTCAATGAAGGGTGGTTTGTTTTTTCCGTTCCTTTCCACCTGTGAACAATAGTAGTAGTGGAGCATGTAGTGTAATGGTATTAAATATTAGGCAAACATGCCAATTCCTACTTGCTGCCTTATCAAACACAAAGTGAGAGACGAGCAGATTCTGCTTCGATAGCATGAGAGGAGTTTTGGTTGTCTTTAGCGAAGTTTTGTATATTCTATAGCAAGCATGCTTATTCCATTGAAGAAAACATTTGGGTATTCTTACTTGTAAGCAGATGCTGGTTCAGTTCATACTTGAATTTTGTGATCCCCTGGTACACTGGTTTAGTATGCAATCTGAAGTGCATGTAACTGAATTTTGTTTTCTTTAGGAAGAAGTTATTGGACAATTTTTGCTTATGGCCTTTAACAGATATGGTGTGGCATTATGAGGTCCAATCTAAGATCTGCAATAGTTGTATGCATTGCTGTTTTGGGAGGGGGTTGCATCTTAACAGGCTCTGGCACAGGTTTACATGGAAAATCCTCTATCCGTTAGTCTCTTGGTTAGTTCTAGGCTGGGAGATATGTGGCCATAAGCCAGCCATGGAGACATGAGAACCTTGAGCTGAGAAGTAACAGCAATTGGTTCTGTACCCATAAATCCTCTGTCTTAAATGACTACATGTTTTGTGGTATTCTGCTTGGCTTGTTGCTTAAGTTGGTCCTCAAAGAAGATGATAATTAGTTTTCGTTACCAGATACCAAATATCAAGTTGGTTGATGACCTGGCTGCACATTTTGTGGCAAAAACTATTAATGGATTCTAGTTTATACAGCATAAATAAAGGTTGATTTGGAGAGAAAATTGCACAGCTTCCTAAGTTTTGGGTTTTGGAGAAGATGGTGTAGCACTTGAGGCTGGTTGAACAATTTGTTGGAGATCGTTTCTGTGGCTGACAGTAAAATGTGCTTGCGATTGAACTTGTGCATACTGGATTCCCCATCAAGCTGGAGTAAAGAGAAAATATTCAGCAGTTTGGTCAGGAAAGAGAATTGGCAACCTGTGGTATTTTATGTATAACAGTGGAAGTTTTTTGAATTGTATCACTCACAATAATGTCTTGCTGTAACCGGAACTGAGTACTACTGAAGATATATCATTATTCTGCAAATCAACAAGTTGCAGTTGTTGGCTAATGTTATTACCCATATCCAATGTATCATTGAATGCGTTCTTCCTCAGAATCCTGTTAAAAGTTAATGCTATCAAAATAAGTTCTTTCACTTCTCCAGGTAGCATCCAAATGCTTTCTTTCTTCGAGATTGCTTATTTTTAAACTTACACTATTTGGATTTGAGGTAAACTAAAAAGTTGCTGGGGTACTTGTACCTGGAGTGAACCATTTTCCAAAGCCCTGATCACCATTCAAGAAATTTTAATAAGAAAAAGGAAGGAGTTCTTAGTATTGATTCCATAGTGATTAATACTCAGAAAGTGGTTAGTGACTTTAAGGTTGAGAACCATGCTGAAGGTTGAGAACCATGCTGGAGCTTGTGACGGTCGAAAAGAGTTGTTGCTCAGGTTCCTACGAAGAGAATCAATATTGGTGACCATGTTCATCCTTGAAATTCACATATAAAAATCTCAAAGGAAATTTAAGTTTTAAATCTTTACACATAATTTAGGAAGCTATGTAATATGAATAAATATTTTATAGAAATGATAATATGATTAGAATTGATAGAAACTAAAATTAATTTGTAATGAAATGAATGTTTTGAGAGTAGAAAATTATTTGCAATATATCAAAAAACATATTAGAAAATATTTTCATTGACAAACCAAACACTGGAAAATTATGAAAAAAGGAATTTGGAAAATATTTTCACTTAATAACCAATCACTGGAAAATTATGGGGAAGGAAGTGATTTTCCAGGAAAATGACTTCCATGGAAAATATTTTCCTAGGGAAAATTTTTTCAGTCCAACCAAACGGACCCTTAGTGTTTTATGTATGTTTTCACAGAATTTAGAAAAAAGACTTGAAAGAGTTTTAAAATGTGTACAGAAAATATTGTTTGAAAAGACGTTTAAGAAGTTTGGAATAAGAAAAAAATAATCAAGTTGAAACCTCTACAAACAAGTCAAGGAAGTTTCTAATAGAAATTTGGATTCAATTTTGACACGTTTGGATATTTTGGCCTTGACGCAGAGATGGAGACCTAAGATAGCAATAAACTTCCCCCAAAAAAATAAAAAATAAAAAACCGATGAAACTACCCAGAAAAATTAAAGAAAAAGAAAAAAAAATTAAAGAACCATATATTGAAGTAAGTGGCTGACCTTAGGGGTGAGTAAAAGGTACAAATTCGGTAATTCGGTTAGTTGAATTCGGTGAATTCGGTTATTTGACTTATAGAAATCTAAACCGTTTTTAATTTCGAATTGGTTATAACCGAATTCATTTCGCAATCGATTTCGAATTCGAAAATGGTAATGAATTCGGTAAAATGGTAATGAATTTGGTCTAACCGAATTCATTTATTAAAAAAAAAAAACTGATGAGATAACCCTGTTATGGTCCTGAAGGAAGTGATTGTGTAATTTTTAATTTACAAATTGGGGCTCCTAAATTATAATACATTCATTATGCTTCTCAATGATTTAAAAATTATTATTGATTTGATCCCCAAATTTATTCATAATTTAACACATTACTTATGTTCTAATCATTTTGTGGTTTAATTGGCATTTATTTGATCACTTATACCTAGAATCCTTAGTCTATGATTTAAGGAACACATAAAAAGTGATTAATTTAAACTAGAATAAACCTTAGACTGTACAATGATTAGTGATAATTTATTAATTTATAATTTGCAATGATTAATAATAAATAATATTATTTACAAACTTACAAATTACAATCATTAGTGATAAGTTATATTAGTTACAAACTTATAATTTATTTCAAATCAAAATAAAACATATTTACTTACATATGTTATTGTGAAAGTCAATACACTAATACATTGATTTGCAATTCATATGCATTCACTTACACTGCTTAGTTGTCTTGTCTATATTTAAAACCTTAAGATTAGTGAATAGAGAATATGAATTTTTATTTTAAATATGTAATGTAAATTTAAAGCATACTAATACTTACAAGTTACGGGTTACGCATTCAAATATTCAATAATTCAAACATGAATGATGTATCAAATTACCAATATCTAAATTCTAATTACTAATTATGTTTATTGTTTAATATTTAGTATTATACATATATGTATTAATTATTATCTAATTCTAGTCATGTTACTCATGTATAAAATAATAAGTATTATAGTTATGTTATATTATTATGTATTACTATATATTTGTATTATTATAGTCATATAACAATTAACAAATACTAAAATATATTGTACATTATTATATATTATTATTATTATAAGTACATGATAATATCATGTACGAACTATTATTAATAGCATTTACCTATATAATATAATAATATATTAGTAGTAGATACTAATACTAAATAGCATTTATCTATATATTATATAATTTTATAAACTAATTTGGTATTCGAATGCGGTAATGCGGTACCCTATTTCATTTTACCGAATTTGAATACGAAATTGGTTATTACCAAATTCATAATCTTACTGTCTATTTCATACCATATTAGAATTCGGTGAATTCGGTATGTATCAAATTTGTATCAAATTACTAAATACCCGATTTTGAATTACCAAATTGAATTTAAATTCGGTACGTACGAATTTGCTCACCCCCAGCTGACCTAACCAAAACCGGTCAACACGAGGGTTTAAGAAAAGAAATAACAGCTTAAACGCTGCTATTTTCCTCTTCCTCATCCCTCTCACGAAACCCAGGAGGAAGGAAGATGAGTCTAATAGCAGGCTCTTATGAGCGCTTCTTATGGGGATTCAAGCTGAAATCCCAAAAGCACCCTCAATCTTTCTCTCTAAACCCGCTCTTCTCCTTTCCCGCTCACCTCTCCCCAGTTAAGTGCGCCGCCGTATCTGGTTCGGCCGCAGTGACAGGAGGCTCCGACGACACCATCAAAATCTATGACCTCTCAACCTCTTCTGAAATCGGCTCTCTCCACTACTCCTCTAGCATCACCTCCCTCTGCTTCTTCACCCCGCCTTCCTCCGCCCTCGCCCTCCCACGGAACCTCATTGCCGCCGCGGATGACGGCGCCGTCATCATCTACGATGCGGACCCTTTCGTTCATTTGAAAACTGTCAAGAGTGTGCATAAAAAGGGGGTGAATGATCTCTCTGTTCACCCTTCCGGGGCGTTAGCGCTGTCCGTTGGGAGAGATGAGTGCTTGGCTATGGTGAATTTGGTGAGAGGACGGAGGAGTTTTTGTTGCAGACTGGGAAAAGAAGCTTCCATAGTTAGGTTTAGCGGGAGTGGGGAGAAATTTTTTATGGTTTTGGATGATAAAATTAATATCCATGAGTCAGAGGACGCAAAAATAGTTGCTGAATTGGATAACAAGAAAAGGGTTCTTTGTGCTGCTCCTGGAGCAGTAAGCATTTCCCCTGGTTTTGATTTTACTGGACACGTGCAATTGTCAATTTTGTGAATTCATTTTGCCTTTCCTTTTTTGGGTTTTTGTTTTAGTTATATGATGTGGTTATTAGTGGTAGAAAGGTTATTTGGTCTCTTTTTCTTTGCCCCTATTAAATTGACAGTCATTTTTGGTTGATTGAAAAGCTGAGGTATTTCTTCTTATGGTTATATATCAATGGTGATGAAAAACTGCCGCTTGTATGATCTGCCTGAAATGTTAAATGAAGCCACACATTAGGCTGTAGCTGATGGTTGGAGCTATTCCAATTTCCAGTTAGGTGTTTAGCATAACGTTTTGATTTGAATGCGAAATTTTGGCCTTAATCCAAGTAATGCACTTTTTGACTACTCCAAGGACATGAGATATGCATGCAGAGGCCAAAGATCTATTTGTGTTTAGATTGTATATAAGTGTGTGGAAATGTATGTGTTTCATCAGAAAGTTCAATGAAGGCATTTTCTTGGAAAACACTATGTTTATAAACTCCACAAGTAAATGGGTCACAGGAGATACAAGTTCTTCTCTTCTTCCTTATGTAGTAACTTTAACGTGAGATATAGGTGGTGATGCAATGAGATTATCTTATCAAAAGGTGTACAAGTTTAAGCAACTAATGTACTGGAAATTAATGATCAGGGCGAGCCATTGAAAGCAGTTCTTCATTTTAAGAAAAAAAGATATAAAAGATGTACACAAAATTTTAGAATCAGAGATTTAAAACATGAAGTGACTTTTAATGCAGATGTTCAGTTGAACATCATTGGGTTTTGGCTTTTCAGTTTTGCTCTGAGAGAGTTGCCTTTGTAATTGTGATTTAGTTTATGATAGAAGTGGTTTGGCTTAGTAACTCTGAAGGAATCAATTTTGGTCTTTTCTAAATTTCCCTTATTGGGTCCTCTTGCACCTTTAGGAAGAAACCATAGCCTTCTCAATTGTCTTGGCATATAATCTCCTTGTGTGTATATGAAATTGATTGCCTTGTTTGCATCATATATAGGCTTTTACCCGAAAGAGCTTGATGCTTGTGATGCTGAATAAGTTGTAATTCTAGCTATAATTGACTTAAAAGAATAGCTCTTTGGCAAGTAAAAACAAAGATTGCAAGTACTCAACACATTGGAGATGCATTATTTTTTTATTATTTTTTGATTTCCTTTAGTAAGATATCCTGTTTGACTCAATGCTAGCAGTTCTTCAAGCATCTTAGAAAATGTACCTGACAAGAGTTGTCACAACTAGATAGCATAGCTCCGAATTGATTGATAACCATTGACTAGTTTATGGGCTTAATCATTTAGTGTTTAATACCATGCCATTGAGTTACTTTATCTTCTGAATCCACCCCCAAAATTAGTGCAGCTGCAAGAAAACTGGGATTAGGTGACATTTGGCTAATTGTGGCAGCTGACACACTTGCAAAGAGCATGTGCAGCTTATTTCCTTATTTTTTAGAGAAAAATTCCAATTTAAACGAAGTCAATCATTATTACTCTTTTTTAACCCTTTGACCATTTGGCATGGTGCGTTTCATTACTTGTGAAACTTGTATATCTTATCTGTTTGAGGTAGTTGTGTTCCTGGAGTATTGCAATTGTTTCTTTATTGAAATGTGAAAGCTAATTGAGATGGTTGGCAGGATGGGATTCTGTTTACTGGTGGAGAGGATAGGAATATTACTGCATGGGATACAAATTCGGGAAAAGTTGCATATAGCATTGAAGATGCACATTCAGCCCGTGTTAAAGGTATTGTTGTGCTTTCCCACAGTGGAGGTCCTCCTCCTGAGGATGAACCGTATCTAGTAGCATCTGCTTCGTCTGACGGGGTTATTCGTGTTTGGGATGTTCGCATGGCTTACAAGGCGCGACCAGATCCACTGGCTGAGGCTAAAACAAAGTCCAGGCTGACTTGCCTTGCTGGATCATCTTTCCGAAGTGAGTATAGAATTTGCACTGTATTTCCGGGTTTATATGACAAACTTCAGCTTGTCATTGTTTTTTATTACCATGTAAATGAGGGTTAGTTAATCTTAATTTTTGGTTTCTGAAGGCGTTCTCTTTAACTGGACCAACAACATAATGCTGTTATGCCTGGGCTGCTAACTCAGTTAAACTAGCAATGAAAAATTTGAAAAGCTTACAAAAATTGTGGGGATGAATGGAGTAGTTAAGAAAAGATGCTGAAAGTGAAGTTGCCAAAAAGCCCGGATTTAAAATTTTTGAGGAGACAATACCAAGCTGA
Source organism: Coffea humblotiana (assembly GCA_023065735.1). Classification (NCBI taxonomy): domain Eukaryota; kingdom Viridiplantae; phylum Streptophyta; class Magnoliopsida; order Gentianales; family Rubiaceae; genus Coffea; species Coffea humblotiana. The sequence goes on along the minus strand of CM041209.1, from coordinate 32,201,434 downwards.
TTAATTCTTTCTTCAAAGAATTTTAATTGTTTGTGCGCTTGCCTCTTGATATGATGGATTTATGTACAATTTTGATGATAATTCTGCTCATTCTTCTCTGTTGACAGCAAAACGATCACAGATTGGAAACACAACACTTCGTAATAACCAGGAGATGCTGGATAGAGAGTCATGACACTACCTTTTGGCTGAAGGATATAGTAAAGACCTTGACTATATTTTTTTTCCGCATGTGTCTCTTTATATATGTTTTCACTGAGATGTAATTGCTGCAGTTTTGACTGCTTAAATTTATGTTGTGCTGGTAATGGTAAAATGTGTATTTTTCTAAAACTTTCTTCCTCATGTACGTTCTTCCCTTCCGTTGTGCCTGTAGTTAATTGGTAAGTTGGTTTATTCCTTCTGTTGTTCTAAACATACCATAAACAAATCTTGAAGGCAAATCCTGCTGTTTTCTATCCACTGGGTTACTTTTCCGCTTTGCATCTTTTTGACTCTATGATGGTGAGAATAATAGGCTTGCAGTGGAGTGCCAAAATACTAGAGCAGTTCAAGATTTTTTTTTTTTTTGGGTTGGTTGGGAGTAAGGATGTCAGTCTGTCTCAAGCACCAATAGGCCACTCATGCCCAAAGGAACTTTGAACGAGATGGATATTCTAATTATGAAATTGGATTTGAAATGGGACTAATCCTTTTATATTCATCAATTGATAAGAATTTTTGGAAAATACTTGGGTACTCATTGGATCCAAACATCTCACACAAATTTAATTTAACCAAAACTTCCTTTCTTCTAAATGAATATGTGGGGAATAAAGTAGGGTCATGTTGTTAGAAATTCTTTTGTCCTCAAATCTTATTCTCCTTTCAGTTGTTCTCTTTCTTTCTGCATTGCAAGGAAAATATTAAGATAATAATTCTAGATTGAGTTTTAAATTAAATCATCTAGTTACCTAGACAAAATGATTCTGAAAAATTGCTAGCCGTTAAGTGAAATAAAATATAGAAAACTTTGTTATTTTTTTCTTGTTCAAGTTAAAGCATTCAGGTTGATGTGCCTCTGGTGCATATGTGAAAAGTTTTAATGCAACTAAAATTTCGTCCTTGTGCCTTGTTGCTGGGTTACAACTAATTTAACTAGCCATATTTTACCACAAACTCCAGTAGCATAAATACAAGCCTATATAATGGCATTTCTTTATAATCTTATATACAAGTCTTTTCAAATTTCTTAGGACTTATTTTTTCTCAATTAAAATTTAGCAACATTGGAAATCAAAGATTAAAAAAATATATATATACATAGAAAATAAATAAAAGAAAATTTGAGAAAAAAAAATTCAGAAAAATATAAATTCACAATAAGATCAAACGAAATTTAATGAATCAAAGATATTAAAGTTATATAAAAATAAAAAACGAATTAAGGGAAAATAGAATAGAAGAAATAGATTTGGATACTAGACGAGATTAATCTAAATTCATTCTAAAGTGATCTCGCCCAAATTAGTCTAAGAACACACAAGGATAAAATTGGATCTAACCCATATTACTCGGTTCCATTTCAAACCCAAGCAGATCCCACCATCCATTTTGCCATCTCTAGTTGGGAGGAGAGCATACGAAGACTTTATTCTCGAATTATTTTGGAAAACTGAAGATTATGAATTATGCACTATCTTTGTGATTTCTTTGGTAATGCTCGTTACTTTATTCTAGAATTATTTTGGAAAACTGAAGGATATGAACTATGTACCATCCTTGTAATTTCTTTGTTAAAGCTCGTTACTTTTAGGGAATATAGAAAATTTTTCTGTAATCTCGGTCGCATCCACTTGGTGCCTCCTAAGACAAGTGGAATTGGAGGACTTCAAGCTGGCTCCAATCAATACTGATGACATTTTTCTATAAAGTTCTTGTACTTTTTCTCATACCTGCAAAAGATCGATCAGAGGTGCAACATTACTACTGTGCTTAACCGCTCATGGCTCTAAGGAAGCAAAGAATCTACTTGCAAAGTGTACATGCAGTTTTCTTAAAACACTAAGCTCAGTATAACTATTCATTTTGCAATGATCATTCTCATCCTCTTAGGTAAAAGTGCTTTCTAGTATTTGTTTCTCATGAAACATGTTCTCACTTTTTTTTGCTTTCTTAATTTCTAGCAATTTTGGTTTTCCTACTATTTTTTTAATCTCTGGCAATTACCTTTGGGTTAAATACCAAAAACCTCCCTATGGTTTGACTAATGTTCACTTTACCTCTCTATGGTTTGAAAACCTACAATTTGTCTTCCCATAGTTTCAACTAAATTGAAAGTTCGACGGAAAACATCCACATTAACGGCTGAATGGAAAATGGCAAAATTACCCCTCCATAAGTCAAACCCTTGGAAGAATGTTTCATGCATTTGAGAATGGGTTAAATACCAAAAACCCCCCTGTGGTTTGACTAATGCTCACTTTAACTCCCTATGGTTTGGAAATTTATAATTTAACTCCCTGTCGTTTCACCTAAAATGCAAGTCTGACAGAAATTCCGTTAATGTGGATGTTTTCCGTCGAACTTTCAATTTAGTTGAAACGACATGGAGTCAAATTGTAGGTTTCCAAACCATAGGGAGTTAAAGTGAATATTAGTCAAACCACAGGGGGTTTTTGGTATTTAACCCATTACCTTTCACTGGCAACATTTTAAGCTGTAATTGTAATATGGGTTAATATCAGAACCCTCTCTCCTACGGTTTTTTTTAATCACACCTAGCACCCTCCATGTTTTCAAAATCATACCTAGCACCCCTGGAATGACAACTTTGGTATCATTGTCAGCCCCTCTGTTTGAAAAGAGTAGTAGAAAATGAATTTTAGGAGAGAGACTTTATTTGTGTTCCACTTTTATCCACAGTCCAAGATGACTAGTGAATTTTAGAAGCTAAAAATAGAAACAAATAGGCATATGATATTAATTTAGAAGGTGAGGGGGTAAAAGTGTAATAAAAAGAATGTTCTAACTAATTATCACAGATTTTGGCAATATAGAGATGCAAAGCTAATTACATAGTCCATTGATACTACATTGGATCAGTCTAGTAACATGATATCTAAGCCTTATATTGCAATCAATTGTGAAAAAAAAACACCATCTACAACTAGTTGTTTAGATGGTGAGGATTGCAATGTGCAAAATTATACACAAGCAGTTCTAAGATTAGTCAAATAGCACCATAAGTGACAGGAAATATAAATCAACACCACATTGCACCACTTATCAAAAAAATGTCCACAAAAGCTAACATTGCCTCAGTATTGTTGGGAACTAAGAACACTAGTACTTAAACTACTTCAGATACCAAAAGCAAGGATTGCAGGGAACCTTTAGCACTCTCAAAACATCATAGAGAAACTGCTAGTAACAGTGTTAGAGACCACTGTTGTAGCAATATTGATGCTAACAGAAGTTTCAGCTTGAGATCCACCATTGGAGTAGCTTTGAGCAGTTGGTGCAAGGGACTTGTACCTTGCTTGTTCACAGCAGCATTGGTTTTCATTGAAGGCCTTCCTCTCTACATCAGAAAAGAACAAATTTAAACTCTTTGCAGTAAAGCTATAAATGACACGAATAATGCACTAGTTCTGAATTTTGCAGCAGCAATGTATGACATTATAATGCTTACTCTCTTGGTAGAAGTACTTGTACTAGCCTGCAAATTAACTTGCACATTGATAACTGCATCTTGTTGGGGAGGACTTGGATTACTCCCTGACTTGAAACAACCACTGGCACATTTCCTTGTACATGATCCTGGATCACAGAAGACATGATCAGATTGCTTTAGTACATGATCAGATGATGAGATTGAACTTAGTTACCCAAAGCACAGTCCCTGCCAATCACGTGTTAGCTATGCCTCTATCTGGCTTTCCTCTCCTCATAGCACCCTGCAATGTAACAACTTCAAAATTGAGCATGTAATTATCTCCCAAGTAGAAACTTCAACTTCTAAAAGCATTACCCTATGAGTAGAAGTAGTATTGGTTCTTGTAGAGGTTCCTGGTTCTCTTTTGCATGTTCTTTTGTTGTGGCCAAATAAACCACACTTAGAGCATTTTAATGTGGTTGACCTTCGTGTGTGAACTGATGCATGTTCTTCATCAGGTTCCCTTTTTCTATTTTTCTTTGGGCTTCCTGGTGCCTTCCTACGTTGTGGTGGCAATAGTGTTTTGGGTGTCACATCCTCCATTGGAGACCATCTTTTTTCATGTTGTATTGGTTAGATCATTGAAGAATAGCACTTCAAGTACATCTCCAATGAAAATACTTGATCACAATACTTAACAAGATTTTCCCTTCTATAAATAATCCCTAATGCAGCATGCTTGCAAGAAAGCCCAGTCAACTGAAATACCCCACAGTCACATTCCTTTTCCTCCAATTGGACAATGTATGCCCTGTCAACATCTCCTACTTCAACTACATACTCACTGGCCATCATTAGCTCACATTTCCTTGATGCATTTCCAATCTCCTTTAGCTTCTTCACAACTTTAGGAATGATAGCAACTGTCCATGTTGTGGCCTTTTGATTTTTTTTTTTTTGTAGCTTGTTCATCATTTTCCTTTGCAATCCTTCAACAAGTGTAAGTATATTCTTTCCCCTTAGATTATCAACGCATGCATTAAAGGATTCTATGAAGTTGTTGGTTACATGATCATACTTGATAGCAGTTGAGAAAGCATGCCTAGCCCCAGCAAATTTTGGAATCTTCATTAAGTACTTCTAGCTTCAATGTTCAGGTCCTTAATGCTGTCCATTGCTTCATTGTGTCCAACAGAATCAAAACTCTTTGCTGCTTGCTAGAAATATCTCCTAAGCATTAATCCTGGAAACGTGAACTTGAAGTTGTTGTATATATGCTAGCAGCAATACTTACCAACAGCTGCTGGAACAATTTCTTCGTATGCAAGGTTCAATCCCTGCAATGTTCATTAACAATGAAATCATTTTATGACATTGTGCACACCACAAAATAGGAAATATTTTCTTGCAAAGAAAATTGTTAGGAGAATATAAGTATTCTTGTAGATAATAAATTAGTAAGGGTATTTTTGTAAATAGTTTGTTAGGTTTTTACTCCTACAAATATTAGTTGGTCACTCATAATACGGTGACTAGATGTTTTTCCTCCAAAATACCTATTCTCATGGTATCAGAGCAAGAGTCCTAGGATTACGGTTAAACATCTAGCAAGAGTCTTGTTCACGCGATATTGTTCATCACGTACTGTTCACGCGACTGTTCAAAAAAATACTGTTCACGCGATACTGTTCATCGCGTACTGTTCACTCGACTATTTATCGCGACTATTCACGCGTACTGTTCACGTGCACTATTTACGAGGCACTGTTCCTCGCGACTGTTCATCTCGAGTTTTGACCCTTTTCTTGGTTTGAAGTGCTATTCGCTATGGTTGAAAGTTTTGCTACTGCGGTTACCACTGATCAAGTTGAATTAAATTCTTCAACACATGGGTCCCAGAAGACTTTTACTATATCCGAGAAAGATTATGTTAAATTCCTACAGTACCAAACTACAAATCATGCATTTCTTCCCTCTGCTTTTTTAGCACAAAAAGGTAATGACTCATGGATTATTGACTCCGGGGCTACTGATCATATGTCAGGTACCTCTAAAAATTTTTATAATTTTCAAGAGTCTACTTCCTTTTCTCATGTTACTTTAACTGATGGATCTACCACTAAAGTTAAAAAACTAGGCACTATAGAAATTAACCTATCTCTTCCACTGTCTTTTGTTCTTTACGTACCCAATTTGCCCTTTAATATAATGTTTGTTAGTAAGTTTACTAAATCTTTACAGTGTTCAATTACTTTTTCTCCTGATTTTGTTGTCATTCAAGATTTGAAGACAAAGAGGACGATTGGTGGAGAGCATGAGCATAATGATCTTTATTTTCTCAACTCTAATGGTTCGATTGCATGTCCTGCTACTGTTTCTCCTCTTGAAATTCACTGTCGTTTGGGTCATCCGTCTTTACCAAATTTGAAAAAGTTGGTTTCTACTTTAAACCAGTTGTCTTCGTTAGAATGTGAGTTTTGTCAGTTAGGAAAGCATCATCGTGTTTCTTTTGCTCCTAAAGTCAATAAACGGGTTTCAGAACCCTTTATACTAGTTCATTCTGATGTTTGGAGTTCTAGTCGAGTCGTTTCAAAGTTAGGTTTTAAATATTTTGTAATCTTTGTTGATGATTTTTCAAGAGTTACATGGCTTTATTTAATAAAAAATCGTTCAGAATTATATTTCATTTTTTGTGCATTTGTTACAGAAATAAAGAATCAATTTGGTGTGCATGTACGTATACTTCGCAGTGATAATGTGAAAGAATATTTTTTCACTCTTTTTAATACCTTTATGACTAAATTCGATATTATTCATCAGTTCTCTTGTCCTCACACTCCACAACAAAATGGAGTTGCTGAAAGAAAAATTGGACATTTAATTGAGGTTGTTCGGACACTTTTGTTGCACATGAATGTGTCCAAACAATTTTGGAGTGATGCAGTTCTAACTGCATGTTATTTAATTAATCGCATGCCATTTAATATTCTTGGAGGTTAATTACCTCACTCTATTCTTTTTCCTCATGAACTTGTGTTTAAATTACCTCCTCGTATTCTTGGATGTGTGTTTTGTTCATCAGCTTGCTCTCGGGGTGGATAAATTAGATTCTCGTGCTATTAAGTGTGTTTTCTTAGGATACGCACGAGCGCAAAAAGGGTATAGATGTTACAGTCCAATTTTAAATCGATTTTTTACTTGTGTTAATGCTACTTTTTTTTGAATCCACTCCACATTTTATGAAATACGGTATGCCTTGTGAGTTAGACCAGTGCCCCTCTTTTTTCTTTCCTATTTTACCAGTCCCTTCCTCTTTATTACCTGAGTTATCTAGTCCACCAGATTTCATCGCTCAATTATCTCGTCCTAATCTTCAAGTTTATACTCGTCGTTCCATGGTTGAGAAAGTTCCTGATATGTCACGCATTTCACCAATTAACTCTCAATCTTTAAATCCAGGTATGACGCCCTCTTTTGAATTAAATCTTTCTATTGCTTTACGCAAAGGTAAGAGGTATTGTACTTCTCATCTTATTTCTAATTTTATTTTTTATTCTCGTCTCTCTATGTCATATTTTTCTTTTGTTGTTTCACTTGATTCTGTCCCCATTCCTAAGTCTATTACCCATGCTCTTAATCATTCTGGTTGGAGATTAGTTATGCAAGAAGAGATGTCTACTTTGGAACAAAATGGTACTTGGAATCTTGTCCCTCTTCCTTCTGGTAAGTCTGTTGTTGGTTGTAAATGGGTGTACAATATAAAAGTGCAGTCTAATGGTTCTATTGATCGATTGAAGGCTCGTCTGGTAGTTAAAGGATTTACTCAAGTGTATGGAATAGACTACTTAGAAACTTTTCCTCCTGTTGCAAAGATTACCTCGGTTTGTCTTCTTATCTCTTTGGCAGCAACTTATAATTGGCCATTGCATCAGTTGGATGTGAAAAATGCATTTTTACATGAAAATTTGGAAGAAGAGATATATATGGAACAACCTCCTGACTTTGTTGTTCAGGTGGAGAATTCACGGTTTGTTTGTCATCTGAAAAAATCCTTATATGGATTGAAACAGTCTCCTAGGGCTTGGTTTGGTCGGTTTAGTAGTGTTATCATGGAGTTCGGTCTGACAAGATGTGGAATAGATCACTCTGTATTTTATCGGCATTCTAATGCTGGTAAGATTTTATTAGTTGTTTATGTGGATGATATTATGATTACAGGTGATGATGTTGTGGGAATCCAGAAACTTAAATCCAATCTGCAGGCAAACTTTCAGACAAAGGATTTAGGTCATTTACAGTATTTTCTGGGTATTGAGGTAGTTCGATCTAAAGATGAGATTTATTTATGTTAAAAGAAATATGTACTCGATATGTTGAGTGAAGTTGGGATGTTAGGTTGCCAACCTGTAGATACTCCTATGGATCCTAATGTGAAATTAGTAGGAGATCAAAGTGTATTACTTGATGATTCTAGGCAATATCGAAAACTTGTGGGTAAATTAAATTATCTCATTGCAGCGAGACCTGACATTTCATTTGCAGTGAGTGTTGTGAGTCAATTTCTTGATACCCCTCATACTAGTCATTGGGATGCTGTTATACGGATTCTCAGGTATTTTAAGAGTACTTCTGAAAAAGGGTTGTTGTATCAAAATCATGGACACAATGATATTGAAGGATATAGTGATGCAAATTGGGATGGTTCTGTCTCAGATTGAAAATCGACCACAGGATATTGTGTGTTTGTTGGTGGTAATTTAGTGCCGTGAAAGAGTAAGAAACAAACAGTTGTCTGCAGATCAAGTGCAGAATCTGAATACCGCAATATGGCTCACACTGTGTGTGAGTTGGTTTGGTTGAAAAGCATGTTATTTGAAATTGGGTTTGAGCATAAACAGCCTATGAATTTAGTGTGTGATAATCAGGCGACTATTCATATTGCGTCTAATCCAGTATTTCATGAAAAGACAAAACATATTGAAATTGATTGTCATTTCTTTCGAGAGAAATTGCTTAACAGAGTCATTAAGGCATCTCATGTACTGTCTGTAGATTAATTGGCTAATTTGTTTACCAAGAGTTTAGGGGGCTTTAGGGTGAATTATATTTGTAACAAGTTGGGTGCTTATGATATATATGCTCTAACTTGAGGGGGAGTGTTAGGAGAATATAAGTATTCTTGTAGATAATAAATTAGTAAGGGTATTCTTATAAATAGTTTGTTAGATTTTTACTCCTATAAATACTAATTGGTCACTCATAATACGGTAACTAGATGTTTTCCCTCCAAAATACCTATTCTCAAAAATAAATAACTCACCTTCTGCCTATCACTCATTAATGTCAATGGCACATTGTTGGGAAATGGTCCAAAATGATGCTCAAAGAAGTGGAAAAACCAGCTCCATGTGTCTTTATTCTCACACTCTGCAATTGCGAAAGTAAGGGGAAACAAGCTGTTGTTCCCATCTATAGCAACAGCTGTGAGAAACACACTATCAAAGGAATCTTTTAGGTGACATCCATCAAATCCTACAAATGGTGTACAACCAGTCAGGAAGCCATCTTTTTGTGCCTTGAAGCTAATAAAGAGTGTCAAGAATCTGGGCTCAACTAGCATATTAGGCCTGTCAAAATGAATTTTAACTATGCTATCAGGATTGAATTGCCTCACCAATATAGCATATTTTGGGAGCTTTGCATATAACAGTACATGCGAACCTTCAATCTCATCCAATGCTTTATCTTTGGACCTATATACCTGCATCCTATTTGGTTCAACACCAAATTTCTTCATATTAACTATTATACCCCTAGTTGACATCTCTGGATGCTCTCTCAATGCAGCAATCAACTTCTTTGCCATCCAATCAGATGTTGCTTCAGTACTTTTCCTGCTCATGACACGTGTGCTCAAGATTATAAGTTTTTATCATGAATATAGTTGTGTTAGCAAAAAGGGATGCATGGATTCTCTAGTTGGCCCTTAGAACCACATTTGGCAGTGCATCTAGTCCTTTCATTTTTCACCCTCACCAATGGAAATCTTTTTTCAATGGCATATTCCTTTAAACATGCCTGAAAAGCATCAACACTAGTAAATGACTGCCCTTTCTGAAATTCTATTTCTTATTTGGGGTTAGACGTCAACATTTTTTACCTCTTCACTATCTTCAATGGATTAGTTTCATCATTTGTTTCAGAGTCACGTACAATTGCAGCATCTTCATGTTTATCAAAATCAGAAAAGCCCATGTCACTGTTGTCAGTAGATGACAGTGACAATCTCTCATCATCCAACATGTCATCTATGTCACTCTCCATTGGCTGTTTCCAAGACTCATCAGAGCTAGAGTCATACATTTCCCTCTCATCCTCACTATTTGCCAAATTTTGATGTGCATTGTTTTGAGGCCCTAAGTTCTCTTGGCCTGCTTCAGGATTCTGATCATCATGCATATTACCCTCTAATTTTGGGATTATGTCCATGTCAAACACATGCAAGTTGATGACAAGATCATTTTGATGGACTTTAAACATCTCAAGCACTGACTTGTCATCAACTATTTCCATAAAGGTCTCAGTTCTGGGAATCAAACATCTCATATGAAGCAACAAATTCAGATTTTCAAATGTAGCATTCAATGCCGTTTCAGATACATCATTAAGTAGATCAATGTACGAGTACTTATCAGGATGATTGTTGGGAATTCTACTAGTCTTTCCCAAGTAATGAACAACAATGTCATGAGCAACCATAGATGCCATCCTACATATCCCAATGAACAATGTAGATCAATGTACGAGTACTTATCAGGATGATTGTTGGGAATTCTACTAGTCTTTCCCAAGTAATGAACAACAATGTCATGAGCAACCATAGATGCCATCCTACATATCCCAATTTAGAAATTTTTAGTTCTTGTTCACTACAAGATTAATACAACACACACAAACAAAGGCATGTTCATGTATACATCAGAGCATTTCTACCCTTAAATGCACAATTATAGAGCAATATACAAGCAAGTTTTCAACATTTCTAGAGCAGTATTAAACAACTGCTCATCATAGGTATTGATCACCATGATCATACCACTAGCCGAAGCTATTTTCTAAGTTTCATAAATACTCTATTGAAACAACCATCATGAATGCTATGGAAAATAGCATCACATCTCAATTTTGTCATTATCCATAACATAAACTTGCTAGCTTGTTCATAATATTAGTCAAAATCAACGAATATTACATGCTCACAACAAAAGCTACTCCTTTTTAGTCTCATGATTGTTTACCTTCTACTTGTTAACACCTGTGATAAAAAAACAATCACTCACGACTTCATTTTGACAAGATCAACAACATCAATAGTACTATTTTGAATTTTAATATGCAAGGACAGGCCTTGATGCTTACATTTTTTGTTGAATCCAAAGTTGAAGGTTAAGCTGAAAATCCAAGCCTTTTAGCGCACCCCAACTTTTCCTTCCACCTAAAAACGACGCTTACAACTACACAAGTTCTATATTCCTTCACCACTGCACTAATTTGCGGCTAATCATCAGCATTCTCTTCCTAATTCTACTAGCACATGAGTAATTTTGAGTTAAAAAAAAGAGTGCAACTTACCTTTTAGGTTGTCTTGTGAAAGCCTGCCTTCATGGTTATCATGGTTATATATGCAGAAAATGGCGCTCAATTTGTGCGCCAAAACAACGGCATTTTTTGTTATTTTCTAGTTTCCAATAATTCTTCTTATTCATTATTTTTCCCAACATTTCCCCACTTCAAAATTTGCCTGATATTGGTGGTTTTTGGGTAATTTCTCACCTTTTGATTGGGATAGGCTGTCACATCCTACTGCCAGGGGTACTAGGTGTGATTTCGGAAACATGGGGGAGTGCTAGGTGTGATTAGAAGAAACCTCAGGAAGGTTTCTGATATTAACCCTTGTAAGATTCGTGCCCCTTTGGTTAATCACATCAATCATACATATTTTCTTTGCGATTAAGTGCTACATAGACCTGTTCTCACTTGAACTACTTGCCACTAGGGCTATTATTTTGTGTACCAGGTTCCATATACCGCCCCTTCTAGGATGTACTAGTGCGTAAATTCTTAAAATCCCCTAAAACTTTGAACTCTTGGAATGATAAATAAGTAAGGATTAAATGCATTAGGGAGGGTTGGGTTGGATTGGGTTGTAAGGTGGCAAGAATTGTAAATAGAAGGTCATGAGTTCAAAATCTCCCACTTATAAAAAAAAGATTTTAAAAATGCATTAAATAATTAAGGGTTAAATAATTCACGTGTGGTGTCATTTGCACTTTCTCCTTTAACATTAATTTTAATGCACTTCCCTCTTTAATTAATGGTCAACACCAATAATTTGGTTGAAAGGACATAAATGACCTCAAAATGCAACTAGTAGAAGAAAATACTAGACAAGGAGCTCCGATTTTTTTGTTTTGGAAAATATCCTTAATATTGGGATCCAACCATTTGAAAAAACCACATGCCCTTGGAATCTATTTTAAAATGTAAAATAAAATTATTTCGTGTACAAAAAAAAAAAATTAAAAGCTCATAAAATAATTCAAGAAAATAGTACCACATAATTTTAACTACAAAAAGATTTTTTGTCAAAATTTTCAAATGTCCAAAAATGCATACGAAAGACATTTTACAACATTTGTATCTCACATCTACTTATAGATTTTCATAATTTAAAAAGGAATATTTCAAATAGTATTAAAGTTTGGAATTCAATTATAATATGGTGAAAATTTTTTAGATAGAAGTGGAATATTTTGGGAACTTAAGGTTTGTTTGGTTCACAGACTAGATGAAATAAGATGACTTATCCTCATATTATTAATCTTGGACGGAGTCTGTTTTTTTTTTTTTTAGTGAAAACAGCTTATTTTATTGATGGAACATGAAGTTATAAGAGGGGGACTAGGCCTTTGTTTGGTTCACAGACTAGATGAAATAAGATGACTTATCCTCATATTATTAATCTTGGACGGAGTCTTTTTTTTTTTTAGTGAAAACAGCTTATTTTATTGTTAGAACATGAAGTTATAAGAGGGGGACTAGGCCTTATCTCAAGTTTCTACTACAGAGCCCTTTAAACTTTCTCATAGACGGCAAACCTAATCTATCCAGTCGAACCTCCCCCTAGTTAATTGTGGAAGCATGGCGTGGATGATCATAAACCCTAATGTGGTCATGGGAGATGAGAAACACCTGCATTAGATAATATGTCAGCAGCTTTGTTAGTCTCCCTAAAACAATGTGAGAACTTACAAGGATCTGCAACCAAATGCCATATTCGCTTTATCTATCTGTGAATATGCCAAGGACACTGAAATCACTACTGGAGTATACCAATTAAGACCATTGAATTAGATTGCACTCTAACATGTTCATATCCCTTCCAAGAATAGAGACGAAGGTCATTTAATAGAGCCAAAGCTTCCGCACACAAACTTGTATTTTCCCCCAGGAAAACAGAAAATGCTACTAAAAGACATCCATTAGAGTCACATAAAATTCCTTCTCCACCACTCACTCTTGGATTCCCCTTAGAACACCCACCAGTATTAAGTGTCAACACCTCAATACTAGATGCCTTCCAACGAACTAATTTGAAACCAAATAATGATGACAACTGAGAAATCAATTAAAAGAATTGATGAAAAGTCTGCACTTCAATCGACTGTTTAAACTGAATCTCCAAAGCCATTTTAATCTCCTGAAAACAGCTAGGCAGATATCTCCACTACTTGTTTTGACCCTGTCAAATACTACTTTATTCCTTGCCTTCCAAATATTCCAGCATATAAAACTCGGAAGAATGGAAAGAACAAATCTTCTTGTATTTATGTGAGGACAACAACCAAGCAACTAATTGAGCTTGTAAAGTAGAAGTAGACAAAGATAATCCACACATACTCCCAAAGTAGTTCCAAATCTCCACCACTAATTGACTAGTAGAAAAAATATGCTCAATAGATTCACCAACAGCTAATAAGCAACAAAAGCATTTTGAAGGCAATTGAAAACCAAACTTACTTAGGACATCATCCAAAGGCAGCCTCCCCATCAACAGGCATAGCATAAAAAAGGACATTTTTAATGGGATCTTGGAATGCCAAATTTGGGAAAAAAACCCAAGAAGAATTGCGAGTTTGCCTTACTTCTTGAAAAGTAGATGATAACGAGAATTCTCCAGACACTGTCAGCATCCAAAACAACCTCATCTGTATGCCTACCATCAGGAATCAGTTGTTGTAAAATGAAACAGTGATATCCATTTGAAACACTTGAGACAACAACTGTGAATCCTACTATTGATTTACAATGAAATCCCTAAACGAGAGAGTCAAATTAACTGGAACTTTAAGGAATAAAACTCCATTTCCCAACCAATTGTCATACCAAAAACTACAAGACCCCTCATGTACCAACCACTGCATAGATAATTCCACTTGCCGACTAACATTAAGCAAGCGTTTCTAGGTTGCCCATGCGCATGAACTGAAATCCACTTGACAGGGATGTTGGCACCTACAATATTTTGCTTGCAGAAAAGATGCCCAAAGAGATGATCTCGTCCGAAAGTTCCACAATAGTTTATAAGAGAAGGATGTATATACATCCCTAAACAACCTAAAGCCACTCTCTCCTCCTCCACTAGATAACATAACTGAGACCAGCGAATCCAATGATACTTGGATCCCTCATCGATTGACCCCCACAGAAAGTTGGAGCAAACCTTCTCTACAACTTTGAACACATAGGAAGGCAGAACAACAGCGGATAATTATTGCATTGGAATAGAAGAAAGAACATGCTTAATTAGAATGATCTTTCCTCCCAGAGAAAGAAACTTGGATTTCCACAAAAGAATTTTCCCAAGAATAGCCTGACTAACCTCTCCATAATACAAAGATTTGCATTTCTTAAAAAACAAAGGAAAACCCAAACAACGAACTAGAAACTGCTGTCTTGAGAATATAGTGATGCGCTCAATCACCCTTCGCCAAGCCAACGGCAAAGATGGATGTACCAAATAACCACTTTTTTAGCCATTCACCAACTGTCCAGAAGATTTTGATATAAGTCCAACACCTGCATAATATTCTTTAAAGACGTAGCAGACCCATTAGCAAATATCAACACATCATCAGCGAATGTCAAATGAGTTACATGAGGGCAACCATTTGGAACTTTAAACCCCAGAAAACCAGACTGTAATGCCAGGCTGTTCAGACCTCTCGATAGAGCCTCAACCCCAATAATAAATAAAGCCAACAATAAAGGATCTCCCTGCCATAAACCCCTATTGGACTTGAAAAAAACTATACGATACCCCATTAATGATAATCGAGAACCACACATTGAAAACCAGTCTCCATATCATGTCTATGAATCTCTCCCCAAAACTAAATCTCCTCAAGACATTGACAAGGAAAAACCATGACACACGATCATACACCTTAGACATATCTAATTTTAAAGCTGCATTACCACTTGTAGATGTTTTCCCAATACTCGACATCATTTCTTGGGTTAGTAAAATAATTTTCTGTTATATTGCGCCCCTTAATAAAACCAGTCTGTTGGGGCGAGACAATTTTTGACAAAATCAAAGCCACCCTATAGCCAAGATTCTGGACAAAACTTTATTAACAAAATTACAAAGGCCAATAGGTCTAAATTTAGAAAATCTTGAGGATTCGGCACTTTTCAAATTAGAATAATAGATGTTGAAGTAATAAAGCGAGGTAACTCTACCTCACAGAAAAAACTCAATACCGCATTATAGATATCCTGAGCAAACAACCTCCCATGGAAAAGTAAAAAACTTACCCGTAAAACCGTTAGGGCCAGCCACACTCTCACTGTCCATTTCAAAGACTACTCGTTTAACTTCTTCCATAGATGGACTAGCCTCTAAATGTGAGGACCCGAATTTTTTTTTATTTTTACTTATGTTTATTTTATTTTACTGGCTTATTTAATTATTTATTTACTCATTTACTCCGATTAATTTATTTCATTCATTTTAATTTCATTTGCATGGAACAATGTCTCATTTTATATTTTAAAACGTTTCGCTAGTAAAATTAATTTTTTTTGCGGCTCGTTTAGTAAGAAATAGCGATTACACGTTTTTTGAGGCAAAGTTCAGTTCGAGAGTCCATTAATCTTAGAGAATTAAAGATGATCAATAGTAGACTAAGAAAAGTTAATTGAGGAATTAGAAGTGAGTGAGTTAAATTAAGTTCAATTAGGAGCACTAATTGCTCACTATTCAATTGTTGACTTTTGGGTACCAAAGCACCTTTATGTCATTCTTCCTTTCACTCTATCAAATCATCAACTAACCACACAAAACCTTTCTTCTTCCTCTCCCTCTTGGCCAACTCTCCCTCCACCATTTCTCAACAAAAATTTCAGCTAGCTTTCTTCCATTTTGCTCTAAGAAGACACTCCAAACTTGCTTCTTTTCTTGGTTCATTGCACAAGCTTGAAGGGTGACTTGAAGGAGGAAGAAACTTTGGTGGTTTAGAGCTCATACACTAGTGGTTGGTCTTCAACTCTTTGAAGCAAGGTAATCCTCCAAGCTCTCATCTTTTCCTCTCAAATCATAGTAGTTAGTTAGTTCTATCTAGTTAATCTTTGGGTTGTTGATAGGTTCACAAGAACCTTGACACTAGGTAGAGGACTTGAGGTGGCTTCATAGTTAGCAGTCTTGAGGATTTTGTGGGTTTACTTGCTTGTTTGATGCTTATTTTGATGGATTATGACTTAGTTTTGGTTGGGAAGTTGAAAAGAAAACTTGAAGAATGGAGGATGCTTGCTGTCCGAATTTTGGTTGGATGAATCTCTCATGTTAATTTTGAATTTTGGTGTTATTTTGGTGCTATAATTCTTGATATATGTTGGTGTTTATGTGTGTTAAATATCTCCCAAAAAGCTTTTCAATTGGTTGAGTTAAAGTAGGGGAAAGTGAGGTTGCAAAATCTGAAAAAGTTTCTGATCAGGAGACCCAGCCAGTGTTCACGTTTTGGCCCATAACTTTTTTTATGGGAGTTTAAATCAAGTTTTGTTTATGGCATCTAAAACTAGACTCCGAGGGCTTTCTAACGGTATAAAATTCACCCCCTAGTTCATTTATATGAGCTGTAGTGAACCAGTAAAGATGACTGATTTTCCTCATTGCTTTCATCCGAGAAACAGTCATAGGTGCAGTTTGTAGCTCAATTTCACCTGTCTTGAAAAATGAATTTTCAGACAGTTCCTTCTAGTGATTTTTAGTATTTTGAACCTGATTTTCAACGCCACAAACCACGCTAAATTTTGAATTGTGTAGCTCTAGTTATGATCAGATTTCGAAAACTCTGTCAAGTACTTCAGAACTAGAATTCAGAACTGGAAATTCCGTGAAGCAGGTTCCAAAACTCAGCTTTCCTAAAACTGTTGTATCTTGGTGTAGAAAGGTCCAAATTGAGTTCCATTTGTAACTATATTTGGAGTTCTATTAGTGGTAAAAATTTCAAGGGCCGATTCTATTTTTATGAATTTTTTCAATTTCCAAAGTTTACTGAAATTGCAAGCCTGTTTTACTCTGTCTTATCTGGAATAGTGACTTTGAACTAAAATTTGAATGGTTTTTAGATTGGAGTATGGGAAAAGTGTCTTCTATATAGTTTTAGTGCATTGAGTTCTAGTTTCTAACGGTATAAATTTTCCAATTTTTGGACTTACGGAACTCGAGATATGATTTCTCCAAATAGTGTCGTACCATGCTGGAAATTTTCTAGTTTCAAACAAAGGACTCTTTTAAGCACTTTCAACCTTCCTTTGAGATTGTTGGTCCGTTTTAAGTTTAATTTCATGGTTAGATATAAGGTCTCTTTGAATTTTAAACCTTCATTTTGAATCTTAGTTTCCAAAGGATTAATCCTCTTTTAATGATACTTCTTGGTTGCCTAACTTCCTTAGTTAATGGCACCTCTTTTCATAATTGAAACATGGACTTCAACCCCTTGTATTATGCCCTCGATTTCCATGAGTTTTGAACTTTAAAAAGGGAGCATTTTAACTAGAGTAAATCTTGGAGAATTTCACTAGTTTTATACTCGAAACTTGGAACCTTTAACTTTGACATTTACTATGAAAATGAGTGGACTTTTGATAAGTTTTGACTCCATTAGTTTGGAAAAATGTGAACGTTCTTTATATTCTAAAGTTTGGACATGAGATTAGAAGTTTTGAGAGATGGAAACCATCTACCCTTTTTCTCAATTTTCGTGTCAAAGTGAATATGGTACTTTCTTTTGAAATTGAGATTTACTTACCACGACATGAATCAAAAATGACTTTTGAGTTCTCTTTGAGCATTATTTTCAATGATTTAGCGAGAAAAGCTCTTTTAACGTGACTCGAACTTGTGACCTTGAGAGTGGGTAGCGAGAAAATGTTTTCTTATTAACCTTGGTCGAGTACCTAGGTAATCGTGACTGTGCATGTCTCAGGTGGTCACGAGGACACCGAAGAGCTCGTCTGATTTCTCGCTTGACTCTTGTTTTGCACTTGACTTTTGGTGAGTGTCAAGTGCATGTTTAATGCGAATGTGATTGAAATGATATTTGTACAAGTACTATATGATACGTGAACTTGCCGAGATGAGGGTGTACTTTATCGCCCTCGTCCTCTCTCTCTTGTGATTGAATGATACTTGTTAAATGAATGTATATGACTTGCACTTGTACTTAAAATGTTTTAACTCGTGAGCACTGAGCGGCAGAATGTATCACGCCCTATTCGAGTGGGAGGTACCGCTCATCCCGATTCAGTGCTATGAACGATTTTAAATCGATTGGAGCGTTGTCTCATCGACCAATCATACTTGTGGGGACGTCCCAACCCATTGGCTAACCTTGTAATTCGAGCTGACAAGGGCTTGATCGAGAAGTTTGGTGAACCTGGGGAAATGATATAATTTGATCTTTTGAGATCTCGTTAGGCATATTTGAATAGTATCGCCACTACATGAATGTTTGGTTACAGATCCGAGTGGGTGATGGAGGTAGTAAGTGGAGAGCTACGGTCCTATTACTACTTGAGTTTGGAGAGTCAACCCCAAATGGCTGGAATTGGTCGAGACGTGGATATAGCTCCTGAGAGCTCCCGTATCCTTCCATGTGTGTTATTTCCTACTTGTGCACTTAAATGAAACTTTATGTTTAAAGTTGCTTTAAAGTATGTTACTTGATTGGTGTTACTTGCTTGCTTGCTTAAGTTTTCTTGGCCTCACTGAGCGTTCGCTCATCCCTTTAAGTTTGTTTTCCTTAAAAGTTTTGGAAGTGGATTGGAGGTTCTAGTCTAGCGACTTGGTCGACGCTAGTATATCTTTTGTATGATTTTGGTGACTCTTAAAGTGTAAATTTTGGTACTCTTGGTTGGTGGATTGTAATTATAATGGTTAGCCTTAGAAGTTGTGGTTTGTATATTCTAAGTACTTCTTAATTAAGTCGATGGTTGTTTTGTGGTTCTATATTAAATTTGAACGAGTGCGTGAGTCCTGACGAGAGTTGGGCAGACATCCTGCTGATACTTTAGGGTTCGCCCTAGGGAGAGGTGGGGGCGTCACACTAAACGCCGATTTTCCTTCCCCGTAATAATGGATGGAATTAAATGCAATACCTCGGAGGAAGTACCCACAGGTTCAGAAAACAAATCGGAAAAATACCGTATAACTTCATTTGCTATATCATCATTCGTATCCACCCAAGTGCCATTAATGGCTTTTATTCAATGAATTGCCCCTTGCACTCTCCTCTGCTTGATTACGGAATGAAAAAACTTGGAATTGCAATCTTCTTGGGTGGAGTCATTCTTGGATAAATAATCCAAGTTATCTAGTGTTTGATTGGCTCTGAGTTGGATAGGATATGTTGGAAAATAATCCCATCCTGTGTTTGGTTGGAACTTGGATGAGGTAGAATAGCTATTTTAATGACCAAAACACCCCTTAATTTGTAGACTCTTCTTAATAAAATAATTTAATATTTTTATAAAATATCAATAAAATAATTAATAAAAAATTTAATATTCATAACTTTTACAAAATAGAAGTAGTTTGAAACTTTAGAATTATAAAGTAGATCAAGGGTTTTGATATGTAAAAATTTGCATTCACTCAAATTCAGTCCATTTGACCCCTTAAAAATAGATTTTGATCAAGTTTTTGAACATAAATTTAAAATCCAATTAAATAATGGGCTAGTTTTGGCTAAGTTATGGTTAATTTGATTAAAATCTAACCCATTTAAGAGCTTTAAATGAGCCAAATTCAAACTAATATAGAAGATTCTTTTTAGACCGAGTTTGAACTTAGTGAAGTTTTCATTCACAAAATAAGCTAAGTTAGGTTATGTATTTATATAGAATTTGGTTTAGAAAATAAATTTAGTAAGGATAATTTGGTTCAAGGGATATATGGTCCTTCTATTATGATGTTAGTATGGCAGATTAGTCAAAAAACTAAAATTAATTAAAAGGGGTAAATTAGTCAAAATATTTAAAATAATGAATATAGACAAATTAGTCAAAAAATTAATATAATTAGTAGGGGCTAATTAGTCCACTTATTATCATATTATTATATGAGAGTATGGTTATACAACAGTTATTTTGAATTTTAATTATTCATAAGGACAAATTAGTCAAAATATTGTTATGTTGCTAACAGGGGTAAATTAGTCAAAAAAACTTTAAAATTAATTAGTAGAGGCAAATTAGTCCATTTATATTATATTATCATGGGGGAGTAGGGTTATATAATTATAAGGGTATAAATTTATATTTTTTTTGTAAGGATAAATTAGTCTAAAATTTTATTATCTTATGTGTTAGTCATCCCAGGATGACTAATACTATCTCCCCATGGGATTATTTTATCGCAAGAATAGGGGATTAATTCTGTTAGGTGGATGTGTCATCTCTTGTATAAAATATAATCAAACATAGGATGACACTTGATGATTAATCTAATCATGTGTTATCTTATGAACCAAACAGACCCTTAGTTCTTATTTATCAAAAGGAAAAAATAACAATGCTTAAAATGGGTGAGAGGAGAAGCGTGGTTGGTGAGAAGCATGATGGAAATAAAAAGAAAAAAGGGCAAAATTGGAAGTTTTTGCTTCACAGAATAGGTAAAGTGCAACAAAAAATAACATTAAAAGATAAAGTGCAAAACACAACAAAGGTTAGGGGAGGCTTAACACATTTAACCTTAAAGAAGTACCACACTCCCTTGTGTGACGCCCCCACTTCTCCCTAAGGCGAACCAAAGGATATCCGCGGGACGTCTGCCTAGCTCTCGCCAGGACTCAAGGCAAAACAATTCAAGCTTAACCATAAATAACCAACAGTACAAGTCTAATGAAGAAAGTCGCTTCCATAACCAATATTCAATAGTACACCATGAGTACAAAATGCATCAATCATCCAAATCTTACATTCGATTTCCAAAATTTACATCCAATCCCAATTTATACAAAAAGCTCGAGTCTAGCCAAGTACATTAAAACCCTAATACAAAAGTACATCACAAGGGGGTTTTCTTCGAGTTCACTCCAATCCATTCCTGTTAAGGAAAACAAATCTAAAGGGTGAGCAAAATGCTCGTGAGGCCAAGAAACACACATGCAAGCACATTGTCCAAATAACAATCCCATTTAACGAATAAAGCAGTAATATGCGAGAAATTAGCAATTCGAGCAATAATATGTAAACAGAAACAATTCAAGGATATAGGAGCTCTCAGGAGCTATTTTCCACTTGCGCGATCCAGAACCTCCGCGAATTGACACTCCGTCAATCGGGTAGGTTTTGTCCGTAGAACTTCACTTATCATGTCCCCTTTCACCTTACATACCCCTGTATCGGGCCCGCCTGTCGTTTGTTTTGGACGATACTGTTTCGAGTATGCCAAGCAAGACCTCTCATTAGGTCAAGTTTTTGTTTTCTCATGGTTCGCCAAGGAGCCCGACCAAACCCATGCCGGCTCGAATCCAAGGTTTGCCAGTGAGATTTGGGCGTCCCCCATATTCATTTGGGTGTCGAGGAGATTCACTCCAGCGACGTATGCAGCCATAGCATACAAATTCATATCATTCAAGCATTTGACATATCCAAACATTTGATAATTTCAAGCATGAGTTATTCGTTTCAAATGAGAACGAGTGCGATAAAGTACACACTCGGCTCCATTTCAAAATCTCATTTCATGGATAACAAGTAAGCATGTATCGAATGCATATAGTTTCAACTAATCATGCACTTGACACTCACCAAACAATTCAAGTAGTATAGCACACTTGGGGTTCAGGTGTCCGCCGTGGGATCCTCTTGAAGGTCCTTGTGAGTGCCTGAACAATTAATAATGAACCGCTACTTAGAAACCCAAATTATCACAAAAGATTGCACACTTGTTCAATCTAGAGAAATCTTACGAAAATGAGCCTTAACTTGCTCAATTTCAAGGTTCAAAAATGGTATTTAAACGCATAAGGAAAAACTAATTTTCCTTCTTGAAAACAAGTCCAAAATGGTCAAGTGGTGTCGAAGGATAGGGAAGGGTCTCGAAAACTCACTTCCCTTTTAGTTTGAAAATTTTCAAATTGGAGGTGTACTTTTGGAAAAATCACAACTCACTCTTCGCAAGTCCAAAATTGGAAAACTTGGTACCGTTGGAAACTTCTTCCAAAGTACTAAAAGTTCCTAGAAGACATGTTTCTATGATTCCTAACGGAAGATATTCAAAAATTAGCTCAAAGTTGCTGTTTTATGCTTGCAAAACAGTTTTGGGGTTGGTTTTTCGCCAACTTTGAAAATTCGGAAAAAATCACAGAATTCGATCTAACCTCTGAAATTTGAAACTCAATTAGAGTTACAAACAAGGTTTAAAATCCAACAAATGGAACAAGAATTTGAGTTTTGAGCACCAAGAGATAGTAGCTCAAAGTTGCTGAAAATTTGAAGCAATTAGGCAATTTTCCAGGTTGAAGTCACGAACTTTGGGTCCTTGTTTAAGCATCGAATTGAATTTGAAATGGTACCAAAGTATTATACTACCATATGAGGGCTATCCCTATATCAAATTGCATGGAAAAATTCATTCGGGAAGCTAGTGAACGAAGCCACTAAAGTTTCCAAAATTTCCAAGGCAATCTGCCTTGTGCTTTGGTTTTTTTCTCTTTTCCAAACATTTGGCCAATGAAATTTCTCAAACATCATTCATTTATGAATACAAGGTCTAGGAAACATCCAAGGTGCAATTTGGTAGGTGATTAACACCAAGAAATTCGAAATAACAAGTCCCAATCAAAGCTAAGGCATCAACTAGCCAAAAGAGGGTTTTCGACCTCTGAGTCAGATTCAAACTTTGGCCACAACTCACTCAATTCAACTCAGAATTGAGCGTAGTCAGTGGCGTTGAAAACTAGATTCATAAAGCTACAATTTCTTAGAAGAAATCATTTTCAAAATCTGTCTACAACTAGCTCACCTTTGAGCATTAAGTTGCTGCTCAGAACAGGGCTCTCTGTGAAAACGTGAAACAGGACAGTCAGGTTCAGATGGTTGGTACGGATCACTCGGGTGGAATCAGAATGTGAATTTTATACCGTTGGAAATCTGGGAATGTCTAGTTTCCATTGCCACAAACGGTACTCGATTTTGACATTGGAACAGAAAGATATGGCCGAAACAAGAACACTGCCAGGGTATTGACGTGAAAATTTTCCAGGTTTGCTAGCTTACGAAAATTCAACATTTGGCCAACCAATTCATGGAAGTTTTTGATGAAACTTTCTACACAACTCCTACAACATATAAACATCACAACTAAGCCATTAGATCCACAAAATTTCGCCCTAAAGGCCACGGACAACATAAGGGTAGAATCGGAAAAATTTCTTCCCTTCACTTCCTTTGCACTATCTTTCGTAACCTCACTTAGTTCTACTAATTTAACCACAAAACCAACATTAATAACATTAAAACTCATCAAATCAGCCCAACAAATCATAGTGGGAATTCATAGAGCCCACACAATAATTTTCACCATAAATCAAGCTACCCACATGATCATATGAGCTTATACGTGCAATACTACTTCCATAAACTAAGATTTGCAAAGTTGATCGTTGAATACCTTTCTTGATGACTTAAGCAGAAATTTTCGGTCCAAAAGTGCCCAAGAAAACCATGGAAAGCAGTCCCTTTTTGTAGCTCAAGATGATCACCAAGTACTTAGCAAAGTGTGGTTAAATTTTGGTGTGATTTGGATTTGGTGGAAGTTTGATGAAGAAAATTGAAGAACTTTGGTTGGTTTTCTTCCTCCTTGTGGCCGGCTGTCTTGAGGTGAGAAAATGAGAGTTTCAGCCGTGCACTTGAGGTAAGAAAAGAAGGGTTTTGATTTGGTGTAATGCTTCCATAAGAAGCTAAAATGAGTGGCTAAAATGACTCAAAAGTCAACTCTCTTCCCGTGCGCATTCACGCGTGTTTCGTGCTCGATTCCTCTCGAGTTTGTTTCACTTGTGTACTAAACCTCTAATGCACTTATATTCATACTAATATTATTCACTCATAATAGTTTAGAAATAATTTCTAAAATCCTCCAATTAGTCGCGCGCGCGAAAACGCGAACTTCCTTTTTGTGCGCGATAACGCAAAATCTCTAAGAAATTCTTATAAAGATAGTATAACTAACTATCACTTGAGTATTTAAACTTAAAAATAACCATTTTAGAGCTAATGTACAAGTCTCCAATTCTCCAGACTTATTGTATTCTCGAATCGATTATTATTCCCAAACGCGCATTCACTATTCACACTTAACGAGGTTCCAAAAATTAAATTTTGAATCGAATCACTTTAAAAATATAACTAAACTATAAATCCATGTAATTAGGTCTAAAAAGGTTAGAAAATAATATTCGGAGTAAACGGGCAATTGAATATTTAAATAAGCTAGTAATAAGAATTTAAAATAAGTAGATTTGCGGGTCCTCACATGAATCTAGTATTACTTTCTCAAATCTCCAATAAATTTGCCTCAGCGCATCTTTTGGGAAAGCTATCGACACGCGAGCGGTATGCACTTAATTAGAATTCATTCACCTTTATTTCCTCAATTAACTTTTCTTACTCTATTATTGATCATTCTTAATTTTTCACAAGATAATTACACTCTCGAATGGCATACTACCTCGAAACATATGTACTCATTATTTCTCACTTAAACGAATCTTCGAAAATTAAATTTGCTAACGAGACGTTTTAAAAACATAAGGAAGACATTATTCCATATGAATGGACTCAAAATGGTTGAAATAATTATTTGGAGAAAACAGGTGAATAAATATTTAAATAAATCAATAATATTCGATAAAATAAGAAATTTTTCGAGTCCTCACACCTTGGGCAAGTGATCATCTCTGCAATTGCTTAAAAGTCCTTTTTCTTGGAAAATTAGTAATAGGGATATTCTTACTACTTTACAAATTTTAAAACCTTATTACCCTATTTTCGCAAGTGCATGGTTCGTTTATTGAGTATAGGGATAATAGGTATCGATCCCACAGGAACCTAGAATGTGGCAATAATTTGAGTTTAATTATTTACTTTATTATCTAGACAATTAAAGTTTAAGGAAGTAAAAGCAAAGAAATTAACTAGGCGGTAAAATCGGCCATGGAAGATGTTAGTTTAGATGATATAGCCACTCATATAACATAAACAATAAATATAAATGGACCATTAGGTGGTAAAACTAACAACAAAGGCAGTATGTTGCAAGAAAGTAAATAAAAATAAAGACAAATTAGATTAGAATTGCTTAAATATTAAGTGAGAGGATCTTAGGAATTAGAATCCCTCATTATTTTAGATTAGAAGTTAGTTACGGTAATTATGCTTATGCTTTCATGAATTGTCAAGGAATAACTTCCAAATGTATGTTCTTGCTTTCGCCAATAGACATTCTTAAGATAAACTGCCTTGGCTAATTCCTCTAGAAATTACTTTCGCCAATTTTTTTAACTCTTTGAAGATAAAAGGTAAGAAATAAGTTAAATAAGTTCAATGAAATTATTGTATGAATCTAACCAATCATTATTCACTACTTTCGTGAGAATAAGGCTAATGCTTAAAAATTTAGATCTATTTGAAAACAACTTTCATTGCTTAACAATTATCAAATCATTCATAGTTGATGGCCAAACAACGATAAAGCATAAACATAAATTCTCAAGCTAATAAATCATGAAAAAATATAATCATTTCCTAACAATATCAAATCAAAACTATAATAAGTTTATCTTTACACTAGGATATGAAAAAACCTAGTTAGACATCATATTAAGAACATCTAAGTATGAAGCAATCATATAACAAAGTAAGACAAATAAGAACAAGAGACAAGTTTAGTAAGACAAATTCTTATTCAATGTATTAAAGTTTGAATTCTTGAATTTTTTCACAAGTTGATCTCTCAAATAACTTTGGTACAAGAGTGTTTTCACCTTTCTCTTAAAACTCTTAATCTAAGAAAGAAACTTTCAATATGAAACTGGAGATAAACTACTTCTACCTCTAATCTACTTGTTACTCCAAGTGCTACAAGATGCTCAAATGAATGAGATACAAGGGTTATTTATAGATATTTTTGGATAAGAAAATGTGCTCATAATGTGGTCATAAAGTTGTTCTTTACTTTTTCAACTCAAGTTTAACTGGATTTAGCTAGATTTTATCAGAAAAATTGGCCACAAAGTAGTGTGAAATGAATACAAGTTACAGAATCAACTTGCAAAAGTTTCTCATGGATCCGCAAAGAATATCTCATGGATCTCCTCATGGTTCTTCATGTTCCTCAGTTTTGCACTTTCTGCTTAAATATCAACTTTGCTCTGTTTTTGGAGCAACATCAACTACAATTTTCTTGATGATGAAAGCCAAATTAGCTCTTTCACAAAGCATAAAAGTTGTAGTTCTTTGTGTTAACTTTCCAATACATCAAGAATCATTTCATTTGGAGTTTTGTAGTCTGAGAAATAACCAAAATACCATTGACTGGTTGATGCTCTATTTGAACTTTCAACAAAAATTTTGCCCTACTGTATTTCGGCTTTTTGACCTTGAAAATCAATGAACTGGATTTTGATATCTTCACAAGAATTGTAGAGTTGTGTCTTACTTTCTAAATGGATTAAGAATCATTTCAATCTGATAGTTGTAACTCAATATATTGCTGAAATACTAAGGTGTGCCAAAATTGTCAAACTCCTCTTGATTTGAATCAATTCAAAAGATACCAAAACATACAAAAACAACACAAATTTATAGATTAACCCACACTTTCGCATGTTTGGTTAAGAAACACTACTTTTATGAAAAGTACCTTATAAAGGAATTCAATTCTTCCATTTTAACTTAAAACACACCAAAAAATTAAACCTAAAGCCTACTAGAAATAGGCAAAATAAATGCTAATCAAATTTCCCCATACTTAACTATTGTTTGTCCTCAAACAATTTAAGAATTGCAAACTATCGCAATAGTTCAAATATATCCATATGTGCTCATGTATCTTTCAAATTCATTTCCTCAATAACAAAGTAAACTACCATTGTACAACCATTCATTGCACCATAAATACTCATAATACCAAATAAAGGAGAGATAATTATATCAAGAATTAAGACTTGTCCAACTCTTTTTCACCCCTCAACTAAATTTCACTTTTAAACAACTTGTATGGTCAAGTCAAGACATACAATTTTCATGATCATCTTTATTTACTCAAAAGAGGGATTTAGTTAATACATATCAAATAGTTTCCTCAAGTAGTGAAGATATCTTTTGACGCGAAAATCAACATTGGTAGATAAAGACCTCCGATTACTCGACTTCATCACTAACTAGAGTTGTTTTGCATACTTATAATTCAAGAGCTGTTTTACAAGAAAGTCGACATTTGTAAATGAAGACTCCTAATTACTAAAGTTCAAGGATCATTGGAGTAAATATTTATTTATTTATTATTTCTTTTTCTCACTTTTTCTTTCTTTCTTTCTTTTTTTCTTTTTACTAGGAATTTTCCTCATATAGAATGATCATAAAAAAAGTAATATAAATATTGACCATATTCATCACTTTATTTGTGAAATTCAATCAAAATAGGCAACTTATCAAGTATGCAAAATTCAAGACATAATTACTTATATTTTACAAGATATACCTTATTCATAGCAAAAATTCTAGTCACATAAGAGCTATTTACAAGTCAAATAAGAAATAAAATTCTTAAGACACATCAATTGTACTTTAAAGGGAGAATTTACCTACTAATGGTCATAGAAATTCTTTGAAAATTGACAAAATTTTGAAAATTTTGAACCATTTTTCTTTCAAATCACCACAATTATGAAGGTAATCAACCTCCCTTCACACTTAAAATGTGCATTGTCCTCAATGTGTGAAAAGAAAAAATAAGAGTAAAAGAAATACTCCCTCTACAGTGAATTAGCCTCTTGCTTGCAACCTTTGATGACTTCATCTTTCTTGAATTGCAACCATTTTCTTCATAAATGAAAATCAAAGAGTGCAAAAGTTCCATATAATAACTATTAGTAATAGAAATCTAAAATGCAAAATGACAACCAAATTAGTTAAGGGTCAAATGATGCAAAAGCCAAAAGTTTGGTGATTTGTGGAGTGTGTGGTTAAGAAGAACAAATGAAAAGGAAAGCCCCATTTTTTTAGAAAGAAGATTTGCAGATCCGTGAGGTAGCCTTGCAGATTGCTGAGTTTTTCTATTAAAGTGCAAATTTCTGCACTTTTTCACTGTTCACTGGAATTTCAACTTCTACAGAACATAAATATGATCATTTTTTCACAAAATGTAAAGTCTCAAGCAAGTTTAAAATGATCTAAACATATAATCTACCCTTTATAATGAATCAAAAACATCTAAAATGCGAATTGAAGGGTTGAGTTCTTCATGTTTCATGTCCCCGCCAATCTCCAAAAAATCACTTTTATATCAACTTTTGAAACCTACAAAATAAACTAACAAACACAATTTAATACATCTAATACACATAAAAACACACTAAAACAAAAGAAATGATTTAAAATATTGGGTTGCCTCCCAATTAACGTTTTTGTTTATAGTCGTTGGTTTGACTCAAAAGTGTTTCTTTTTAGAGTTCACTTTGGAGGGAAAAAGGAACTAGTTCCTTCCCAAGGTTAAACCTTCTCTTTCCATTCACCATATTTTAAACTTGCTCTATCTCCAAATCATTCTCATCATCAAATAAAGAAGAGTTAGCATTATCATAATATGTATGAGGATTTCTTGAAAAACATTTGAAACAATCCCAAAGTTTACTTGATATTTTGCCTTTATCCACCTGAACTTTAGGATTAATGATCTCTTTTCCTTTATATTTCATATTAGGCATGTTACAAACAGTAGAATCAAGAGTTTCAATATGATAACCTTTTTTATATAACTTTTCTATAACATTAACCTTCTTAGAATTAAAAATTTTTCCATGCCATAAATCAAGATGCTTACTTTCATTAAGATTGAATGCTAGCTCTTCACGATTTACTCTAAAGATCAACTTACCTTTTTGAGCATAAATTAAAACTCTGGCAGTGGCCAAGAAAGTTCTACCTAAAATAATAGGTAAATGCATGTCTTCTTTCATGTCGATTACAATAAAGTCAACCAGTATAAAGAATGATTTCACCTTAATGATGACGTTTTCAATTATACCAACTGGACACTTTATGGACCTATCCGTCAATTGAAAGTAACATTTATATCCTTCATCTCCCTCAAATCTGTGAGGACTCGCAATTTTTCTTATTTTAAACTCCAAATTCTAGTTTATTTAATTATTTATTTGGCCAAATATTTCGAATATTATTTTCTAGCCCTTTTATACCTAAATACATTGAACTATGGCTTGCTTATATTTTTAAAGTGACTCGTTTCAAAATTTAATTTTTGAAAGCTCGTTAAGTGTGAATAGTGACTGCACGTTTGGGAATAATAATCGATTCGAGAGTACAATAGATTTGGAAAATTGGAGACTTGTACATTAGCTCGAAAGTGGTTAATTTTAAGTTTAAATACTCAAGTGATAGTTAGTGGTACAATCGTTATAAGAATTTCTTAGAGATTTTGCGTTATCGCGCACAAATCGGAAGTTCAAGTTTTCGCGCGCGCGACTAATTGGAGGACTTTAGAAATTATTTCTAAACTATTAAGAGTGAATAATATAAGTATGATTATAAGTGCATTAGAGGTTTAGTGCACAAGTGAAACGAACTCGAGAGGAATCGAGCACAAAACGCGCGCGTGTGCGCGCAGGAAGAGAGTTGACTTTTGACACATTTTGGCCAACAATTAAAGCTTCTCAAGAAAGCCTCATTTGATCAAAACTCTCTCTCTCTCATGCACAAGAACAGCCGGCCAAGGAGAAGAAAAACAACACCCAAGGTTCATCAAAATTTCCTCTCCATTTCTTCATCCAAATCTTCACCAAATCACTCCAAAATTTAACCGTACCTAGCTCATCACTTGAAGACCACATCAAGCTAAGAAAGGAGCTCATTTTCCACAGTTTTGCTGAGCTTCAAGTGACCGAAATTTCTGCTTGAACCACCAAGGAAGGTATATAGCGATCAACCTTATAAATCTTGACTTGTGGTAGTAGTATTGCGCGTATATACTTGTATGATCATGTGGGTAGCTTGGATTATGGTGAAATTTGTTGTGTGGGCTCTATGAATTCCCACTTTGAGTTGTTGGACTGATTTGATGAGTTTTATTGTTGTTAATGCTGGATTAGAGGTTAAACTAGTGGAAATAAGTAGCATTATTGAAGGAAAGCTCAACGGTAGTGAAGGGTGAAATTTTCCGATTCTGCCCTTATATTGTCCATGGCCTTTAAGGCGAATTGTTGTGGATCTAATGGCTTAGTTATGATGTTTATATGTTGTATGAGATGTGTAGAACGTTTCGTTGAACAATTCCATGAATTGGTTGGCCAAAAGTTAAAATTTCGTAAGGAAGCAAACCTGGAAAATCCTCACGTCACTGCCCAGGCAGTGTTCTTGTTTCGGCTATATCTTTTTGCTCCAATGTCGAAATCGAGTTCCTTTTATGGAAATGGAAACTAGACATTCCCAGCTTTCCAACGGTATAAAATGTAGGTTCTAATTCGACCCGAGTGATCTGTACCAAGCTTGTAACATCGACTGCCCTGTTCCACGTTTTCACAGGGAACTCTGTTTTGTGCAGCGACTTGGTGTCCAAACATGACCTAGTTGTGGACTGATTTTGAGAATGATTTCTTCCAAGAAATTGTAACTTTATGAATGTAGTTTTCAACGCCACTGACCACGCTCAATTCCGAGTTGAATTGAGTGAGTTGTGGCTGAAATCCGAAACTGACTCAGAGGTAGAAAACCCTCTTTTGGGCTAGTTAAAGCTTTAGCTTCGATTTGGGACTTGTTAATTCGAATTTCTTGGTGGTAATCACCTACCAAATTACACCTTGGATGTTTATTAGACCTTGTCTTCATGGATGGATGATGTTTGAGAAATTTCATTGGCCAAATGTTTGGAAAAGGGAAAAACACAAATGCAAGGCAGATTGCCTTAGAAATTTTGCAAACTTTATTGACTTTGTTCACTAGCTTCCCAAATGAATTTTTCCATGAAATTTGGTTGAGGGATAGCTCTCATATGGTAGTATACTACTTCCAAATTTGGTGTCATTTTGAATCCGTTTCGATGCCCAACTAGAGTCGCAAAGTTCCAGCTTTAAATCTGGAAATTTGCCCAGTGAGCTTCGTTTTTGCAGCAACTTTGAGCTACTATATCTTGGTTCTCAAAACTCCAATTCTTGTTCCGTTTGTTGGATTTTAAACCTTGCTTGCAACTCTAATTGAGTTCCAAAATCCAAAGGCTAGATCGAATCCTGTGATTTGTGCCGATTTTCCAAAGTTGGCGAAAAACCAACCTTAAAACTGCCTTGTGAGCTTAAAACAGCAACTTTGAGCTAATGTTTGAATATCTTCTGTTAGGAATCATAGAAGAGTGTCTTCTATGAACTTTTAGTACTTTGAAAGAAGTTTCCAAAGGTACCAAGTTTTCCAATTTTGGACCTACGGAGAGTAAGTTATGATTTTTCCAAGAATACCCCTCAAATCTGAAATTTTTGAAACTAAAAGAAATGGAGTTTTTGAATTCTCCTTTTCTTCTCGATACCACTTGAACGTTTTATACCTGATTTCAAAGGTGAAAACCTGATTTCTCCTGTGCCTCAAAACACCACCTTTGAGCCTTGATTTACGTATAAATCGGGCTCATTTTCACGAGAATTTTCTTAGATTGTGCAAGTGTACAATCTTCCTCGGTAATTAGGATTTCAAGTGATGAATTATTATTTAATTGTTTAGGCACCCACGAGTACCTTCAAGAGGACCCTACGGTGAACGCTTAAACCTCTAAGTGACGATTCTCCTTACATTACTTGGTGAATGTCAAGTGCATGTCTACTTGAACTCCTGTGAATTTGATACATGCTTTATTTGATACTCTTGACTTAAGATTTGAAAAATGGAGTCGAGTGTGTACTTTATCGCACTCGTTCTCATTTGAAATAAATGACTCACGTTTGAAATACGTGAAATTTGCCAAATGCTTGGAAATGTTAAATGCTTGAAATTATCAATGCCTGAATAACATGAATTTGTATGCTATGGCTGCATACGTCGTTGGAGTAAATCTCCTCGACACTCAAATGTTACATGAGGGACACCTAAACTCATCGGCCGACCTTGGGACTCGAGCCAGCAAGGGCTTGGTCGGGAACCTCGGTGAGCCATGAGAATCACATGATAAGCTTGACCTATTGGAGAGGTCTCGCTTGGCATACTCGTAGAGTATCGCCCTACAAATGTCGTTCGGGCCCGGTGCGGTGTATGGTGGACGGATGAGAAGTAAGTGGAGATCTACGGATTTGAAATACCGACCCGGTTGACGGAGAGTCATCGCGGGAAGGTACACGAATGACCTTGGCGAAGCAAGTGGAAATAGCTCCTGAGAGCTCCTATATCCTTGAATTGTTTCTGTTTACACATTATTGCTCGAATTGCTAAGTTCTTGTATATTACTGTTTTATTCATTTAATTGGGCTTGTTACTTGGACTATGTGCTTGCATGTGTGTTCCTTGGCTTCACGAGCGTTTTTGCTCACCCTTTAGATTTGTTTTCCTTAACAGGAATGGATCGGAGTGAACTTGAGGAAACCCCTTTTGGATGTACTTTTGTTTTAGGATTTTCCAATGTACTTGGCTAGACCTTGGATTATTGTATAAATGGAGATTTAATGTAACTTTTGAGAATCAAATGTAAGAAGTGGATGATTGACGCATTTTGTACTCGTGGTGTACTTTTGTATATTGGTTTTGGAAGCGACTTTTTAATTAGGCTTGTAATGTTGGATATTTATAGTTAAGCTTGAATTGTTTTGCCT
This sequence comes from Coffea humblotiana, assembly GCA_023065735.1. NCBI lineage: Eukaryota > Viridiplantae > Streptophyta > Magnoliopsida > Gentianales > Rubiaceae > Coffea > Coffea humblotiana. Next base: position 32,168,146 of record CM041209.1, on the reverse strand, counting down.
TGAGTCCTGGCGAGAGTTGGGCAGGCGCCCCGCGGATACCCTCTGGTTCGCCTTAGGGAGAAGTGGGGGCGTCACAAAATCAAGCTTCCTTGTAATAGAAAGTGGCATCAATGATACACTTGCACCTAAATCATATAAAACATTAATGAAATTCAAATGTCCAATGGTACAAGATGTAATGAAACTCCCTGAATCTTTAAGTTTTGTTGGAAATTTGTTTTGAATATACGCTTAGCATTCCTTCGTTAATACTATTGTCTCATTATCTTCAATTTTTCTCTTTCTTGAAATAATATCCTTCAAGAAACGACCATAAGAGGAAATTTGTAAGATAGTATCAACAAAGTAATATTAATTCTAATTTACTCAAATATTTGAGCAAATTTCTCAAATTTCTTCGCCATATTGCTTTGCTTCAACCTATTGGGAAAATGAATGGAGTTAGTAGCATTCTTATGAAAAATATCAGAAGAAAGTATATCAAACTCATTTGGAGCGTGATCCTTTTACCTTCTTTTTCATTATTTCCCCTATTTTCATCATTCTTTCCATTTTTACCAAGATGATTATCCTCAAATTGTTTGCTATTCCTAAGAGTGATTGCATTCATATGTTCTCTAGAATTCACCTCGATTTTATTTGAAAATTCACCCGGTTGTCTCAAATTAATGAAATTAGCAATATTACCTAATTGACCCTACGTATCCCTTATCAAGATCATCATATTGTCATGCTTATTTTAACATCATCAAATCTTTATTTTATTTCATGAACATGCTTTTCAAAATTGACCTCCAGTGGAAATACACTCAAGTGGTCTTGTTAAAAAATTGGATGGATTGATAGGTTTTTGTGAATTTGATTGGTCTCTCAATCCTAAATTGGGATGATTCTTCCAATCGGAGTTGTAAGTGTTTGAAAAATGATTATTTTGAGGTGACCAATTGTAGTTGTTAATATTATGAATTTGCTCCATATGAAAACAATTAGCACTATCAGGATTACCGTCATATATTGAACAATAAGCAACACTTACATAAGAATTTGAATCACCTCCTCCTTATTTACTTAGCAACCTCTCAACGTTATCCATTCGAGAATTAAACATATTTTCTAATTTAGCATTTAAAAAGTTGAGAGTGTCAATTTCATAAATACTGTCCACGCTTTTTGAATTACTTCTTTCATTTGTCCATTGATAGTTGTTAGAGGCCATTTCCTCTATCAAAATTTGAGCATCCTTGGTTGATTTTCTCATTAAAGTTCTATCGGCAGCGGCATCTATGTTGATCTTGGTTGGGTAACTGAATCCATTATAGAAAGTTTGAACAACCAACCAATCGGGAAGAGCATGGTGGGGGCATCTTCTTTGAAGACCTTTGAATCCCTCCCAAACTTCATATGACGACTTGCCTTCATGTTGAATGAAACCTATACTTTTTACCTATACTTTTTACCTCAATTTGTTCTTGTTGGGTGCGTCTTCTTCCTCTTCTCACCGTATTTAATTCTTGAAGTCAAATTTCTTCTTGGTGAAGAACTTAACACCTAAAAATAACCAAAATTACAACTAAAAGATAGAAACTATAAAATTAGCAAAATAAAGAGAAAGTAACAAAGTCTAGATTAATAAAACTTGATTAAACTCTAGTGTCGCACCTAAATCTCCAACAACGGCGTCAAAAACTTGATAGGGATATTCTTACTACTCTACAAATTTTAAAACCTTAGACAGTATGTTAGTTTTGGTGATACAAACTTGATAGAAGATGTTAGTTTAGGTGGTACAATCGGTCATATGACATAAACAATGAATATAAAACTAGTTAAGTGGTAAAACCAACCATCTAGGCAGTATGTTGTAAGAAAATAAATAAAAGTAATGATAAATTAGATTAGAGTTGCTGTAAGATTAAGTAAGAGGACCTTAAGTATTAGAATCCCTTGTTATGTCAAGATTAGAAATGAGTTAAGGTGATTATACTTATACTTCTATGAATTGTCAAGAAATAACTTCCAAATGTGTGACGCCCCCACCTCTCCAAAGAGCGAATCTTAGGATATCAGCGGGACGCCTGCCCAATTCTCGTTAGGACTCACGCACTCGTTCAAACTTAATATAAAGCCACAAAACAACCATCGATTTAAATAAAAGTATTTCGAATATACAAGTCATAACTTCTAAGGTTAACAATTACGATTACAATCCACCAACCAACAATAACAAATTTACACTTAAAGAGCCATCAAAAGTTCATACAAAAGGTATACTAGCATCCATCACGTCGCTAGTCTAGAACCTTCAATCCACCTCCAAAGCCTGTTAAAGAAAACAAACTTAAAGGGATGAGCGAACGCTCAGTGAGGCCCAAAAAATAAATAAGCAAGCAAGTAATACCAATCAATCAAATAACGTGTTTGAAAGCAACTTTAAACATGACATTTTATTTAAGTGCACAAGTTGAAAATAACACACATATAAGGATACAAGAAATTTCAAGAGCTATTTCCACATTTCGATCAAGTTAAGCCATTTGGGGTTGACCCTCCGTCAACCCAAGTAGTAATGGGACTGTAGCACTCCACTTACTACCTCCAATCAACATAGCACCCACTAGGATCCATAACCAAACATTCATGTAAAGACGATACTATTCGATTATGTCTAGCGAGATCTCAAAAGATCAAACTATAATATTTCCCAAGATTCACCAAGCTCCTCGACAAAACCCTTGCCGGCTTGAATTACAAGGTTAGCCAATGGATTGGGATGTCCCCACAAGCACGATGGGTCGATGAAATAACGCTCCAATCGACTTAAACTCAATCATAGCACTGAGTCGGGATGAGCGATACCTCCCACCCAAATAGAGCGTGATACATCTAGCCGCGCAGTGTTCACGAGTTAAAACATTTCAAGTACAAGTGCAAGTCATGTATTCATTTAACAAGTATCATTCAATCACAAGAAAGAGAGGACGAGGGCGATAAAGTATACCCTCGTCTTGGCAAGTTCACGCATCATATAACACTTGTACAAATATCATTTCAAACGCATTAGCATTTAACATGCACTTAACACTCACCACAGGTCAAGGGCAAAACAAGAGTGAAGCGAGAAGTCAGACGAGCTCTTCGGCGTTCTCGTGACCACCTGAGACATGTACAATTATAATTATCTAGGTGCTCGATCAAGGTTAAAAAGAAAAATATTTTCCCGCTACCCACTCTCAAGATCACAAGTTCAAGTCAAATTAAAGAAAATTTTCTAACTCAAACATTGGAATAATGCTCAAAGAGAGGTCAAAGGTCGTTTTTTATTCAAATCATGGTGAGTAAATCTCAATTCCAAAAGAAAGTACCATTTTCACTTTCGACACGAAAATCGAGAAAAAAGGGTAAATGGTTTTCATTTCCTCAAACTTCAAATCTCACGTCCAAACTTTAGAATATAAAGAGCGTTCATATATTCCAAACTAATGGAGTCAAACTTATCCAAAACTCTATTCATTTTCATAGTAAATGCTAACGCTAAGGTTCCAAGGTTCAAGTATAAAACTAGTGCAATTCAACAAGAATTACTCTAGTCAAAATGTTCTCTTTTTAGAATTCAAACTCATGGAAATCGAGACTATAAGAATAGGGGTTGAAGTCCCTAATTCAAGTATGAAGAGAGGTGCTATAAATCAAGGAAGTTATATGACCAAGAAAATGCATCAAGAGAGGTTTAACCTTCGGAAACCAAGATTTGAAATAAAAGTTTAAAATTCCAAAGGAACCGTGTATTCAACTACCAAATTACACTTAAAACAGTCCAACAATCGCAAAGGAAGGTGGAAAATTCTTAAAAGGAGTATTTGTTTGAAAACAGAAAATTTCCAAGTTGGTGCGACACTAATTGGAAAAATCGTATCTCGAGTTCCGTAAGTCCAAAAATTGAAAAATTTATACCGTTGGAAACGAGACTCGAAGCACTAAAATTTTCTAGAAGACACTTTTCTTAGACTTCAATTTGAAGTCGTTCAAAGTTTAGCTCAAATTCACCGTTTTAGACAGGACAGGGCAAAACAGGCTTGCAAATTCAGTGAAGTTTGGAAATTCGGCAAAATTCATAAAAATAGAATCAGCCATTGAAATTTATACCACAATTAAAAATCCAAACTTAGTTTCAAATTCAACAAACAAAACTCAATTCAGACCTTTCTACACCAAGATACAACAGTTCTAAGAAAATTGATTTTTAGGACTTGTTTTACGAAATTCCAGTTCTGACATACTTGACAAAGTTTAAGAATCTGATCATAACTAGGGCTACGCAACTCAAAATTTAGTGTGGTTTGTGGCATTGAAAACTAGCTTCAAAATTCTGAAAATCACTAGAAGGAACTATCTTAAAATTCATTTTGCAAGATAGGCAAAATTGAGGTGCAAACTTCAACTAAGACTGTTTCTCGGATGAATGCAGTGAAGAATTTCAGTCATTTTTGCCGGTTCACTACGGCTCATAGGAAACGAGTTAGGAGGTGCATTTTATACCGACGGAAAGCTCTCGGAGTTTAGTTTCGGATGCCACAAACGGTACTCAATTTCAACCCTCAGACAAATGTTATGACCAAAAACGTAAACACTGGTTGGGGTTACCTGATCAGAAAAATTCCAGATTTCTTCCTCACTTTCACTCCACTTTACCCCAACTAATATAAAAGTTTTTTGGGAGATATTTCATGCACATAACCACCAACATGTTTCAAGTATTATTGCATCAAAATAACATCAAAATTTAGAAATTAGCTTGAAGGTTTCAATAGGACAAAATTCGGACAGCATGCACTTTCATTCCTCTAGCTTTCTTTCCAACTTTCCAACTCAAACTACACCATATCTCATCAAAGCAAGTAACAAATAAGCAAATAAACACACAAAATTCTCAAGGCCTCTACCTATCAAGCCACCTCAAGTCCACTACCTAATGTCAAGGTTCTTGTGAATCCATCAACAATCCAACAACTAAACTAACTAAACTAACTAAACTAACTTACTACTAAGATTTGAGAGGAAAAGTTAAGGGTTTCTTGGATGATTAACTTGCTGCCAAAATGAAAACTAAACACTGGGATTTGATCTCTTAAATCACCAAGTTTCTTCCTTGATCAAATCACCTTCCAAACTTGTATGAAGACCCAAGACAAGAAGCAAATTTGGAGAGTTTTTGTGGAGCAAGAATGGAAGACAAGAGCTGAAATTTTGAGGGGGAAATGAGGGAGGGGAGAGTCGGCCAAGGAGAAGGAGAGGAAGAAAGGTTTTGGTTGGTAGGTGAGTGATGTGATAGTGTGTAAGAAGAATGGACATAAAGGTGGTCTTAGTATTCAAAAGTCAACAACCGATTAGTGTACAATTAGTGCTCCTAATTGAGTTTAACTTAATTTACTCACATCTAATCTCTCAATTAACTTTTCTTAGTCTACAATTTATCATTCTTAATTCTCCAAGATTAATGTACTCCCTGATTGAATTTACATCGAAAAACATGCATTCACGATTTCTCGCCAAACAAGCCGCAGAAAAATTAAATTCGTTAACGAAACGTTTTAAAAATATAAATGAGACATTGTTCCATGCAAATAGATTTAAAATGGATGAAATAAATTATTCGGAATAAACAGATAAATAAATAATTAAATAAGTCAGAAAAATGAAATAAAAGTAAAAAAATAAAAATTCGGGTCCTCACGTCCTTCCCCCCTTAAAAGAATTTCGTTTTCAAAATTCATATCTTGATTTAGAAACAATTTTGGATATTTCTTCTGGATCTCCTCTTCTACTTCTCAAGTCGCTTCCTCCATTCCATGATTTCTCCTTAAAATTTTCACTAGAGAGATTTGCTTACGCCTTAACTCCTTCAATTTTTTATCTAAAATCTTTACCGGCCTTTCTTCATAGGACAAATTTCATCAATCTCTACTTCTTCCTGTCGTAACACATTGGACGGGTCGGGATGATATTTCTTAAATATGGTGACATGAAAGACATCGTAAATTCTGAATAAATTTAAAGGCAATTCTAACTTGTAAGCCATATTTTCTACGCGTTGGATAATCTTATAGGGTCCCACAAATTTCAGTTGCAACTTCTTTCTTTTTCCCGCCATTAGATTTGCTTTCAAGGGTATAATTTTAAGAAATACTTTATCTCCAACTTCAAATTCTAAATCCTTTCTCTGATTATCCGCATTAACTCTTTTGGCGGATTTGAACCGTTTGAATCCTCTGACGTATCAATTTCACCTTCTCAAAAGTTTTCTCAATCCAAGGTACAGTAGTCGGGTCCAAAATTTTCTTTTCTCCAACTTCGTCCCAATGAATCGGAGATTGACACTTTCAACTATAAAAAATTGGGTTAAATACCAAAAACCCCCCTGTGATTTGACTAATGTTCACTTTAACTCCCTATGGTTTGGAAACCTACAATTTGACTTTCCGTCGTTTCAACTAAATTGAAAGTTCGACGGAAAACATCCACATATCCTCTAGGGTTTGGATTGTTCTTTCCGATTGTTTATCGGTTTGTGGGTGGTAAGTGGTACTAAAATTCAGTTTAATCCCCAAACTCTCTTGCATCTTTTGCCAAAATTAAGATGTAAATTTAGGGTCCCGATTTGAGATTATACTCATTGGTATTCCATGCAATCTTATAATTTCGTCCAAGTATACCTTAACCAATTTTTTCAAGGAGTACTTCATACTAATTGGTAAAAAGTGAGTAGATTTGGTCAATCAATCCACTATTACCTAAATAGCGTTGTGTCCTCTCTAAATATTTGGTAGTTCTGATACGAAATTTATTGTGATATTTTTTCACTTCCACTCAGGTATCTCCAGCGACTGTGTGACGCCCCCACTTCTCCCAAGGGCGAACCCAAGGGTATCCGCGGAACCCCTGCCCAGCTCTCGCCAGGACTCGATACAATTTCAATTCAAACTTACGATAAACAACTAAGGAATGACAGTCGAAATAAGAAAAGTCACTCCTATAAACAAACTTTCAAGTGTTACTACTCAAGTTCTCAAAAGTACATCACTTTCTCCAAAATACAGTCTCTGAAAAGTCGTCTAATCAATTACATTAATATTCTAATCAAAAGGGCCACCAAGTCGATCTCTCCATAATTCCTTCCATTTCGACTCCTGTTAAAGCAAACAAAACTAATGGGATGAGCTGACGCTCAGTAAGGCCAAGAAAATCATGCAAGCACATAATTCAAGTTGCCATAAAACTTGTACGAGAAATAAAACTATAACATTTAAATAATTCGTGAATATTCACAAAATAGCTTATTTCCACTTGTTTTGCCATAGTTCAATCTAATACCTCCTCGTGATGACACTCCGTCACCGGAGTGGGTAATTAAGTCCGTAGAACTTTACTCATTCCATTTATGAATCTGACATGCCATCGTCCAGGGATCGGTTATATGTTTATAGTTATGAGTCGACATGAGAGGTACCTCCCACCCGAATCGGTGTGGTACTTACTATCGCTCAGTGGTCGATGAGGCATCGCTGCAATCGACTTAGAATGGTTTGTGCTTCTGAGACGACATGAGAAGTACCTTCCACCCGAATCGGTGTGGTACTTACTATCGCTCAGAGAACCGATTAATTGTTTAGCGTTTTGAGTCGATATGAGAGGTACTTCCCACCCAAATTGGTGTGGTACTTACTATCGCTCAATGAACCGATTATAGCACTGAAACGGTATGAGAGGCACCTCCCACCCAGATTGGTGTGGTACTTGCACCCGCTCAGGGCTTACGAGTTAGATATATTTATGAACAATTACCGATCATGTGTATTTAAGTAACAGGTGTCGCATAATTAAAAGAAAAAGAGGACGAGGGCGTCCCCACGAGAATACAGATAAGTCGAGGAGGTTCACTCCACTCGACATCACAACACAAATAGGATTTGCGATAGCAACAATTCATTTAATTCACATAGCCATCCACATAGGAAAATTAAATTATAGCATCACTTAAGGGAGGGCGAGTGCGGTAAAATACACACTCGTCTCAACAATTCCATAATACTCAATTAATAATTAAAGCACTTATCAACAATTCATACACTTGACACTCACCAAATAGTTCAGGTAGTATAGCACACTTGGGGTTCAGGCGTCCACCGTGGGATCCTCTTGAAGGTCCTCGTGAGTGCTTGAGCATTTAATAATGAACCACTACTCAGAAATCCCAATTATCACAAAAGGTTGCACACTTGTGCAATCTAGAGAAATCCTACGAAAATGAGTCTTAACTTGCTCAATTTCAAGGTTCAAAAGTGGTGTTTAGACACACAAGCAGAACTAGTTTTCTTTCTTGAAAACAAGTCCAAAATGGTCAAGTAGTGTCGAAGGATAGGGAACTCGAAAACTCACTTCCCTTCAAGTTTGGAAATTTTCAGATTTGAGGTGTACTTTTAGAAAAATCATAACTCACTCTCCGTAAGTCCAAAATTGGAAAACTTGGTACCGTTGGAAACTTCTTCCAAAGTACTAAAATTTTCTAGAAGACACTTTTCTATTATTCCTAACGGAAGATATTAAAAAATTAACTCAAAGTTGCTGTTTTAAACTTGCAAAAACAGTTTTGGTGGTTTTTTGCCAACTTTGAAAATTTGGTAAAAATTACAAAAATCGATCTAACCTCCGAAATTTGGTACTCAATTAGAGTTGTAAACAAGGTTTAAAATCCAACAAACGGAACAAGAATCGGAGTTTTGAGCACTAAGTTATAGTAGCTCAAAGTTGCTGAAAAATTGAAGCAATTAGGCAATTTTCCAGGTTGAAGTCACAACTTTGGGTCTTTATTTGAGCATTGAAATGAACTTGAAATGGCACCAAATTTGGCAGTATAATACTACAATATGAGGGATATCCCTCTATCAAATTTCATGGAAAACTTCATTCAGGAAGCTAGTGAACAAAGCCACTAAAGTTTCCAAAATTTCTAAGGCAATCTGCCTTGTACTTGTGTTTTTTTTCCTTTTCAAACATTTGGCCAATGAAATTCCTCAATCATCATTCATTTATGAATACAAGGTCTAAGATACATCCAAGATGCATTTTGTAGGTGAATAACACCAAAAATTTCGAAATCTTAAGTCCCCAAATCAAAGTGGTCACAAGTCAGTCCAAAATGAGGGATTTCAAACTCCGAGTCAGTTTTGGGTTTCGTCCACAACTCTCTCAATTCAACTCAGAATGGAGCGTGGTCAGTGGTGTTGAAAACTAGATTGATAAGGCTACAATTTCTTAGAAGCAATCATTTTCAAAATAAATCCACAACTAGCTCATATTTGAGCATCAAGTCGTTACTCAAAACAGGGCTCTCTGTGAAAACGTGAAACAGGACAGTCAGGTTCAAATGGTTGGTACGGATCACTCAGGTGGAATCAAAATGTACATTTTATACCGTTGGAAATATGGGAATGTCTAGTTTCCATTTTCACAAATGGAATTTGATTTCGACATCGGAGAAAAACGTTATAGCCGATACAAAAATACTGCCAGGGCAGTGACGGGAAATTTTCCAGATTTGCTGTCTTTACGAAAATTCAACATTTGGCCAACCAATTCATGGAATTTTTTGATGAAACTTTCTGCACAACTCCTAAAACATATAAACATCATAACTAAGCCATTAGATCCACAAAAAATTCGCCCTAAAGGCCACGGACAACACAGGGGCAGAATCGGAAAATTGCTTCCTTCCACCTCCTTTGAACTATCCTTCATAAACTCACTTAATTCTACCAATATAAGCACTAAACCAACATTAACAACATTAAAACTCATCAAATCAGCCCAACAAGTCATAGTGGGAATTCATAGAGCCCGCACAACAATTTTCACCATAAATCAAACTACCCACGTGATCATATGAGCTTATACGTGCAATACTACTTCCATAAACTAAGATTTTCAAGGTTGATCGTTGAATACCTTTCTTGATGATTCTAGCAGAAATTTTCGGTCACTTGAAGCTCAGCAAAACCGTGGAAATGAGGCTCCTTTTGTAGCTTAAAATGATCACCAAGTGGTTAGCTATGTGTGGTTAAATTTTGAAGTGAAATGGAGAAGATTTGATGAAGAAATGAAGAGGAAATTTGTTGAACTTTGGAGTTGTTTTTCTCCTCTCTTGGCCGGCTGTTCTTGAAGCTTAGGAGAGAGAATTTTGTGTTGCAATTAAGCTTCCTTTAGAAGCTAAAATGAGTGGCTAAGAAAGCTCCAAAAGTCAACTCTCTCCCCGCGCACGCACGTGCGCGTTTCGTGCTCGATTTCTCTCGAATTCGTTTTGCTTGTGCACTAAACCTCTAATGCACTTATATTCATACTAATATTATCCACTCTTAATAGTTTGAAAATAATTTCTAAAATCCTCCAATTAGTCGCACGCGCGAAAACTCAAACTTCCGATTTGCGCGCGATAAGGCGAAATGTCTAAGAAACTCTTATAACGATAGTATAACTAACTATTACTTGAGTATTTAAAATTAAATTTAACCACTTTAGGGCTAATGTACAAGTCTTCAATTTTCCAAACTTATTGTATTCTCGAATCGATTATTATTTCCAAAAGCGGATTCACTATTCACACTTAACGAGTTTTCAAAAATTAATTTTTGAATTGAATCACTTTAAAAATATAACTAAGCTGTAAATCCATTTAATTAGGTCTAAAAAGGTTAGAAAATAATATTCGAGACAATTGGCCAAATAAATAATTAAATAAGCTAGAATTAGGAGTTTAAAATAAGAAAATTTACGAGTCCTCACAGACTGTAATAATTCAGATGGTTTCTGATGCTCGACCTTAATCTGCTGGCAAGTGAGATAAGGTCGAACAAATTGGGCAATTTTCCTTTTCATATTCTCCCACCAATACAGGCTCTTCAAATCTTGATACATCTTATTACCTCCAAGGTGTACCGTATACTTAGAATGGTGAGTTTCGTCCAAAATTTCCTTCTTTAGACCATCATTTTGGGATACCACTATGCGATTTCTAAATTTTAACATTCCATCGGTCCCAAAATTGAAGTCAGACTTTTCCCCTTTTTGAACTTTCTCAACCCATTTTTGCACTTCAGGGTCTCTTTTTGAAATTCTTTGATTCGATCTAATAAAGTAGATTTCACAGTAATATTCTCAAAGATTACCCTTTTTGACTCAAGGCGCGGATTCCAAACACTAACTTATTCTAATTTGTGTCATTCTCTCACCATCAAACTGGCTACTTGCACCTTGCGATTTAGTGCATCCGCTACTATATTAGTTTTTCTGGGGTGGTAGTTAAGCGAACAGTCATAATTCTCCAAAAATTTCACCCATCTACGTTGTCTTAAATTCAACTCTTTCTGGGAAAACAAATACTTAAAACTCTTGTGACCCGTGAAAATCTCGAAAGTCATTTCATATAAATAATGTCTCTACTTTTTCAAGACAAACACTACTACCGCTAATTCCGAGTCATGGGTCGGATAATTTTGCTCATGAGGTTTCAACTTACGAGAGGCATACGCAATCACTTTTCCATTTTGCATCAATACACATCCTAAACCATCTTTTGAAACATCTGTATAAATTACAAAACTATCTCCTCCGTTCAGCAATGCTAACATAGGTGGCTCGATTAAGCATTTTTTCAACTTTTGAAATCCTTCCTCATATTTAAAATCCCATATGAACTTACCATACTTTTTAGTTAACTCGGTTAAGGATTTGCCTGGTTTAAAAAAGTTTTTGACAAACTAACGGTAATATCCAACTAACCCTAAGAAACTCCGAATTTCGGTAGGATTTTTTGGTCGTTTCCACTTAGAAACGGTTTCGACCTTAGTTGGATCTACAATAATCCCTTCTCTAGAAATTATATGACCGAAAAAGGCTATTTCTTCCAACCAAAACTCACATTTATTGAACTTAGTATAAAGTTTGTGCTCTCTAAGGGTCTGCAAAACTATTCTTAAGTGCCGTTCATGATCTTCTTGGGATTTAGAATACATTAATATGTCATCAATGAATACCACCACAATTGATCCAAGTTACGGTTTAAAAATCCGATGCATCAAGTCCATAAACGCCGCGGGCGCATTAGTTAATCCAAATGGCATAACTGCAAATTCAAAGTGCCCATATCTTGAATTGAAAGCGGTCCTGGGCACATCAACTTCTAAAATCCTCAATTGATAATAGTCTTGCCTCAAATCCAACTTGAAAATACCACTGCCCCTTGCAATTGATCAAATAATTCATCTATGTGAAATAGAGGGTATTTGTTTCTTAATGGTCACATCATTCAAGGCCTCGATAGTCTATGCATAACCTCAAACTCCCATTTTTCTTCTTAACAAAGAGCACTGGAGTTCCCCATGGTGAGTCACTTTTCTAATAAAGTTTCTTCCTAGTAAATCTTGTAATTGTAATTTCAGTTCTTTCAATTCAGTTGAAACCATTCTGTAAGGTGTTTTAGAGATAGGAGCCGATCCCGGAAACCACACCAATTTTAAACACTATTTTCCTCTCCGGAGGTAATGTCTCTAATTTCTCGGGAAAGACGTCGGGAAACTCGTTCACTACCGGCACGTTTTTCAATTTCATCTTATTTTCAAGTCTATTGATAAGAAAAGCTAGATATCCTTTGGCTCCACTACTCAATAATTTTCTAATTCAAATCCCCGAGATTAAAGCAGACGATAATAGTCTACCCCTCACATCTAATTTCAAAATTACTTCCCCCGGAATGTGTAACTCTGCTAACTTCATCTTATAATTCAATTGAGTATGGTATCGAACTAACCAATCCATTTCAAGTATTACATCATATTCCTTAATTGCTAAACTCATTAAATCTGCCAATAATCTTCTCTCACCAACCCAAATTTCACGATCAAGCATTGATTCCCCGTAGGAGTTTTAACTTTCAAATCAAAAGGCAATAATTCACATTTTACATTTACACCCTTCATAAAGTTAGGATCTACGAAAGAATGGGTTGCCTCAACATCAATTAAAACTCTAACTGAGCGATGAAAAACAGAAATCGTACATTCCACCACTTCAATTGGGTTAGGGATTTGTTGATTGTCCTAAGGCGTAAATCCTAATTGGCACTTTCGGTCGCCTCCCTCCGGCACTTGACTGTTTTGTAGCAGATCTAGCAGGCTGTTGGGTATTTTCTCATTCCTTAGAGGCACTAGGGTAACTCGCAATTTGGTACTCGGCACTACCACAAATCAGACATTTCCCTTACTTTCTCTACCACTCGACCTCAGTATAGTTAGACTTGTTACAGTATCCATAAATCACACTAGGGGTCATGGCCTGACTAGTTTGAAAATTTCTTTTTTGTTGATCTCATTCACCCTGATTTTCTTTCAGCGGGGCTCCCCTTGATGGAGTTCCTACTAGTTTTTCAGACATTCTCATTCGTCCAACCCCTCTTCCCATCTTAAGAGGTTGGGTAGACTTCTCAGTCGATCTAGGGGTGTTACTTGGATTACCCCTCTTCCTAGCATGAAAAACTTTAGATTGAGACTTAGTAGTCTCTACCCTCTGTGCATTTTCCAAAACATCCGTGAAAGTTGTGATTTGGGCGGCTGTTAGAAATTTTTGAATTTCTACATTTAACCCCTAAATAAATATCCTTATCCTTTTACACTCCGTGACCACAAGTTCAGGGGTAAATTTGAAAAGTTTAGTGAACCACTCTTCATACTCGACCACACTTAGTAACTCTTGTTTCAATTTAATAAAGTTATCCTCCCTCTTTTCTTGTATCATAAGCAGAAGGAATTTGGCATTGAATTCCCTCTCAAAGTTTACTCAAATCCAAGGGGTTTGTTTCCTTTTTCACTTGGCCCAAACAACGTTCCATCACGAGCGGGCTGCTCTATCAAACTGAAAAATTTCTTGGCATAGTCTAAGGCCGCAAAAATCTCCACCATCATTTCCAACCAATTCTCTGCTATCTCGAGATCAGACCCTCCATGAAACCTAGATAAAGCAAACATCAAGAATCGCTCTAGGGCTCTATCCTCACCTCTCTCTTGATTCCTAAGTTGGTTGACTGGTTCAAGTCCTTGCGCTCAACTAAACGCTCAAGAACATCGGTTATGCGATTAATGGCCGTAGATACTTGGTCACCTTTTTCGTTTCTAGGATTTTGGTTTGGACCAGTCGCAAATCTCTCACTTCTCTCAGGAATGCGGGGTAACCGAAACCCACGCCCACGCCTCCGCCCACATTCTTGCCGATCCATTTAGTAAGATTCTAAACGCATAATAAAGAGGAAAAATATAATCGTAGAAATTTAAAAACAAGTGCAGATTGCAAGAATACTTTAAAATCAAAACATAGATATTTACAAAGATTCGAAGTCATGTCATATGTTAAGAGTGCATACAGCGAGTCATTGATATCAAATATAGGACATAGGCATCCAAGCGTCTCAAAATACATGAGTACATGCACAAAATATAAAAGGTCTCACAGCGAGGTTCACCCCTTCTAAATCCTAATCAAAAAATCAAAAGTCAAAAGGTCGGGAAGTCCCTAATACAAATGAACTGAGTTAGAAGACCCTACAGTCTCAGAAGGGTCCTCCTCTATCAGCTCTATCTCCACCTCCATAGTAGGTGCAGCCTCCCCAGGTACATCCCCAAATAAAACCTCATCTAGACGTTCGGGTCATAGTCACACACTCGACCATAATACCGTCCACGCGGGCCCCCGCCTCTTGGACAATCCGGATAAGGGCGGTCCTCAGTCTCGTGAAACTGTGCATGGGAAGCGTCAGCCCTCTGACGCTCCTCTAGAACTCTTGCTTCTAGCTCCTGGATCCGGGCAGCCTGAGCCTCCATAGTGACCTCTATCTCCTCTCTCTCCACAAGCGCCATCCTGAGGTTGCGAGTCAACTGCCTCCGTTCCTTAACTACTCCTAACACCAAGCAGTTAGAGTAAGAGTATCTCACTCGACATGGGCACAAGCTACTCCGTCAAGCATGTGAGTATCGCAGAAGAGGTTCGCCTCCAACCATGCGATACGGGATCACGGGGAGGTCTCTCAACACTATTATCATCACTACTGCCATCCATATTCTACCAATAATCCATAAAACTAAAAGTTAGGTCCGTGTAATCACTTATACCATTAAAAAATTTAACTTAAGGTTTACCACGGGTTTCTATGACCAAAAGTTCACGACTAAGAATTCCTAACCCTATTCTAGGCATTTCAAACCTAGCGCTCTGATACCAACTATGACGCCTCCACTTCTCCCTAGAGCGAACCCTAGGGTATCAGCGGGATGCCTGTCCAACTCTTTTCAGAATTCACGTACTCGTTCAATCTTAATGTAGAGGCACAAAACAACCATCGATTTAAATAAAAGTATTTCGAATATACAAGTCATAACTTCTAGGGTTAACAATTACAATTATAATCCACCAACCAACAATAACAAAATTACACTTAAAGAGCCATCAAAAGTTCATACAAAGGTATACTAGCATCCACCACGTTGCTAGTCTAAAACCTCCAATCCACCTCCAAAACTTGTTAAGGAAAACAAACTTAAAGGGATGAGCGAACGCTCAGTGAGGCCAAGAAAATAAATAGGCAAACAAGTAATATCAATCAATCAAATAACATGTTTGAAAGCAACTTTAAACATGACATTTCATTTAAGTGCACAAGTTTAAAATAACACACATATAAGGATACGGGAGCTCTCAGGAGATATTTCCACATCTCGATCAAGTTGAGCCATTCGGGATTGACCCTCCATCAACCCAAGTAGTAATGGGACCGTAACACTCAACTTACTACCTCCGACCAACATAACACCCACTCGGATTCATAACCAAACATTCATGTAAAGACGATACTATTCGAGTATGCCCAATGAGATCTCAAAATATCAAACTATAATATTTCCCAAAGTTCACCAAACTCCTCGACAAAGCCCTTGCCGGCTTGAGTTACAAGGTTAGCCAATGGGTTGGGGCGTCCCCACAAGCACGATGGGTCGATGAGACAATACTCCAATCGACTTAGACTCGATCATAACACTGAGTTGAGATGAGCGGTACCTCCAACCCAATTAGGACGTGATACATCTAGCCGTTCAGTGCTCACGAGTTAAAACATTTCAAGTGCAAGTACAAGTCATGTATTCATTTAACAAGTATCATTCAATCACAAGAAAGAGAGGACGAGAGCGATAAAGTATACCCTCGTCTCGGCAAGTTCACGTATCATATAACACTTGTACAAATATCATTTCAAACACATTAGCATTTAACATGCACTTGATACTCACCACAGGTCAAGGGCAAAACAAAAGTGAAGCGAGAAGTCAGACGAACTCTTCAGCGTCCTCGTGACCACTTGAGACATGTACAATCATAATTACCTAGGTGCTTGACCAAGGTTAAAAAGAAAAATATTTTCCCGCTACCCACTCTCAAGGTCACAAGTTCGAGTCAAATTAAAAAAAACTTTTCAAACTCAAACGTTGGAATAATGTTCAAAGAGAGGTCAAAGGTCATTTTTTATTTCAAGTCATGGTGAGTAAATTTTAATTCTAAAACAAAGTACCATTTTCACTTTCGGCACGAAAATCGAGAAAAAATGGTAAATGATTTTCATTTCCTCAAAACTTCAAATCTCATGTCCAAACTTTAGAATATAAGGAGCGTTCATAAATTCCAAACTAATGGGAGTCAAACTCATCCAAAACTCTACCCATTTTCATAGTAAATGTTAAGGCTAAGGTTTTAAGGTTCAAGTATGAAACTAGTGCAATTCAACAAGAATTCTCTAGTTAAAACGTTCTCTTTTTAGAATTCAAACTCATGAAAATCGAAGCTATAAGAATAGGGGTTGAAGTCCCTAATTAAAGTATGAAGAGAGGTGCTATAAATCAAGAGAGTTGTATGACCAAGAAAATGCATCAAGAGAAGTTTAACCTTCAGAAACCAAGATTTGAAATGAAACTTTAAAATTTCAAAGGAACCGTGTATTCAACCACTAAATTACACCTAAAACAGTCCAACAATCGCAAAGGAAGGTGAAAAGTTCTTAAAGGAGTATTTGTTTGAAAATAGAAAATTTCCAGGTTGGGTGCGACACTATTTGGAAAAAGCGTATCTCGAATTCCGTAAGTCCAAAAATTGAAAACTTTATACCGTTGGAAATCAGACTCAAAGCACTAAAACTTTCTAGAAGACACTTTTCTCGGACTCCAATTTGATGTCATTCAAATTTTAGTTCAAAATCACTGTTCTAGACAGGACAGAGCAAAACAGGCTTGCAAATTCAGTGAAGTTTGGAAATTCGGCAAAATTCATAGAAATGGAATCAGCCATTGAAATTTATACCACAATTAAAACTCCAAACCTAGTTTTAAATTCAACAAACGGAACTCAATTCAGACCTTTCTACACCAAGATACAACAGTTTTAAGAAAATTGATTTTTAGGACCTGTTTTACGAAATCCCAGTTCTGACATACTTGACAGAGTTTAAGAATCTGATCATAACTAGGGTTACGCAACTCAAAATTTAGTGTGGTTTGCGGCATTGAAAACTAGCTTCAAAATGCTGAAAATCACTAGATGGAATTATCTTAAAATTCGTTTTGCAAGATAGAAAAAATTGAGCTACAAACTACAGCTAAGACTGTTTCTCGGATGAATGCAGTGAAGAATTTCAGTCATTTTTGCCGGTTCAGT
This sequence comes from Coffea humblotiana, assembly GCA_023065735.1. Lineage (NCBI taxonomy): Eukaryota > Viridiplantae > Streptophyta > Magnoliopsida > Gentianales > Rubiaceae > Coffea > Coffea humblotiana. The sequence continues at coordinate 32,150,353 of CM041209.1, read as the reverse complement.
ACGGCTCATAGGAAACGAGTTAGGAGGTACATTTTATACCGACGGAAAGCTCTCAAAGTCTAGTTTCGGATGCCATAAATGGTACTGGATTTCAATCCTCAGACAAAAGTAATGACCAAAAAAGTAAACACTGGTTGGGGTCACCTGATTAGAAAAATTCCAAATTTCTTCCTCACTTTCACTCCACTTTACCCCAACTAATATAAACGTTTTTTGGGAGATATTTCATACACATAACCACCAACATGTTTCAAGCATTATTGTACCAAAATAACATCAAAATTTTGAAATTAACATGAAGGTTTCAACAGGACAAAATTCGGACAGCATGCACTTTCATTCCTCTAGCTTTCTTTCCAGCTTTCCAAGTCAAACTACACCATATCTCATCAAAGCAAATAACAAATAAGCAAATAAACACACAAAATTTTCAAGACCTTTACCTATCAAGTCACCTTCAAGTCCACTACCTAATGTCAAGGTTCTTTTGAACCCGTCAACAATTTAACAACTAAACTAACTTACTACTAAGATTTGAGAGGAAAAGTTGAAGGTTTCTTGGATGATTACCTTGCTGCCAAAATGAAGACTAAACACTAGGATTTGAGCTCTTAAATCACCAAGTTCCTTCCTTGATCAAGTCACCTTCCAAGCTTGTATGAAGACCCAAGACAAGAAGCAAATTTGGAGAGCTTTTGTGGAGCAAGAATGGAAGACAAGAGCTGAAATTTTGAGGGGAAATGAGGGAGAGGAGAGTTGGCCAAGGAGAAGGAGAGGAAGAAAGGTTTTGGTTGGTAGGTGAGTGATGTGATAGTGTGTAAGAAGAATGGACATAAAGGTGGTTTTAGTGCTCAAAAGTTAACAACCGATTAGTGTGCAATTAGTACTCCTAATTGAATTTAACTTAACTCACTCACATCTAATCCCTCAATTAACTTTTCTTAGTCTACTATTTATCATTCTTCATTCTCCAAGATTAATGTACTCCCGAATTGAATTTACCTCGAAAATCGTGCATTCACTACTGCTCGCTAAACGAGCCGCAGAAAAATTAAATTCGCTAACGAAACGTTTTAAAAATATAAATGAGACATTGTTCCATGTAATTGGATTTAAAATGGATGAAACAAATTATTCGAAATAAATGGATAAATAAATAATTAAATAAGCCAGAAAAATGAAATAAAAGTAAGCAAATAAAAATTCGGGTCCTCGCTAATGTATGTCCTTACTTTCGCCAATGAACATTCTTAAGAGAAACTACCTTGACTAATTCCTCTAAAAATTAATTTCGCCAATTTCTTTAATTCATTGAATAATCCTTCCCCTATAATCATAGAAAAAAGGTAAGAAACAAGTTAATAAGCTCAATGAACTTATTGTATGAATTCAACCAACCATTATTCACTACTTTCGTAAGAATAAGGCAAATGTTTAAGAATTTAAATCTATTTGAAGATAACTTTCATTGCTCAACAATTATCAAATCATTCATAGTTGATGGCCAAACAACTATAAAGCATAGTCATAAGTTCTCAAATTAATGAATCATGAAAAAGCATAATCATTCTCTAATTATTTCAAATCAAAACTATAACAAGTTTATCTTCACCTTGGGATATGAAAAAGTTTAGCTAGACACCATATGAAGAATATCTAAGTATGAAACAATCTTGTAACAAAGCATGACAAATAAGACAAAAGACAAGTTCAGGAAGAAGAATTCTTATTCAATGTCTTAAAGGTTGAATCCTTAAATTTCTTCACAAGTTGATCTTTCAAATAAACGCGGTTAAGAGTGTTTTCACCTTCTTCTTAAAGCTCTTAATCTAAGAAAAAAAACTCTCAATATGAAACTAGAATTAAACTTCTTCTACCTCTACTATGCTTATTACTACAAAGTGCTACAAGATGTTAAAAGATGCTCAAATGAATGAGTACAAGGGGTATTTATAGACGTGTTTGGATTAGAAAATGTGCTCATAATGTGGTCATAAAGTTGTTCTTCACTTTTTCAACTCAAGTTTAGCTGGATTTAGCCAGATTTTATCAAAAATGTTGATCCATAAAGTAGTGTGAAACGAGTGTAAGTTGCAGAAGCTTCTTAGGGATCCATGAGGTGGATCCATGAGGTATATCTCGCGAATCACCTCATGGCTCTTCATGTTCTCCAGTTTTACACTTTCTGCTCAAATATCAACTTTGCTATATTTTTGGACCAATGTCAACTGTAATTTTCTTAAATGAACGAGTACAAGGGATATTTATAGACTTGTTTGGATTAGAAAATGTGCTCATAATGTGGTCATAAGGTTGTACTTCACTTTTTCAACTCAAGTTTAGCTGGATTCAGCCAGATTTTATCAAAAAAGTTGATCCATAAAGTTGTGTGAAATGAGTGCAAGTTACAGAAGCTTCTTAGGATCCGTGGGGTGGATCCGTGACGTATATCTCACAAATTAGCTCATGGTTCTTCATGTTCTCCAGTTTTACACTTTCTGCTCAAATATCAACTTTGTTATGTTTTTGGACCAATGTCAACTGTAATTTTCTTAATGATGGAAACCAAATTGGCTCTTTCACAAAGTATGAAAATTGTAGGTCTTTGAGTTATCTTTCCAATGTATCAAGAATCATCTCATCTGAAGCTATATAAGCTATTAATGGACCAAAATACCCCTGATTGGTCGATGCCCTATTTCAGCTTTCGATAGAAATTTTGCCCTATTGTATTTCGGCTTTTTGATTAGGAAAATCAATGAAATGAATTTCAATGTACACACAAGAATTGTAGAGCTATGTCTTATCTTGAAAATGGCTCAAGAATAATCATAATCTAATACTTGTAACTCAAAATATTTCTAAAAATACCATGGTATGTCAAAGCTGCCAAACTTCTCTTGATTTGAATTAATTCAAAAGATACCAAGACCTACAAAAACAACACAAATTTGCATATTTACCAACACTTTTGCATGTTTTGGTTAAAAACCTGTGATGCCCCAACTTCTCCCTAAGGCGAACCAAAGGGTATCCGCGAGACGCCTGCCCAGCTCTCGCCAGAACTCATTACAATCCATAATTCAAAATCTCGAAATACTTCAAATAATTTCAACATATAATTAAAGTACTCCAAAATATTTCATACTTACAATCCGTTAACTTTCAGGCTTAATACAATCCAAAAGAATATGTACTACAACCATCCATTATAATATAACTTAAGGTCTTCAAAAGAAAATAATCTAGTACTATTCACGAGTACTCTTGGTCTCGAACCCTGTTAAGGAAAACAAAAACGTGAAATGAGCTACACAGTCCAGTGAGGTTCCAAGACACTCTAACAGTTCTAATAAATCAAGTAATTTGAACATACCACATATATGGTTCCAGATTGCATATTGGGCACATTAGCATGAGACGGTGTTTCATTGTACGATTAATTTAAGCATAACACAGGTATAGTTCGAGATTGCACATTGGCACATTAGCATGGAATAGTCATCATTGTTCGAGTAATTTGAGCATAATACAAGCATGGTTTAAGATTTTATCTTGGCACATTAGCATGATACAGTTAACAGTATGCAAAAATAAACACATATTGAAGGATACGGTGTTCCAGTGGAACCATTTCGGTCAACTTCACCTTATGACTCCAGTGATCCCCTCGGTTGTCTGGCCATCACCTTATCCCTCCAGTGGTAGTACTCGAGTATACCGAAACGGTGTCCCAGGGTTTCCAACCTACCCGACCGAGCCCAGTCCTGGCTCGAGTAGGTTAATAACCAAGGGCAGGGTCCAGTTCAGTTTAGAGCTTACAACATGCACAAGTAATCAAACAAATTGATAAACGGTAATAATTTGTCATTTTAGTAGGTCGAGTGAGATAAAGTACACACTCGCTTTAAAACGGTGGTAATTTCATATGAACAATTATAGGCAACATTTAACACTTAAACATATAAGAAATATGAGGTAATTTCGTATGAACATGTAATTTATGGTAATCAAATAATCAAATAGTCAAGTAATCAAGTAAGCAGGTAATCAAATAAATTGGCAAACGGTAACGGTTAGCGGTTAATGGTAAATGGTAATGGTAGTCGATAAACGGTAGTAATTCATGATTAATCGGTAGACATTTATCATATTAATAGGTCGAATGTGATAAAGTACACATTCGCCTTAAAATAGTGGAAAAAGTTCATAGGAGCAATTAATGGTAGCACTTAACAGTTAATACATAATGACCATGGAGTAAACATGTTGTAAAGTTATGCAACTTACGTACTACTACATGGAACACTCACCAATTCAAAACAAGTGAGTAAGTGCTCAAACAGGTGTTTAGGCGTTCGCTTCGAGTTCCTCTTGAAGGTCCCTTTGAGCGCCTGAGCAAATAACCCTCTACTATTACACAATATCACTTAGAACCCCTAATATCGAGAAAGATTGCACACTAGTACAATCTAAGAAAATTTCACAAATACGAGCCTTAATTACTCGTAAATCGAGACTCAAAAGCAGGGTCTAAAAGGTTGGAAAATAATATTCGGGGCATTTGGCCAAATAAATAATTAAATAAACTAGAATTAGGAGTTTTAAAATAGATAAATTTGCGGGTCCTCACAACCTCCCCTCCTTAAAAGAATTTCGTTCTCGAAATTCATACCTTCCATAACCTCAGATAACCCTGAACCCTGTTGCGTGATCATTTCATGTGTTCTTGCAGATGCCACTGGTTGGTTTCCTCCTCTATTGATTCGTCGAGAAATAGTTCTATTTCCTTGTGAAGCAATAGTTTCTCGTGGATATCTTTTTGGACAGTCGTGAACATTATAGCTAGTGCTTCCGCATCCCATACACTTTCGCTCCTTTAGCTAGCAGTTTTCTTCGGTATGATTCGTCCTTCCACAATATCCACAGGTCGGACGAGACATTGTGATTTGACTTGCTTGCGAGGTTTTCTTTTATTGTATCTGTCTTACTGGAGTTCTTCGTGATGTAGTCCTTTCTGGTTCCTTTATCATGAGTGGTGCGGGAAGCGATAGTCTTATTCCATCCATTCCTTTTCTATCTTTGGGTGGTGGTCCAATTTCCTTTAGTTTACTATCGGATGCATCTCTTTTCCTCGCTTGAAAAGCTCTCAGTTGAGATTTTGTGATTTCCAACCTTTGCGCTTTTTCGAGAGCGTCACTAAAAGTTTCAATCTGTGCTGCGGCAAGGACATCTTGTATTTCTAAATTTAATCCTTGGATAAACCGTCTTATTCTCTTTCGTTCCGTTGCCACCAATTCTGGAGCATATGTAGATAATTTCGTGAATCGGGTTTCATACTCAGCTACACTCAAAGTTCCTTGACGAAGCTTTATAAAATCGTCTTCTCTCTTTTCTTGGATAAGTGGAGGAAGAAATTTCTCATTAAATTTTCGTACAAAGTTTATCCAAATTCTTGGAGTTTGATCCCTTTCCCACTTGTTTCTTATAACATTCCACCAAGCTCCGGCTGCTCCCTCAAGTTGAAATACAGTAAAAGTCACTTGTCTTTCCTCTGTGTAGTCCAAGGCATCGAATATATTCTTTATATTTTCTAACCAATTTTCAGCCACTTCTGGGTCAGGTCCTCCAGAAAACTTGGGTGGGAAGAATTTCTGAAACCGTTCTAAAGGTCAATCCTCCCCTATCTCTTGATTTCCACGTTGGTTTCCTTGTCCAACTCCCTGGCCCTGTTAAGCTACCAAAAGCTCTAGTATATCTGTCATGCGAGTTAAAACTAATCCCATTTGGTCATTTCCTTCTCTTCCAGCCCTTGGCTCGGCAAGTTGATCAATATCAGACCCATTATCTACTATTTGATTTTGGGGTTGTCTAGATTGACGTCCCTTTCGTTGTCCTCTAGTTTTCATATTCACAGCTAATCTATACGCATATACATAAATTTCACACTAAACCATAATTGAACTACACACACATACCAGTAACAATATTTAAAGGAAAATAGAATCATTTGCACAAAGAACATTGTCACCATACAAGTAAACACAAACTAGAACTCATTAAATCATAACACAAGTTATAGTCAAATAAAGTTCATACCAAGTCAGAGTCTAAACAAAAGTGAACAAGTAATTATCAAAAGTACATTCATCTCCAAGGCACAAACTATTAAGTTCTACTCCCATTGTGCCACTACAAAAGATCACACCTAAAATAATATCATACCCTTCATTTGCCTGATCCACTAGATCCGCCAAAATTCACAGTTTCTATAATTTGCACTAACAATTTAACACTGATTTCCCCGTAGGAGTCCTAACCTCCAAACTATAGGGCAGTGATCACACTTTACTTGTACCATTCATGAAACTAGAATTTGCACCAGAATAGTTGACTCCAGAGTCAATTTAAAATCTAGTTAGATGATTCAATCTGTTAGTTCAAAACTCGAATAGGAAGATGCATTTTCAATAGAAGACTAAACTTACCAAAATTTTTCGGACTTAATTGTCCAAACCAAGTCAATCATAACATGAGAGATAAAATCGATGTTTTTGTGGGCAGTAATTTAATCTTCTTTCTCGAGCTAAGCCAACGTCTTCCAAACTTCTTGTCTGAACCTCCTTACATTTGAATTAAATAAATGGAAGCTTGAAAAGGCTCCTTAATCCATTTATCACAAGTTTTGATGTCCGTATTATTAATAAGTATAACTTGTATATATTAGGTCTTACACTACTATGTACTATGTAGATTGATTTTGCTAGTGACCATTTTTGTATAATCAATACCAAAGTTTTATTTTCTCAACCAAAAAAAGCCAAATTTGTGACAATAAGTACATTTCTAGTTCTCTCTACTATCAAGTTTAGGATTCGAATTTTGGACTTGATAGTGTGGTGGATGGAAAGGGTGTGGGGAGAGAAGGGAGGGTAAAAACAAGAAAAAGACTAAAAAAATCAGTACATTTCTAGGTTTTCTTTGTTTGAAAAATTGATTTTGTTTCTCTCTACAAAAAGTATGTGATCAATTTTTAACATCTAGTTTTTTATTATTCAACATTTTTGTATAGCATTTATTTAATTTAAACTTTTTTTTATAGATCAAAATCTTATCAATTAAAACATCATACTTGTTTTTCAATTCATCATACTTGTGAAAATACTAATTGTTTTCTTCCTTAAATGTTTCCTTTTCAACCATCGAAACTTTATTTTTTTTTACATGCATCTTTGAATATCCTATAACATTCTTTCATAAAAGCAACTAATTCATCATAAGGAAGCAATTCATTGGTTTTAGGATTAGATTTTACTTCTCTAATCAAACCAACGCTGAAACATGATCATTATCTGATCCGCTATCTTAGAATTCTTCTATATAGGGTGATTTTGTTTCAATCATTTTAGGTCAACAACCCACTCTAAGATGACCACTCTTTTAAGGATGACCTCCTCTTTTATTTGTGATGCTTATGAAGCACACATTGGCTTTCTCATGATTTTCTTTACTCTTAGCATTAGTGTATGCATTTTGAATTTTCAGTATGGACACCACTCTTTTTTCGCCCTACTTTTTGGCAATGTAAGGGTTAATTTTGTTGAATTTCTTCTATCATTGCAATCTTGAACTTGTCCAAACTTCTAGCGAAAGAAACATGTGATTTGTGATGATGTAAAAGTGTGCTACTTCTTGGTTGTTTTCTTATATGATCACCTAAAATTCTTCCATGATATATTGTATGATCTTTTGATTTCCAGTGAAAATTGCAAGTTCTGTACTGTTAATGTAAATAAATATATTGTTGTATTAATTAGGATCACAATTAGAATCTCACCCTATATTGTTAGCCTCAATTAGAATCACATCAAGTAGAATCACAATTAAGATATTCTCTTGTATTGTTAGCATCAATTAGGATCACAATTAGAATATTACCCTATACAATACTAGTTAAGGTTTATTCTGTGCAGCCTATATATATAGGCATTATATTATTGTATAGACTATGAATTCAATAAACATTTTTCTCCCAAATAATTCTTCCAACATGGTATCATAGCTTCTTACTCAATCTCTTAACAATTTCATTTCATTTTCCTTCAAATTTTTTTACAAAGACCCTTTCATTACTAATTCTACCAATTTGTCAATTTTGAAATAGTTTCATTGATTATCAAAGCATTTCGTCCGTCTACATGTGCTAATCATCCTTTTTGTACTTTTCGGTAACTACTGGCATTAGCATCAACTACATGCCAGTCTGGTGAAGTGTTGTTTGCTCCATCCGGCTCCACTTGTTTGATCAATCAAGATTCATTTGTTGCTCCAATCAATATATTACCGAGGTCCAAATCCACGTATATCTCTGAGCTCTAGCAACAACCGGTGTATTGCTTCACAAGTCACATCGGACTAGCGTCAGCATCCTTCTAATCAAACAAGTCAACCAGATTTTTTGGTCTTCTGAATCCAGTTTTGACATCTAGAGTTCAGTGCTACATGTTTGCTCTCAAATTTTCATATATATTTTGGCTATTACTATGGCTCAAGTTGATCCGTCTCAACCTATTCATATTATTCTTAATGGCACTAATTACTCTCATTGGGGTCAAACTTTTTAAAATTTTCTCTGTAGATGTAAACTATGGAATATGTCACTGCTGGTGCCACTTTCCCTGTTGCTGCTGATGAAGAATCTTTTGAAAATTTAATGCTCGTTTCAAAGAATGGAATAGTGATAATAAAAAAATTATCACTTGGCATACTAATACTTCTGTGCCTGCCATTAATCACCCTTTTAAGCGATTTGGCACTGCAAAGGGAGTTTGGGACATCTTAATTGATCACTACATTACTACCGATCTTTCTCGATAGTACCAACTTCCCTTCAACTGCACGCTATGAAACAACAGCCTAATCAATCTGTTCAGGATTTCTACTTGGTCTATCATTGGGATGGGATTTGAACTCGGTGGGACTACGTAGGTGAAGTAGAAAAATTCTATGCCTCCCGTGATTCTTATCACCTTATTAAGTTCCTTGTGGCCTTGCTTGACGAGTTTGACTCCACTTGAATTGCTATTTTCCATAGAAAGCCACTACCTGCCCTTGATGTTGCTCTTATAAACCTGATATCTAAAAAGACTTGAAAGCATACAACTGTTCTCTACTCTGTTGATATGGTTCTTACTACTCTTTTTTAGGCTTGACCACTTTTATTTTTCACTTCTAAATCAACTACCGATTGCAGGTATTGTTACCATTTAGGTCATACTAATTCTGAGTGCCACAAACTCCAACGTGAAAAGGGGGTTCAAGGATAGCATATTTGGAATTCTTCTCTTCACATTGCAGCTACCACTGATGTCACTAGCCCTCTTGCTGAATCCACTACTACAACATCTCCTAGACCTACATCTCCTACTGCTCCTTCTGCTCTTTTTGTTGCTGATTTGAAAGCCATTGTTTCTTAAATTCTTGCTCGCACTGCTCAACCTTTTGATAGTGCATTTTCTGCCACAACAGGTACATCTTCGTGACTCATTGATTCTAGATGTTGTAAACATATGACCTATAACTCTGACATTTTTTGCTCAAAATTTTTACCTTCACAACCTACTTTCAATTTCACAGTTAATGGTTCTATTATTCCTGTTACACATATTGGCACCATCTCATCTGATCACATTTCTCTATCTGATGTCTATTTTGTTCCTTCATTGTCTCGCAATCATCTTTCTATTTGTCAATTATGTGACCTTGATCTTCACCTATTCTTTTTCTGTGTTGGTTGTGCTATTCAGGATTCACTAACGAAAATAACCGTTGGGACCTTGACATCTCTTTGTGTGAGAACCCGAAAAATTTCTTTATTTCTAGACATTATTCTATTTTCCGTGCACCCGTTTCCTATATTTTCTTTATTCTATAAATTTTCTAGATATTTTTATGAGTAAATATGGTTTTCAAATTATTTTTCTAGTATAAGTTAGTTCATAAGATTTTAGGAGTGAATAGTGGACGCGGGACCCGCTAATGCGTTAAGTGAGATAAATTCGCCAATTAGGTTAAGTTTTTGTATAAATTGATTAAATTACTAGGTGTTATGGGATAATTAGAGGTTACCTAGATGGATTTATCATGGAGAGACAAAGGGATAAGTTTAAACATAAAAGGTGCCACGTGTCACAATTCGATTCGAAGTTGGATTTGCCCAACTTTCTTTACCTTTACTAAAAGACTAATTTTGACCCAAATCATCTTCATTTTCTCCCTTTTTGGCCGAGCTCCTTGAGAGTCTTGTATCATCCAATTCTTGCTCAAATCTTGAAATCCAACTATTAAACTCTCAAATTTCTCCACAAAATTTCCTTGCTAAAGAAGTTTGAAGTGATTGGTGGAGTTATTTTGGTGGAGAAAAAACCCTAAGCCACTACTTTTCTTGAGGTGTTAAGGTACCTTGCTTAGAAACCTATTCTTTGGTTACTATTATGGTAAATTAGTGGTTTATAGTAGCTAAGTAAGTTGTTTTATGGATGATTTCATGGATTAAAGTGGAGTTAGATAAATTTCTAATTTTTTTGGATGTTTTTCTGTTTTATATGATGATTAATAGTTAGCCTTAGAATGATAGCTTTAATTGGTGTAAAATGAAGCTAGTATATGTTAATTGTGGTTGTTTGCAGAAAATTTCAGTTTTGTGGAAAATTTCAGTTTTAGGGTTTCAAATTAGGGTCTTGCTAGGGTTAGTTGATTGGCTCTTGTTTGACTAAGATTGAAGGGTATTGTAACCCTAATAAGGTGTGTTGAATAGCCTATGATTTGTAGGTATACTTGTGGTTGTTCTAGATGAACTTTGGTGGTTGTTTGTAGGATGGAAAATCTGAAATTTTAAGGGAAATGTTGTTCAATTGTGGAGGATGTTGGATTTCCTTGAATTTAGGTTAAGGTTAAGTAGAAATGAAGGTTTGAACTTGTTTGTACTCTTAGCCTCAATTGTATGTATTTTCCATTCCCAAACTATATTTGGTTTTGCTTTAGTAGTTCATTTAAGGGGTATTCGACTCGTGTTCGAGTCTCAATTGTGTTTTCTTGATTGTTGTAGGGCGTGTCGGTGATTCAAGGCATCCGTCAGACGAAAACTTGTGAATTTGCTTGTTTGAAGTTGTGAGTGTACTTTTTCATGATTTTTTTGCTTAAATGGTTATTATACTTGAATCATTGGATTGAACGACTGTGAACTCTGTGCATGAGTCGAGAGTGTACTTTATCGCTCTCGTTCTCTTATTTGTATAACTGATTACTGAATACCTGTGAATTTGACTTGTGCCTGGCCTAATGTCTCGTTTGGGGCATGAACTCTACGACTTTACTGTGAGATCTGAGTTCAAACCTTAATGGTCGTTAATTGAGTCGAGCCAGTAAGGGCCGGTCGATTAGATAACGAACCATGGGGTTACTGTTTGTCGAGTGGAGTGTTAACTCCTCGACCCTGTGGTATACTCGAGTATTACCCCCTTGATTACTGTGAGGTGTTCGGGCCCGATAAGGGGAATGTATGGTGGAAGGTACTGGGTGTAAAGTGGGATTTACGGTCATGTTCTTTCCTTCGAACGTTGACGGAGGGTCAACGGGATGAGATCAAGAATTGCAATGGGGAAACTGGCTCCTGAGAGCCACCCGTATCCTTTTACTTTTGAACTCATGGTGATGCTTTTATTTTTATGTTTGATAGCCGTGTATAACTGAGCCTGGATGCTTTCGTGAACTTTAGTTGTGTGAATTGCTAGTACTTCATTGGGCGAAAGCTCACCCTTGCTATCTTTGTTTTCCTTACAGGACTCACTTTTGGAAATTATGATTTTGAGAAGCGAGTTGAATTAGTTAGACATTCTTTTGTTTCTTTGTATAGCTCCTCGACCGTTGGAAACCCTAAATGTACCTCATTTGGATATTCCCTTTTGATTTGTAAACTCCTTATAATGTGTATGTGTTAATGTTTCTTTACGTATAAATGATATATTTTCTTGGGAATGTACCTTTTCTAGTGTTATATAAAGTTCACTTGTACTTGGTTGGTTTTCGGACGAGTTCGGAAGTTAATCGAGGAAAAGGAAAATTTCTGTCGGCACTGTTCACCAGAATCCGGCCAAGTATCCGGCCAGTCTTGGCCAGATATCCGGCCAAATTTGCAGGGGAAAATGAAAAAATTTTGGAAACTACTGCCTCCAATCCGGCCAAGAATCCGATCGAATTGTGACATGGCAGTTACTGTTCCTTTCAGTTTCGTTTTCGTTTTTCATTGTGCGTGGTCGTTGTTACCCTTAATTGTTATAATATCTTCCGAAACGTGTTGGTTTGTGTGTGTGTGATCGTTTAGTAGTTCTGGCGAGAGTTAGACAGGCAGTTCGCTAGCCCTTAGGGTACGCCCTAGGAGAAGGTGGGGCTGTCACAGTTGGTATCAGAACCAGGTTAGAAACAATTTGGGCAAGTTAGAAAATTTGTTTTTAGTATCTTTGGGGATTGTGTTAAGGCGCCGTTAAGTGTGATTCCCCCGTCTAAGGTGCGAATCTTCGTTGTCCTTGTAGGTTATGGCTGGAACAAGTGCAGAGGGTGGAGGTAAGCCACCTCGGAGGCGCTTTCGTGTCGTTGATTATCAGGAGAGACCTGGAGGACCAATCCGCCGTTGGAATGCCGCTAGTTGGACTCGCCGTTGTAACCGTTGCCAGAACTACTCCTATATAGGCCGTGCTTGATGAGTGGAGGAGGCTTAGACGAGCCACTGCTAGAGACCAAACCGAGATGGTGAGATTGAGGGGTGTTATGCAAATGAAAGCTAACCGGACCCGTGACCTTCAAGGTAATGTCGTTATGGAGCAAGAGAGAACCAACGCTCTTAGAGAGCAGTTGCACGTAGCTACTGATCGTCTCACAAGGGTGGTTAGGGTAGTTAGAGACCGGTCGGGAGGCATTATTGCTGAGTGTGAGGCGCTAATCCAAGGTGTGATTGGCGCCAATGTGCAAGTGGAAGCTTCCAGTGACGGAACGTCTGATGAGGGGAGCACGTCTAGCTCTAGTCAAGGGGGAGAGTCCATGTGCTCAGTAGGGAACTAGGCTAGAGTTTCTTTGAACTGTGTTTTGATCTCATGTGGGGACTAGTTAGGGGAAAGCTAATTAGTTAGCTACTTTTGTATTTTGACCTAATTTTGTATATTGTACTTTGGATGACCCCGTTACTTTCATGGGATTATTTTTGTATATATTCGACTGACTGCTACTGTATGACTTCTTTAATATATCTGTGTGTTATGTGCATAAATGCTTTGTCTAGTGTTTATTTCTTGTTCTTCGTTCATGTTTATCAATTACTTTAATACCGTACTTGTGTTTCAACCCTAGATTGGGCTTAAATTATGGAGGGTACTCGTAGTGGCCGAGGTCGCAAACGTGGTATTAGGCAACTTTCGACTGAAAGGGGTAATCGGGAACCCACGCCTGAACCTAACCCTGAATCTAGAGTTGACCCAAATGCACAGGTAGCCGCTGCTATTCAGCGAATGACTGACTTGTTGGTCCACGTAGTGGAGCACCAGGACCAACACCCTGTCCACCACCTGGGAATCTTGGCGATCACGTAGAGGGTGAGGACCGAGCCCTCGAAAGGTTTCAAAAGTTCTCCCCTCCAAAATTCCTTGGAGGACCAGATCCAGACGTGGTCGAACGGTGGTTGGAGAAAATGATAGACATCTTTGCGGTCTTGCACTATTCGGAGGAGAGGCATGTCACTTTTGCTGTCTTTCAGTTGGAGGGGGCCGCCCGTTCTTGATGGAACGTTATTCGAACAAAGTGGGAGAGAGAACAAACGCCAAGGACATGGGTAAATTTCATGAGAGAGTTCAACGCGAAATACTTTCTGCCCTTGGTCCAAGAAAAGAAGGAGGATGAGTTCATTAGGCTACGCCAAGGAACCCAAACAGTGGCCGAATATGAAAATCAATTCACCCCGCTGTCTAAATTCGCCCCTGAACTTATTGTAACGGAACAAATGAGGGTACGGCGATTTACTCAGGGATTGAATATGGAAATTCAGAAGGATCTGGGGTAGCTCAGATTACTACTTTAGTGAGACGGCGGAGAAAGCACTGCGAGTGGAGAACGCTAGATTTCAAGTTAGAAACTTTTAGGTAAGGAAACAGGGATTTCCTGGGAGTAGTTCAGGGCAAGGTGAGAAAGGTAACCCTCCCAAATCTGGAAGAGAGACTGGAGGAGGAAGATTTTTGGGGATGTCGAGAGGGACCTCGTCAAGGGGTGGTCGTTTGGATGAGACCAGCAGAGAAGTGTCTCGCAAAGGAGCTCAGCCTCCGTTTCACGGGGTCCTTATGGATACTGTGGGAAACCAAACCACACGGAGGACAATTGCTGAAGGAATGAGAGGAAATGCTTACGCTGTGAGAGTACGGAGTATCAAATTGCTAGCTGTCCGGTTTTACCTAGAGAAGCGAGAGTCCCCCCACAATCTTCAAGGGCCAACTCGGGGCAGTCTAAAGTGGAAGGGACGAAACCTAAAGTGCCAGCTCAGATATACTCCTTGAGCAACATCAAGTCCTTGACTCATCTGGGATCGTAGAAGATACAATCCCTGTCTTCCACCGTCTAGTTAGGATTTTGATAGATCCCGGTGCTACCCATTCCTTTGTTAACCTTAATTTTATGTGTGGTATCAATATAAAACCTGTTAGATTGCCCTATGACTTGGAAGCTAGTATGCCTACGGAGAACCAATGTTTAATCACTAGTATGATGTATGCAAATTGTGAAATTTGGGTAGGAGAGAGAAACTTATTGGAGAATCTTGTAAGCTTAACTATTAAGGGGTACAACGTCATATTAGGTATGGATTGGTTAGCTAAGTATGATACCCAACTTGACTGTAAAAGGAAAAATGGTGAAATTTCGTATACTTGGAGAGGCGACTTTACGGTTAGATATGAGGGGTAGTTTAGTCTCATCTACATTGATTTCGGGTATTCGAGTGAGAAAACTGCTGAGTAGAAGGGCGCAAGGATTCCTAGATTTTC
Source organism: Coffea humblotiana (assembly GCA_023065735.1). NCBI lineage: Eukaryota > Viridiplantae > Streptophyta > Magnoliopsida > Gentianales > Rubiaceae > Coffea > Coffea humblotiana. Next base: position 32,135,273 of record CM041209.1, on the reverse strand, counting down.
TTATCAACACTCCCACTGATAAGTTTGAGTGTAGAAGATGTATCGGTAGTGAGTGAATATTCGGATGTGTTCCCTGATGAATTAGTAACCTTACCTTCGGAGAGAGAGATAGAGTTCAAAAATTGATTTGTTATTCTGGGAACGTTACCTATCTTTAAGACCCCCTATCGGATGGGCACCTGCTGACCTTAAGGAGTTGAAATTACAGTTGCAAGATTTGTTGGAACGAAAATTCATCCGAGAGAGTGGATCTCCATGGGGAGCCCCTGTGGCTATTTATTAAGAAAAAGGACGGGACCTTTAGATTGTATATAGATTATCGGGGATTGAATAGTGTAAACCATTAAAGAATAAATACCCACTACCCCATATCGATGAATTGGTTTGATCAACTATAAGGAGCTGTAAGTATTTTCAAAATTAGACCTCTGGCAGGAGTACTATCAGTTGTTGAATTAGGAAAGAGGATGTACCCAAAGACTGCATTCAATTCTAGGTATGGGTATTACGAGTTTGCCGTCATGCACTTTAGTTTGACCAATGCCCCTGCTGCTTTTATAGATTTTAATGCATCGAGTTTCAAACCCTTCTTGGACCGATTTGTCGTTGTGTTTATCGATGACATCTTGGTCAATTCTAAAAAATCGAGAGGAGCATGAACAGCATTTGAAGTTAGTCTTACAAACCCTAAGAGATCATCAGCTATATGCCAAATTTAGTAAGTGTGAATTTTGGCTGGAGAAAATCTCATTCTTAGGGCGTGTGATTTCAAAAGAGGGTATTACAGTAGACCTGGCGAAGTAGAGGCGGTGACTGAGTGGAAACGACCCCGAAAACTCCCACTGAAATTCATAGTTTTCTAGGGTTGGCTGGATATTATCGGCGGTTTATTAAGAATTTTTCAAAACTTGCCAGTCATTTAACCAATTTGACGAAAAAGAATGGTTGTTTTCTATGGGATACTAAGTGTGAAGGTAGTTTTCAAGAATTGAAACGAAAGTTAACCATGGCCCCTATTCTAACCCTGACTAATGGAAAAGATAGTTTCTCCGTTTATACTGATGCTTCAAAGGAAGGATTAGGGTGCGGTGTTGATGCAGAATAAGAATGTGATTTCCTTTACCTCTAGGAAATTGAAACCTCACGAGGCAAAACTACCCAACCCATGATTTAGAGCTAGCTACAGTTGTCTTTGCCCTGAAAAAGTGGAGACACTACCTGTACGGGGTAACCGTTGAGGTTTATTCTTGACCACAAGAGTCTTAAATACCTATTTTCCCAAAAAGAACTAAACATGAGGCAGCGACGGTGGATGGAATTCTTAGAGGATTACGATTGTACGATTAACTACTATCCGGGGAAGGCGAATGTCGTAGCTGATACCTTAAATCGGGAAGGCTCAGATAACTGGGTTAATTATTAAAGAGTAGGAGATGTTAGGAGCAGTTAGTGAGTGGAACCCTAGTTTGGAGCGTAAAAGGGTAATCTTTGAAAATATCCGGGTAACCTCTGCTATACTGGATCGAGTCAAAGAGGCCCAGAGGAGGATTCGACGGTCCAAAAATGGAAGAAAAAGATGGAGAAGGAGGAATTATCGGATTTCAATTTGAGTTCCGAAGGAATTTTGAAGTATCGAAACCGAATAGTGTGCCTAAGGACGAAACTTTAGAAAGAAGATCTTGGAGGAAGTCCATCGATCGAGATATGATCCATCCGAGTAATAATAAGATGTATCAGGATCTACGGAAGCTGTAATTGGTGGAATGAACATGAAGAGAGAAATTGTCCATTATGTACAATCCTGCCTCGTTTGCCAGCAAGTTAAGGTGAATATCAAAAATCCTCTGGTCTGTTGCAATCTCTGGAGATACCTGAATGGAAGTGAAAAACATCAACGATGGACTTTGTTTCTGGATTGCCGAGAACACAAAAGGGACATGATATCGTTTGGGTAATCGTTGATAGATTAACTAAATCAGCCAATTTCTTACCTGTGAAACATGAAATATTCTCTGGAGAAATTGGCTCAGCTGTATTGATGAAATCGTGAGACTGCACGGGATCCCTGTGAGTATAGTTTCGGACAGAGATCCTCATTTTGTATCTAGATTTTGGCAGAAATTTCAGAAAATCTTGGGAACCAAACTCAACCTTAGTACCACTTATCATCCTCAAACGGATGGACAGTCCGAGCGAACCATTCAAACCCTTGAAAATATGTTACGAACTTGTATTTTAGATTTTGGGGGTAGTTGGGGGCCAACACTTGACTTTAGTGAGTTCGCCTACAATAATAGTTATCACTCATCGATTCAAATGGCACCATATGAATCTCTCTATGGCCGAAAGTGTCGCTCACCGGTTTATTGGGATGAAGTGGGAGAAAAAGAAGATTCTCGACCCAACAATCATTCCATGGATTGAAAATGCACAAGAAAAGATTAAGTTGATACGTCAAAGGACTCCCAGACAGGTCAAAACCGACAAAAAAGCTGCGCCGACAACCGAAGGAAAGATTTGGAGTTCGAAATTGGAGACCGTATTTTCCTGAAGATTATACCATTGTGAAGTGTCATAGCGGGTAGAGGAAAGAAACTTCAACCTAGATTTGTAGGACCTTTCAAAGTTCTCCAAACAGTTGGAAAAGTGGCGTACCGACTTGAGCTACCATCCAGTTTGTACAGGATCCACGACGTTTTCCATGTTTCGATACTCAAAAAGTAGTATCCTGATCCAACCCACATCTTACAACCGGAGGAAATTGAGATAGATGAAACCCTTACCTATGAGGAGAAACCCGTGCAATTATTCGACCGAAAAATTAAGGAACTGAGAAACAAACAAATCCCATTGGTGAAGATATTGTGGAAGAACCACGGGGTAGAAGAGGCTACTTGGGAGGTGGAGGAAGAGCTGCAAAAGAAATATCGTGAACTGTTTATTAACCCAGGTGACCAATTTCGAGTGTGAGAACCCTTTAAGGGGGAAAAAGTGTGAGAACCCGAAAAATTTCTTTATTTCTAGACATTATTCTATTTTCTATGCACCCGTTTCCTATATTTTCTTTATTCTATAAATTTTGTAGATATTTTTATGAGTAAATATGATTTTCAAATCATTTTTCTAGTATCAATTAGTTCATGAGATTTTAGGAGTGAATAGTGGACGTGTGACCCGCTAGTGCGTTAAGTGAGATAAATTCTGTCAATTAGGTTAAGTTTTGTATAAATTGATTAAATTACTAGGTGTTATGGGATAATTAGAGGTTATCTAGATGGATTTATCATGGAGAGACAAAGGGATAAGTTTAAACATAAAAAGGTGCCACGTGTCACAATTCGATTCGAAGTTGGATTTGCCCAACTTTCTTTACCTTTACTAAAAGACTAATTTTGACCCAAATCATCTTCATTTTCTCCCTTTTTGGCCGAGCTCCTTGAGAGGAAGAGAGAGAGAGACTTTCATCTTGTATCATCCAATTCTTGCTCAAATCTTGAAATCCAACCATTAAATCTCAAATTTCTCTACAAAATTTTCTTGCTAAGGAAGTTTGAAGTGATTGATGGAGTTATTTTGGTGGAGAAAACCCTAAGCCACTACCTTTCTTGAGTGTTAAGGTACCTTGTTTAGAAACCTATTCTTTGGTTACTATTATGGTAAATTAGTGGTTTATAGTAGCTAAGTAAGTTGTTTTATGGATGATTTCATGGATTAAAGTGGAGTTAGATAAATTTCTAATTTTTTTAGATATTTTTCTGTTTTATATGATGATTAATAGTTAGCCTTGGAATGATAGCTTTAATTGGTGTAGAATGAAGCTAGTATATGTTAATTGTGGTTGTTTGTAGAAAATTTCAGTTTTGTGGAAAATTTCAGTTTTAGGGTTTCAAATTAGGGTCTTGCTAGGGTTGGTTGATTGGCTCTTGTTTGACTAAAATTGAAGGGTATTGTAACCCTAATAAGGTGTGTTGAATAGCCTATGATTTGTAGGTATACTTGTGGTTGTTCTAGATGAACTTTGGTGGTTGTTTGTAAGATGGAAAATCTGAAATTTTAAGGGAAATGCTGTTCAATTGCGGAGGATGTTGGTTTTCCTTGAATTTAGGTTAAGGTTAAGTAGAAATGAAGGTTTGAACTTGTTTGTACTCTTAGCCTCAATTGTATGTATTTTCCATTCCCAAACTATATTTGGTTTTGTCTTAGTAGTTCATTTAAGGGGTATTCGACTCGTGTTCGAGTTTCAATTGTGTTTTCTTGATTGTTGTAGGGCGTGTCGGTGATTCAAGGCATCCATCGGACGAAAACTTTGAATTTGCTTGTTTGAAGTGGTGAGTGTACTTTTGCATGATTTTTGCTTAAATGGTTATTATACTTGAATCATTGGATTGAACGACTGTGAACTCTGTGCATGAGTCGAGAGTGTACTTTATCGCTCTCGTTCTCTTATTGTATAACTGATTACTGAATACCTGTGAATTTGACTTGTGCCTGGCCTAATGTCGTTTGGGGCATGAACTCTACGACTTTACTGTGAGATCTGAGTTCAAATTAATGGTCGTTAATTGAGTCGAGCCAGTAAGGGCCGGTCGATTAGATAACGAACCATGGGATTACTGTTTGTCGAGTGGAGTGTTAACTCCTCGACCCTGTGGTATACTCGAGTATTACCCCCTTGATTACTGTGAGGTGTTCGGGCCCGATAAGGGGAATGTATGGTGGAAGGTACTGGGTGTAAAGTGGGATTACGGTCATGTTCTTTCCTTCGAACGTTGACGGAGGGTCAACGGGATGAGATCAAGAATTGCAATGGGGAAACTGGCTCCTTGAGAGCCACCCGTATCCTTTTACTTTTGAACTCATGGTGATGCTTTTTTTTATGTTTGATAGCCGTGTATAATGAGCCTGGATGCTTTCGTGAACTTTAGTTGTGTGAATTGCTAGTACTTCATTGGGCGAAAGCTCACCCTTGCTATCTTTGTTTTCCTTACAGGACTCACTTTTGGAAATTATGATTTTGAGAAGCGAGTTGAATTAGTTAGACATTCTTTTGTTTCTTTGTATAGCTCCGATCGTTGGAAACCCTAAATGTACCTCATTTGGATATTCCCTTTTGATTTGTAAACTCCTTATAATGTGTATGTGTTAATGTTTCTTTATATAAATGATATATTTTCTTGGAATGTACCTTTTCTAGTGTTATATAAAGTTCACTTGTACTTGGTTGGTTTTTGGATGAGTTCGGAAGTTAATCGAGGAAAAGGAAAATTTCTGTCGGGCACTGTTCACCAGAATCCGGCCAGTTCTTGGCCGAATATCCTGTCGGATTTGGAGGGGAAAATGAAAAAAAAATTTGGAAGCTACTGCCTCCAATCCGGCCAGAATCCGGCCGGATTGTGACGTGGCAGTTACTGTTCCTTTCAGTTTCGTTTTCGTTTTTCGTTGTGCGTGGTCGTTGTTACCCTTAATCGTTATAATATCTTCCGAAACGTGTTGGTTTGTGTGTGTGTGATCGTTTAGTAGTCCTGGCGAGAGTTGGGCAAGCAGTTCGCTAACCCTTAGGGTACGCCTTAGGGGAAGGTGGGGCTGTCACACTTTGTCTTCCACCTTCTCGTGCACTTACTACTCCCACTATGTCCATATGGCATTCTAGATTAGATCATCCCTCTCCTATTATATTAAAATCTTTAATATCTGATGGTTGATTAGGGATTGTCAAGTTTGAATCTTTTGAGTGTATGCCATTTCAATTGGCAAAATAACTTGATTTGTCCTTTAATAAGAGTGATTCTCATGTTCTAACACCTTTTGATTTGATCCATTCTGATGTTTGGGGTCCAACTCCAATTCCTACTATGGGGGGTTCTCTTTTTTTGTTATTTTTATTGATGATTTTTCCTAATATACATGGATCTATCTCTTAAAATCCCGTTTTGAACTCCTCTCCAGTTTTTGTGAATTTAATGCAATGGCGAAAACTCAATTCTCTAAGACTATAAAGTTTTTAGATCTGATAATGCTCATGAATATACATTTGACGATTTTGAGTCTATTCTAACCTCTCAAGGCACTCTATCTCATTTATCTTATCCGAGAACTTCTCAACAAAACAGTAGAGCCAAACACGAACACCATCACATTTTAGATACCGTTTGGTCTCAACTCATTTCTGTAACTTTACCAGAATCATTTTGTGGGGATGCTGCTCTTACTACTGTCTACACTATCAATCGGGTTTCATCTCTTAACCTTCACAATAAATCTCCATGTGATGCACTATTTGGTACCATTCCTGATTATTCTCATCTTAGAGTTTTTGGATGTGCATGTTTTGTGCTTCTTCACCCTCATGAACAATCCAAGTTACAATCTCGTGCTCGCCTTTGTTGTTTTCTTAAGTATGAAATTGGTCATAAAGGCTAATGTCATATTTTGGGAACATAAATTCTTCCCTACTATTTTTCAAACTACTTTACCTTTCTCTTCACTACTATTACATTTTACCAATCCTTCTGTTGACCTATTTCCTGAGTGTGCCTCAAATCATGAGTGTCCCTCCAATGAGTGTACTTCACCAGTTCCAAAATAGTCCTCTACGCCTCCTGATGAGTTGGCTTCTTTATTGAATCCCTCAACTACTCCTCCTTCTCGGTATCCCTCTCGGGTAAGAACTCAACCAGCCTATGTTTGTGATTATCATTGTTTTTTTACTTTATCTAATTTACATGAGCCTACATCCTTTCACGAAACTTCCTTTAATCCATTGTGTCAAAAAGTTATGCAAGAGGAGTTAGATGTTTTGCTTAAAACTCATACCTGGGATTTGGTCGATTTGCCTCCTAGCAAAATTGCCATTGATTGCAAGTGTGTTTACAAAATCAAAACTCACTTTGATGGATCTGTTGAGTATTACAAAACTCATCTTATTGCTAAAGGTCAAAGTTAGGAGTTTGGTATTGATTATGAAAAAACTTTTGCTCCAATTACTCGTCTCACAACTATTCATACTCTTATTCATGTTGCTACTGTTCGACATTTGTCTCTCTTTCAAATTGATGTGAAGAATACATTTCTTAATGGTGAGTTTTATATGAAACCACCTCCTAGTTTTCCATATCCCTCGCACAAATTTTGTCATTTTCGCCGGGCCTTGTATAGACTTAAACAAGCTTCTCAAGTTTGGTTTGCCAAGTTTAGTTCTATACTCACTAAATTGGGTTTTACATTTAATGCTCATGATTTTGCCCTTTTTTTGCACTGCTGATAGAGTATTTTACTACACTACAAATTTTAAAACATTATTATACTATATCTGCAAGTATACGGTTCGTTTATTGAGTATAGGGATAATAGATTTCGATCTCACAGGGACTTAGAGTTTGGCAATTACTTGGGTTTAATCACTTGCTTTATTATCTACACAATCAAAGTTTAAGAAAGTAAAAGCAAAGAAAATTAACTAGGTGGTAAAACTAACCATAAAAGTTAGCTTAGAAGGTACAACCGGTCATATGAGTTAGAAGTTAACTTAGGTGGTATAACCGGCAATAGAAGTTATAAGCAAATAATGTTAAACTAGTAATTGAGTGGTAAAACCAACCATATAGGAGGAAAGCTGCAAGAAACTAAATAAAAGTAAAGACAAGTTAGATTAGAATTACTTAAAGATTTAATAAAGGATCCAAGGGATTAGAATTCTGTAGACACCAAAATTTTAATTTATTTTTAATTTATTTATTTTATTTTTATTGATAATTATTATCTATTTTTATTTATTAATCTCATGATTTTTGTTTTTAAACATTTTTTAGCATTTTAGATACCAAATTTTTATTTAGCTTTATTTATTATTATTTTTATTGATTAAATGATAATTATTATTCATTTTTGCTCATTAGTCTCGTAATTTTCATTTTAAGACATTTTTAGCAATAAAATTTATCGAAAAAGAAAGTTGTTCAGAAAAATATGCTTTAATCCTTTTAGATTCAATTTATGAAAATTTGTTGCAAATTAACTTCAATTAGAAATTAACGTTGTTTGTTTACCTAAATTAATTGAAAATTAGTAAAAAATACAATGATAAAATAAAATAATAATAATAAAATTTAGCATTTTTATTTAATTTTTTATTAATCTTGTTTCATTTTCGTTTTTTTATTAAGAAAATCATTTCCTTATTTGTTGTTAATTAAGTTAAAAAAAAAGAGGAAGTCACGGCACGCGCGCTGCTTCTCCTTTACATTGCACCAGCAAAAGCAAAGCAGCAGAACTAACAGCTGCGATTTTTCCCAGCTTTTTCTCGTTTGTTTTCTCATTTTTTTTGGCTCCGTTTGATCACTTTAATCTCACGCCACTTGGCTTTAATCCTTACACTAAGAGAATCATAGGACAAGAGCTCATCCAATGGTTTATAATGAATCATGAAGATATCATTTCAGCGGCACCATTAGATGTTAGGTTTAGGAATCTGGGTAGCTATAAAAGAGAGGAGAGGATGGTGAGTATGACGGCTAGAATCTAAGGTGACGGCTAGAGGGAAGAAAAACTGAGAAAAAAAGGTAAGAAAAGAGTTTGGCGGCTGAGTAGAGAAAATGGAAGGAACTTGGAAAGGAAATCTGGGGAGAGAGCTTAGGAGCTAAAGGGAAAAAGAAAACCAGAGTAGAAAGGGAGAAAGAGAGAGCAATGGGGAGACTGGAAGACAGAGTGAAAGGAAGAGAGAAAAAATAGGAAACGGGAAAAAAAGAAAGGAGCTTTGGGGGGAGAAGAAAAGGTGTCTTCGGCCGAAGGAAGAAACTGGAAAAAAAGAAGAGAGCTTTAGGGAGAGTGAGAGATAGAGAGAACGGAAAACCAGAGTGAGAGGGAGTAGGGCAAAAACCATGAGTTAGAGAAGAGAAAACAAGTAGCTACGGGCAAAAAGGGAGGTTGCCAGTAAGGAAAAGGGAAGAGGGTAGCTATAGGCTAAGGAAAAAGAAAGGAGGAGCCTTGGAAATCTGGGAAAGAGCTTTGGGTGAGACCTGACTTTTTTTTGCTTCACCAGACTTACGAAGCTGCGAAAAATTCCTTGCTCCGTGCCCATCGCTTCAGACGAAAGTTCTTGGTTTACCTCACGCTGATTCAGTCTCTAACTACTTGCAGGTAACAAATACATCTTGATTTAGCCAACTCAACCCTTTTTATGAAGTTCAGTGAACTATCGCATGAGTTTTTCTCGGTTAATGCATATTTCATCTGTTAGTTCCTCCTTTTGTGATCTCTTTTGATTCAAAGATCTGTGTCTTAATGGCTAAAAGATTTACTAAAAGGGCATTAGAAATGGTTAGATGTTAGATCTTGATGTCATGGCCACACAGTTGTTGATTTTTGTTGATCTCAAGGTCCGGTCTTTTGTTTTCAAAAGTTAGAGCCAGTTTCTTTTGCTGTTTCCTTCATCCGAATCTTCTCTGTTTGGTTTTCCAAAGTTGTGCACCATAGTTGAGATTCTGTCAATTTAAATGGGTTGGAGTTTTTTCGGTTTTAGATTGATGAAATAATGGGTTTTGTTTGAGATTTTGTATGAAAATACGTGTGGGATGAACCGCAAGTTCGCATCAAAAATTTGCAGCAAAAAAAGCTTCGTCTAGGCTGCACTTTGGCGAATGAATGATCATGATTGTGGGTCTTTGTTTGTGTGTGTGATTAGAGTCTGAGAATTCCTAGCAGTGCAAGCTACAAGATTCGAGTTTGTTTGTTGTTTTGGCTTAAAAGCTCGGTGTTCATGTGATTTTGACATGAAAACCAGAAACTTGAAACTAATGAACGAATCTGGGTTTGCAAGTTTTGCCCCAGTTTAGATTTTACTTTCTTTTGTGTGCTTGGTATTGTGTTTTAGTGATGGGTTTAGGAAGTTTAACAATAATTTGAGGACATTTTCTTGTTAAAGAGTGTCATTAGCTATTGCCGCATAAGGTTCGGTAAACATTTCAAAACCATCCGAAAAGTTGCAAAGTTTGTCTCCAACTTTGCATGCCCTGTATCCGGAATCTTTTGTGTGTGTAAATATAGAGAAAGCTTTGTTTTTCATGCTCTGTTCTTTTAGAGTTGGAGAAAGCATTGCTGACTAGTCATTTTTGTCGCTAAAGATTTTGGGTTTGCTTGAAGTTTGTGTTTTGTGTGTTGTTCGATTGGTATACCATGAACATGTTCATCATAGGTTCCTTTCTTGGCATCTTTGCTGCATTCTTCATAGTTAAGTTGCATTATTGAACTTAATAGAAGTTGGTAGTTGTATTTGGGCGATGTTAACAACATGGGTTAGAAGCTATAGTATTTGAGTTGGGAGGGTAAAATCGATAGGCTTTATTTGCATGAATATGTTTCGGTTAAAGGAGAAATGTTGCAAAAAAAAAGAAACCAGAGAAAAGATAAAAGCTTCTAGTTGCAGAATCTTATTTTTCGAATGCTTTGCATGAATAATCTAAAATTTTTGCCGCTTATTTTGCAACTCATTTGGTTGATTTTACTGATTGATGATTGTTTTAAGTATAGTTTATGGCTTTGAGTGTATAAATGTGGTGTATTTCTTAAGTCCAAAGCCTTGGGGAGGGATGGTTTTCTCCCTTGCGTTTTGACGAACCCAGCATGTTGCAGAAGGAAATCTGCGAAGAAGAAAGCTTCCTTCATGGGTTTGCATGAAACATTTCCCAAAAGTTCACTTTAGCCCCTCAAGTTCTATGTAATATCACTGTGGCCCAAAAAGCTGGAAAACAGCCATTCTTTTGCCCTTTTTAAATCTTAATAGTTTTTGGCATGTTTTAATGTGATTTTTGGATAGATTTTTAGTGAGTTTTAGGATGAATTTGAAAGTTTAATAACTTTTTCTAGATTTATAGTTTTTATTTGGATTTTTAGTAAAATAATTAAATTTTGGGTAATATTTTTGTTTTGGGGTTTGATGAGAGGATTTTGATTTATTTTGTGAATTTTAACATTTAGTTTTGGGTAAGGTTTCATCTTAAGTCCTTAACTTTATTTCTTTTAATTTAGACCCTTACTATTTGTAACAATACTGTTTTAACCCCTCATACTTCTTTAATTCTTTCAATTGGGTCCATGGTTGTTTTAATTTGTTGAATATGGGTTGTTTACTTTTATTTGAATACTTTGAGTGATTAAATTTCATGTTTATTTCCATTTTTTCTGATTATTTGTTAATTAAAGTGATGCCTTGACCATTTTATTTGTTTTGAAGGGTAAATAAGTAATTTCATTTCATTAGGACACCAATCCAAGGGAGGTACACTCTACCCCTTATTTTGATTTTTACTTGACCCTATGTGCCATATATGACTTTATGTGCTTAATTGCATGTCTTTTGAATGTTTTCATTTTATTTATTTATTTATTCACTTTATTTGTTTTAATTTTGTATATTTATTTGAGTTCAATTTTGATTATTTGAAAGGCATTTAAATGCCGAGTTGTAATAGTTAGGGGTTTATTTATTTGTTTGTTTATTCTTTCCCCCATTAGATTGTAGCTAGGGCACCAAGTGTAATAGTTAGGGCTTTATTGGCTTTATTTGCTTTGTGTGTTTTGCATGCGTATGTGTTACGTATTTATCGCTTTCTAGAACCTTGCATCTAGATATCATGCTTATTTGCTACGTGTTTATGTGAACTTATGTGTTTATTTACTTTTTATTAGTTTTACATGATTAGTTAGTTATAAATGAATGCATATCGTCACCACACTAGTCCAACGCTAGTTGTGACCCCTTTTACGATTCCACACTAGTCCAACGCTAGTTGGTCCTGTTCCCCGTCTTCTTGCTAGTCCAAAACTAGTAAGAATTTATAGACATGGGTTAGTCCAACGTTAGACCCTTAAAAATCCATCCATGCATTAGATCATGTTTGTGATAAAACATCACATTTTCATGCATATATTTCTAATTTTTAGGGTTTTCTTCTATCATTTTTCTTATATGTATATCCCTTACCCCATATTTCCCCTGTATGTATATTACTTATTCTATGTATGAGACATAACATTAGACTTGCATTTCATTTAAGAATTAGAATTAGGTTAGTACATTTGTATGATTAGATAGGAGAAAAACCCCTTGAATGGGATATGGACGAATTTGGCTTCTAACCTTAACACGCTCGTATTCCCTCTACGAAAGAAAAAATTGAGTCACGAACATTAGTTCCCCGATGCATCCCTTTAGGACATGTATATTTGTACATTATTATTTTCCTTTTTTTTCTTAGAATCTCATATTTTTGCATTATTCGTGACCTCTTTAAAGACTCCCTATTGGGCATCATAATTAATGTGATTGGCACCTATTAAGTTTTGAAGAGATATTTTGATCCCCGATACTCTCTTAGGTCTAGGGTTTGCATTCATATGATAAATTTTTAGGTTAAAAATAAGAAAATTTTGACTAAATCACGCAACTAACCTTGGTTAGGTCGAAAGGGTGTCTCAAATTTTTATCCTTGCCTTCTCTTTCTTCAAATGTGACTCCCGAACCTTTTTCTTTGATTTACGTAGATTTTGAGGCGTTTAAAAAAGGTTTTTCTACTTTTTTTTATTCAAAATATTTTAGGTGATTTGGTATACTTAATTCAATACCAAGTGGCGACTCTAATTTTTTATTCAAAAACCCTTTTTAAACTATAATATGGGCCCAAATCGTCGCACTTTTAAACGTCATTTTAGGCCCAATTTCTTTCTTTATTTTCTAAAAATAAAAAATTCACATTTTTCAAATCAAAATCAACAAAAATTCATTTTCTTAAAACTCCTTATTTTTCATTTAAAAATGGGCGCAACTGTTGGCGACTCCACTGGGGACTTAGAGAGTCCGAGCATCCGATTGAGTCAATCATTTTCTTTTTCTAATTTTTTTATATATCACATTTGGAGGTTTTTTTTAGGTTGCATTCTTATTTTTATTTTTTTTCCTTTTCTTTTTTCCTCTTTTTAGGATTTTTGCATTTTCACACGCCCGTAATCACCCCTCGCACACCGCATATGTGATGAATGGATGATTTATTTATTTATTTGCTTTTACTTGTATCACGCTTGTATTTTTTGGGTGGGGGATAGACACCCTAGAACTTTCGTCCGTATTTGATGGTATTATAATCCCTCCCCTCGATAGAAAGCACGTCATATGTGCATGCATAATTTTTTTAACCTATTTTTCTTTTTTCGTGGGCGCCATCCCACAACATCTTGTAGGATTAGGATCGATTGCCTTAGGTAGGCGGATGGTGTGCGTTGCGCCCATAGCGATGTCTAAGGGATCACTCGAGTCATCAACCGAAGGCCTTGGGATTGATGACCCTTCGTCTTTTGGTCTAAAGGCTTGAGAGCCTGAAACCTGATCGAATGTAGATGCATTAGTAAGTCAAATCTCATGCATCCATGGTATAAATTATTTAGGTTAGAGTCAACCTTACCCAACTAGAAACACTAGGCACGACGGGAGGGATTCCACCCTTCTTTCCTTATTTTTCTTTATTGCCTTTTATATCAATTGATTGCCACAACGTGTTATGTGTTAAACTAACATTGCCTTGTTTCTGGTCTTTTGCATTCACAAACATTAGGAGTAAGAGATCTGGCATGATCCTTTTTATAGATCCTACCTTTTTAGATAGACTATCGCACGTTTAAAGATTTCGATGTATTGCATTTATAGATTAATAATTGCATGTCATTTTAGACCTACCTGGCATACAAAGAGTTCCTTTAGGTCATGTTTTCATTAAATTGTATTTTATCGTTTCAATAAACTGACATCATGCATAAACTTTTGAAGGGAATGCCGCATAGGGAATCCCATGTTACGAGTAAGCCACCGTGTGTCTCGGATATTTAATCCAATGAGACTTGCATGTTTATAATTTTGTGTTGCCTAAGGGGTAAAATCCCGAGATAAGGTAATAAAAATAAAATTTCTCCTCAGATGACTCCATGCAGAGTGTTGAACCAGATACCTAGGGAATTGACGGATTGAAAAAATAATATATCTCATGAGGTGAAAGGGTTATTTAAATATATGGGGCATCTACCAAATCTCCTATATGTGACGCCCAATGTGGCAATTATCCAATCTCTACTTGAATATTGGGATCCGGAGGGTTCACTTTTTCGGTTTAATAGATGCGAGTTGACGTTGATCTTGGAGAAAATAGAAGGACTTTTACAAATACCAGGGAAAGGTCATCCCATGGTATATCCAACTAATGGAACAAGGGAACAGTTTTATAGGTTTTTAGGACTGAAGCAAAAAAGTATGGATCAACATTCCGATGCAAAATCGTACCCGTTAGACCTCCTGTACAAGTGGTTTAGGGAAAGGGAATCTTATGATCAATTCCGTGATGACTTCTTCATTAGCAGAGAGCAGTGGGAGGAGAAGCGAGTGCAAGCCTTTGGACTAGCCCTGATTAATCTGTTATTATTTTCGCAAAAACATGGGAAAATCATGTTCACAACCATTAACATGTTCAGGAGTCTGATTCTAGGAATCAATGGAGCAACCCCTGCCTTTGGTACTGTTATCATCGCTGATATTTCCCTACTACTATTACTGAGGGTCGACAAGAAAGGGGATTCTTTATGCATCAAATTTAGTATCTTCAAATGTTGGGGTAATGGAGTATTTATCAAAGAGAATATTCAATCTCTTTTAGGATGATGCCCTTCCAAACGGGAGAATTGGATCGGAGTCACACCGAGAGAGGGTCTAAAGATACTAGCCCGAATAGCATCTCCGAATCGCTTTTGTTCAAGAGTTTGAAAAATTTGACACCGAGAAGAGGTCAAAGGATAAGATATAATGGGTTTTGATTGGACAAAAGTTAGAGATCCGGCCTTCACAACTATACAACATGGTTTTATCCCTCTAGCAAGCATTAATGGGTTGGTCGGTATGTTTCGCAACTAGTTATGAGGCAGTTTGGATATTTTACAGAGGGTCCCCGATAGTACAAGGAATCGAGAACATCAGACTCAACACCCATTGCCGAATGCCGAAGCATGGTACTGGAGGATTGGAAATCTTCGTAGCCTAGACAACCTACACCTAGATCAAGTGAATAAAGTAGAGTTTAGGGTCACTTTGAAATACAATGAATGGATCAACATGGATAATAGCACAACGAAGAGAAAGGTCGCCGTCTGTTCTCCATTAGTCCTGAAGAGCAAATGAGAAAACTAAAGAAAGAGTTGAAGGATCACCAATACAGATTATAGTGGCTAACCAACCTTTGGAGACGCTCGATCACAATTAAAGAGCGAGGCAAAGAAAAACTGAGAAGTTTGGAGAAGTATCAGACGCCTTTGACAAAATTCAAGAAGACATTCGAAAACTTAACATAGGAGTTCTAGGGAGTCGCAAACTTACTAGCATTAGTAAGGCAATGAGCACTTTGGTAAAAATGATCAGTCGAACCATCAATGAGATTGTAAAGAAAGATTGAACTTATCAATGTTAATGAGAATTTCTGCTTTTTCATTCACTTACAGGTTTGAAATTGGTATTTTTACTCCGAAAGGTATTGTATCGTATTAGACCAACCCTTGGGCAAAAAATGCCCCCCCCAATAGGACATGCATCTAAATTACTCTAATTGTTATTAACCTCCTATTTTTTTCTTTCTTTTCCTTTTTCTTTCTTTTAACAACAGTCAATCTAGAAAGGCCATCTAATAAGGGTTTTCCTACATTCTCAAGTAGTAATTGCAAACATAACTACCCGAATAAACCCATTATCACCCAATCGTATAGTTGAACTTCAACGAGATAGTGTAAATATGAGTATCCATCCAGAATCATCTGATAAGCCCGCAATCACGTCACCAATTGACATGGCGAATTTGGGGCTCAACTAAGTGAAATTCTAAACAGATTTAACGAGTTTGAGCATCAAAATGATTGGCACAACAGCGCGTGATCGATTAATTGGTCGCTGGTGGCGCTAACGGTGAACAACATGAACCTTACCCTCTGGCCAATCTGAAAACTCAACCAATACTCTTACCTGATACTCAAATTCTCTGTTTCATTCACAAGTCATTAAATCCACCTGGAAAATGCTTTTACCTATCCCACTCATGGCCCACCACCTACTTATGCACTTAACATCCAAATTAACTCTTCCCATGCCCAAATTCCCCAAAGTAATCTGCCAATTAGTAATGAACATGCCATTCCAACCTCAGGAACCACATTATTACTCCACCGTTGAAGCTATTCACTCTAGATACCGCCGCCAAGGAAAGCTGAAACTGGGGAGTCATCCGCCGCCGGTGGATAAGAATTTGTTAAAGAGATTGGATCGTTTGATGAGTTCATAAGGAAAAACCAAGGTCTAAACAAATAAGGAGGTCTGGACTATAACGAATTGTGCCTATTTCCGGATATGCAATTGCCAATGGGTTTCAAAGGCGCCCAAATTTAGCAAAATACGACGGAACAGGCAATCTCAAAACACATCTTTGGGATGTTCGGAAACAAACTAGAGAACCGATAGATGATGAAAACCTACTTGTGCTGCTTATTTCCTGAGAGTCTAGAAGGCGACGCGTTGGATTGGTATTCCAACTTGAAACCTGAGGATATGAGATCTTGGCTTGATCTGTCAACCGCTTTTGTGAGCAGTACGAATACAATTGCGAGCTCGCTCCGACGAGAACCACATTGGAGGGAGTAAGAGGAAACCATCTGAGAACCACAAGACGTATGAAGAGATGGAGGAAATTGGCCGCCAAGGTGGAGCCTCCCATGACTGAAGATGAGATTGTTTCGCACGTTCATCAAAACTCATGACCCGCCTTATTTGAGAAGATTTTTCGAATGACTGAGTGTTCCTTTGCAGATTGTCAATAAATTGAAAGAATATGACGGTTTATGAGAGTAGGGAAAATTGTTAATGTTTCAGATTTAAAGTCACAATTGGAAGTTATGCAGAGTCAGAGTAGCATAGTAAAAGTTCAATTCAAAAAGAAAGACGAGAAGTTCCTTTGTATGGAACCAAAACTCTTCTTCCCGGCTAGATACCAACAATACTCCGTCTACTCACCCCGTTATCCATACCAACTACCGCTCTCGAACCTGTTTACAATACCACTATCAACCACCCCCGATCTCGACCAAATTATCTCAAATGCACCCTCAATACCATTTCACATGGCTTCCACCTAACTTTCAGATTAGATCTCGCCCTCCTTTTAATTCAAGACCTATTCCACCCCAACCCAAATTACCATTACTAACAAATCCAGTACACCCAAAATTCATCCCCATACTGAACTTTCACCAATTTAGGTCGGCCCGTTGACCAATTATATGAGCAATTGAAAGCTGCTGGAAAAAATTGGCATAATACCCCTAAGGCTATTCCAAAGGTTTTTTCATTGGTTACGATTCTCAATCGTTTTGTACTTACCATTCGGGAGTCTCGGACATTCAACTGCCAATTGTTGGCCACTTAAGTATAAAATTCAGGACATGATCGAGATTGGAGACATAAATCTGAGAAGGAGAGATGAAACAAGGTCCAAATGTTAGCAAAAATCCTCTTCCTACGCACAAGGATACTGTGGAGCTATTACTGTATATGAGGAGGTCGAGAAACCTACACAATTCATTGTAGATGAAATTTGAGATAATGGGAATCATTGGAGAACCATTCATACTGGAGAGGAAGCATATAAAGTCAAGAAAATACTGATCCATTTATTCTGGAAGTGATACCTTTCGAATGTGAGCCTTCAGAACTTGTGGTACTTAAATTGCCTGAACAAACTCCTGTTCTTAATCTACAAGAGGTCCCATGGAATTATAACGAGCTACACTGTTAATTGGAAGAAAAAGTGTCCAAGAAATGGATGCATTACTAGTCTGGAAGAAGCATAAGAGAACCCGCAGTCGATGAATCCTCAAAAGCAAAAGAAAATGCCGTTCCAACAAAATCAACTGTGACTGACGAAGGCATTCAATTTCCTTAAGATGTTGAAGAAAAGTGATATAAGGTGGTCGAACAATTGGACAAGATGCCCGCTCAAATTTTCATAATTGATTTACTCTTAAACCTTTGGAACTTCACAGAGAGGCTTTACTTAAAGTGTTAAATGAGGTTCAAAGTGCCTAAAAATATTCCTGTGGATAAATTCACTCATGTAATCGAGCATGCTTTTGGCTTCAAATCAAAATTTATTTTTCTGATGAAGATTTGACTTTGGAGGGGATTGGACACAACAAACGTTATATATCTCAGTCGTTGTAATGAGAAGTTATTGCGAGAGTCTTGATAGACAATGGATCTGCTCTTAATATCTTGTCCTTGGAACACTTTGGTTAAATTGGGATTTCAGGAAACTAAACTTCGGCCATCTGCCACCGTGGTGAGAGGATTTTAATGGGCGCAAAAAGGGAATCAATGAGAGAAGTTAAATTTAGTGCTGAAAATCGGACCTGTCCAGTTTCAAGTTATGGTGCCAAGTCATGAACTTGTCGAGTGTTTATAATATTCTTCTCGGACGGTCTTGGATTCACACTTCAGGTGTTGTACCTTCTTTCGCTCCATCAGATGTTGAGATTTGTGGTGAATGATCAATTTGATCACAATATTTGCTGAGGAAGATAGAACTATGGTCATCAATCCTACATTGGAAGAGGGAAATGATAGGAAAACTTCTGGTTTCTCCTCACCACATGGTTGATATTGTTTCAGTAGGTTTGAGGATCTAAAGACAAGGCAATGTGGAAATGAATTTACCCGAAATCAGTGTCATGATGGCTAAAGAACTGATTCAAGAAGAATATGAGATAGGCAAGGGTCTCGAGCGTAATCTACAAGGAGTTTTGGAACCAATACAATTTCAAGAAAAGAAGGACACTTTCGGATTAGGATTTCAACCTACTACCAAGGATAAGAAAAAAATGATGAATCGCAAGAGGGCAGAGAAGGAAGGGAGGCAACTTATCATTACCATCCCCACCGTTGTACTGTACTTTTCCTTATCCATTCAGATGTAATTAGATATGAAGTGGATCCGATCGAGAAATTGGATGTTGGATTATCTGAGTTATTTGTGGGGGTTGCTTCTGAGGGGGAGTCGTCAGAGAATCTAGAGTTTCTAGAGGTGCCTATTGAAGTAATGAAAAATTGGACCAGTGATCTCCTTCCCCTCCTGAAGGAAATTTCCGGTAAATTTAGGGAATTGCCTTTAGTCGACATGAAAGAAATCATGCGCATTATCTATCCTTTGTCTTTTCAATTTTGTAAATAAATTTTAATCAAATGCCTTTCAACACAAGTCTAATACTAAATAGCGTATCTCTTATTAAGCAGCACGTTATGATGTCTTATTTCTTTACTTTGAAATTCAATGAAATGCACAGTATTTATTTTCAAATTTATTTACTTATTGCACTGTTGTATCTATTTCATTCTTTTTTAGATGGCCAAAAATAAAACACATTGACCCTTTGGATATCACTATTTCGGAATTCGATGATTGCAATCTCGATATCTCTCACGAATTTGAAATTTTGGAATCAGAAATTCAAAACGAGAGTCTGAGTTTTTATTAAAGAATCTTGAACAATATAATGAGAAATCTAAACCGAACTTAGAAAAAAATAGAAGTTGTTAATTTTGGCACTGAGACTGAGGTTAAGAAGATAAAAATTATCATTCATTTGAATAAAAAACAAAGAAAAAAGATTGATTGAGTTTTTGACCATGTTTCAAGATGTGTTGTCTGATCCTATGATAATATGCCTGAAATTTCAACAGATATAGTGGTCTATCGATTACCGACTGATTCAAATTTTTCACCAATAAAGCAAAAATCTCGCAAGTTTAAGCCAGACATGAGTCTCAAAATTAAGAAACAAATCGAGAATCAGCTTAATGCTAGAATCATTATAGTGTCTCATTATCCTATTTGACTTTCAAATCCGGTACCTGTTTCGAAGAAAAGTGGAGAAGTGCGAGTCTGTGTTGATTACAGGGATCTCAATAAGACCAGCCCGAAAGATGATTTTTCGTTGCCAAACATTCATATTCTTCTGAATAATACCGCATGACATGAGATTAAATCATTTGCTGACTGTTTTGCCAGATATCACCAGATCTTAATGGCAGAGGAAGATAGAGAGAAAACCGCTTTTATCATGCCATGAGGGATATTTTATTACCGAGTAATGCGGTTTGAATTGAAAAATGCTAGAGCCACTTACCAAAGGACCATGACCACCCTGTTCCATGATATGATTCATAAAGAGATGGAGGTTTATGTGGATGACATCATTATCAAATCCAAGAGAATGGAGGATCATTTGATTAATTTGAAAAAGTTATTCGAACGATTGAGAAGATATAATTTGTAATTAAACCCGCAAACTGTGCATTTGGGGCCCTTGCCGACAAATTATTGGGATTCATTGTCAGTAAGAAGGGTATCGAGATAGATCCAGTAAAAATTAAAGCCATTCGTGAAATGCCGATGCCAAAAATGCAAAAGGACGTGAAGAGTTTCTTAGGAAAGATTAATTTTATTGGAAGGTTCATCGCCCAGTTGACCCACACGTGTAAGTCTTTGTTTAAATTGTTGAAGAAAAATGTGTCATTGTATTGGAGTGGAGAATGCTAGTAGGCGTTCGATAAGATCAAGGACTACTTGTTGCACCCTCCAATCTTAGTGCCACCCAAGTCGGGTCGACCATTGATTATGTATTTTTCTATGCTCGACGAGGCTATGGGATGTGTTTTGAGGCAGCACGACGATTCTGGAAAAAAGAGAGCAAGCCATTTATTATTTTAGCAAGAAATTCACACCTTATGAGGCAAAATATACATTTCTTGAAAAGAATTGCTGTGCGTTGGCTTGGGCAGCTCAGAAGTTGAGGCATTATTTGTTTAGTCACACCACTTACATTATTTCTCGTTCAAACCCTTTGAAGTACTTATTGGAGAAACCAATGCCAATCGGACGCCTAGTTAAATAGCAAATGATTCTTTCTGAGTTCGATATTATTTTCACCGCGCAAAAGGCAATCAAGGGGCAGGCCATAGCAAATCACCTGGCTGAGAATCCGAAGGAAGATGATTATCAACCACTTCATACTTATTTTTCAGATGAGGAGGTCCTGTTCATTGGTACAGCGGAAGGCATGAATGAAAATGTTTGAATGGAGGCTATTCTTTGATGGGGCGTCAAATTCTTTTGGAGTCGGTATTGGAGCTGTTCTAGTATCGCCTGAAGGGAAGTATTAGCCTGATTCCACTAAACTACGATTTTTCTGTACTAACAATATGGCTGAATATGAAACTTGCATTTTTTGGTTAAAAATGACTTTGGAAATGGAGATTAAGGATTTATTAGTGTTCAGCGATTCCAATTTGTTTGTACATCAAACTCTCAAGGAGTGGATCACTCGGGATTCAAAAATCTTGCCCTATCATTGCAGTTTACTGGAGTTGGCAAATAAATTTAACAGTTTGGAGTTCTGGCATATTCCGCATGTCAGAAATATTTTTGCTGATACTTTGGCCACTTTATTTTCAATGATTCAACATCCAAACGAATTGGTAATCGAACCTATCCAGATTCATCTACAAGAAAAACCTGCTTATTGTCTAGTTGTGGAAAATCTCCCGATGGCCGTCCCTGGTACAGCGATATCAAGGAATTTCTCAAAATAGGGTCCTATCCTTCTGGGGCCGATAAGACTGCTAAAGCCTTCTTGCATAGATTATCTTCCAAATTTTTCTTAAATGGAGAAGTGGTATACAAAAGGACGTCAGATTTGGGCATTTTGAGGTGTGTTGATGAGGATGAAACAGAATACCTGATGAAAGAAGTACATAGTGGTGTGTGTGGATCACATATGAATGACCATTTATTAGCAAAGAAAATTATGAGGACCGGATATTTTTGGTTTACTATGAAGCATGATTGTATAGTTTTTGTTAGGAAATGCATCAAATGTCAATTGTATGGAAATGTTATGTGCATTCCTCCTACAGAATTACACAGTATAACTGCTCCCTGATCATGTTCAATGTGGGGTATGGATGTAATTGGAGTCATTGACCCTCTCGCTTCAAATAGGCATCGATTTATTCTGGTGGCAATTGAATACTTTACCAAGTGGATCGAAACTGAATCTTACAAGCATGTGACTAAGAAGGTGGTGACGAATTTTCTAAGTAAGCATATCATTTGTCGTTTTGAAGTGCCAAAGACATTAATCACTGACAATACCAAGAATCTTAACAATAATATGGTGGACGGATTGTGTGAACAGTTCAAAATCAAGTATCGGAACTCCTCTATTTATAGACCACAGATAAATGGAGCTGTGAAAGCCGCGAATAAGAACTTGAAGAAGATAATTCGAAAATTGATTGAAAGACACCATGATTGGCACGAGAAACTCTCTTATGCATTAATGGCATATAGAACTGCTATTCGGACCTCTATTGGGGCAACTCCCTACAACCTCATGTATGGAATGGAAGCAGTGTTGCCAGCTGAGGTCAAAATCCCTTCATTGCGTATTTTAATGGAGACCAAATTGGATGAGACTGATTGAATTAAACAACGTCATGAGCAGCTGTTTTTAATCGATGAGAAGAGGTTAAATGTCATTTGTCATGGTCAATGTTATCAAAAGAGGGTAGCTCGTGCTTACAATAAGAAAGTCAGACCACGAATATTCACAGAAGAAGATAAAGTGTTAAACACATTTTGCCAGTGCAAGAGGAGGTTAAGGGAAAGTTTGCACCAAATTGACAAGACCCTTTTATTGTCCAGAAAGTTTTACCCAGTGGAGCACTAGTTCTCGCAGAAATGGATGGGCAAGTGTTTCCTCAACCGATCAATTCGGATATGTGTAAAAAAAATTTCATATGATAAATGGAATTTTTCTTTTATGGTTAATGTAAAGAATGGAATGAAAAGGCATGTCTTCTTCCTTTCCAATCAAACATTCTATCCTTAGTTATCCCTTTTTGAGCCTTCAAAATTAATTATTTCATTTGGCAACCCCTGAGAATCGTAACCCCCACACTAGGGCAAGTTGTTTGAGTTAAAAGAAAAAAAATGAGGGGTTTCAAAAGGTGAAAGTGATAGAGGAACAAAATGAAGAGAAAATTAAAAAAGAAAAATCTCGATTGAGAATAAATTGGGCAATTATTAATAGGGTTAATTTGAAGATACGGTCTCAGGAAATCTAAACATTCATAAATCCGCTTTCGAACCTTAACCTTTTTGTTAACACCCCACCAGACCCTATTACAAAAACCAAAGTTCTGACTTTTGTTCTTTATATTGCCTTTTTAAGATAATTTCTAATCAAATGGCACATGATGTCAAAAACACCTTTACCTATTTTGCAAGGGAAGGATTGTTAAATTGATGTCATTATTTTTTAAAACACATTTCTGAATTAATATGGGCGGTAGACAAGATTTGTTTATTAGGTGAAAATATGCATGGGCACCTTTGAAAGAGAAAAAAGAAAAAGAAAAGAAAAGAAAAGGGGAAAGAAAAGTGAAAAAAGAAAAAAATGAAAAAGAAAAAAAAATAACATGGGCGGGGGTAACCTTAGTGAAAACTCGAAGGGGCACTGAGGTAGGGTTTTATAAGGAATTGGATCTAAAGAGTTGGTGATTTAGTTCATTAGAATTTCTTCTCACATTGTGGTTCTGTTGTCAAGCATTGAATTCCGGAAAGATGATATCCAAAGGGTCAAGCGTAGCATTTTGTTCGAGAACCAAAGTATTCGATTTATCAAATACAAAATTTGAGTATACAAGTTTATTTATTTGAAATGATTGTTTGTGCAATAAAAGTAGATGGTTGTATTTATTTTATTAGAATTTTCATCATTATGTGCAACTAGAATATTTTTCATGTGTTTCATGGTCACATTTATCTCTTTTGTTTTATCAAACGGCAATCCCTATGATTTATCGAAAGTAAATGGATACTAAATAACATGTTGATTTAAGTATGAGAAATTATGAAAATTTGATATTATTCGCAGGGTAAGGTTGAAGTACTCGCTACGCCAAATAAGAAGTCCAAATACTCATGTTTACACATTTCTTGAAGAAGGTGTTGATCGGATGGTGGCGGCATTATCTATCATTATTTCTTTTCTTGCAGATACGACAGTCCAATAGCATTACATTGGGGCAATTTTTAGAAGAAATCGTTTGTCTCTCTTTTCCAAATTCTACAGAAAGGTTTGCACAAATCTTTCCAAGTGATGGCAGACTCGAGTATTCATCCCACTCGCTAAGTGAAAGCAGACTCGGGTATTCATCCTACTGACCAAGTGAAAGTAAGTTCGGGTATTCATCCCCTGACCAAGTGAAGGCAGGCTCGAGTATGAATCCCACTGACGAGGTCACTATACCGCAGGCTCGGGTTTTCATCTCATTGATCTTATATATTCCAACTCACGACAGAATAACTGTAGGTAAATATTTGACGTCTACGTCTTTGTCTCGAATTTCTTCGAAATTCAGACAAAGAGGGACAAGCTGTAGACACCAAAATTTTAATTTATTTTTATTTTTATTTTATTTTATTTTTATTGATAATTATTATCTATTTTTATTTATTAATCTCATGATTTTTATTTTTAAACATTTTTTAGCGTTTTAAATACCAAAATTGTAATTTAGCTTTATTTATTATTATTTTTATTGATTAGATGATAATTATTATTCATTTTTACTCATTAGTCTCTTAATTTTCATTTTAAGACATTTTTAGCATTAAAATTTATCAAAAAAGAAAGTTGTTCACAAAAATATGCTTTAATCCTTTTGAGATTCAATTTATGAAAATTTGTTGCAAATTAACTTCAATTAGAAATTAACGTTGTTTGTTTACCTAAATTAATTGAAAATTAGTAAAAAATACAATGATAAAATAAAATAATAATAAATAAAATTTTAGCATTTTATTTAATTTTTTATTGATCTTGTTTCATTTTCATTTTTTTATTAAGAAAATCATTTCCTTATTTGTTGTTAATTAAGTTTTAAAAAAAAAGAAGGAAGTCACGCGCGCTTCTTCTTCTTTACATCGCACCAGCAGAAGCAAAGCAGCAGAACTAACAGCTACGATGCATTTCAAGAAATTAACGTTGTTTGTTTACCTAAATTAATTGAAAATTAGTAAAAAATACAATGATAAAATAAAATAATAATAAATAAAATTTAGCATTTTATTTAATTTTTTATTGATCTTGTTTCATTTTCATTTTTTTTATTAAGAAAATCATTTCCTTATTTGTTGTTAATAAAGTTAAAAAAAAGGAGGAAGTCACGCGCGCTGCTTCTTCTTTACATCGCACCAGCAAAAGCAAAGCAGCAGAACTAACAGCTACGATTTTTTCCAACTTTTTCTCGTTCGTTTTCTCATTTTTTTTGGCTCTGTTTGATCACTTTAATCTCACGCCACTTGGCTTTAATCCCTACACTAACAGAATCATAGGACAAGAGCTCATCCAATGGTTTATAATGCATCATGAAGATATCATTTCAGCGGCACCATTAGATGTTAGGTTTAGGAATCCGGGTAGCTATAAAAGAGAGGAGAGGATGGTGAGTATGATGGCAAGAATCTAAGGTGACGGCTAGAGGGAAGAAAAACTGAGAGAAAAAGGTAAGAAAAGAGTTTGGCGGTTGAATAGAGAAAATGGAAGGAACCTGGAAAGGAAATCTGGGGAGAGAGCTTAGGAACTGAAGGGAAAAAGAAAACCGAGAGTAGAAAGGGAGAAAGAGAGAGCAACGGGGAGAGTGGAAGACAGAGTGAAAGGAAGAGAGAAAAAACAGGAAACGGGAAAAAAAGAAAGGAGCTTTGGAGGGAGAAGAAAAGGTGTCTTCGGCTGAAGGAAGAAACTGGAAAAAAAAAGAGAGCTTTAGGGAGAGTGAGAGATAGAGAGAACGGAAAACCAGAGTGAGAGGGAGTAGGGCAAACATCGTGAGTTAGAGAAGAGAAAACAAGTAGCTACAGGCAAAAAGGGAGGTTGCCGAGCAAGGAAAAGGGAAGAGAGGTAACTATAGGCTAAGGAAAAAGAAAGGAGGAGCCTTGGAAATCTGGGAAAGAGCTTTGGACGAGACCTGCCTTTTTTTGGCTTCACCAGACTTACGAAGCTGCAAAAAATTCCCTACTCCGTGCCCATCGCTTCAGATGGAAGTTCTTGGTTTACCTCACGCTGATTCAATCTCTAACTACTTGCAGGTAACAAATACATCTTGATTTAGCCAACTCAACCCTTTTTATGAAGTTCAGTGAACCATCACATGAGTTTTTCTTGGTTAATGCATATTTCATCTGTTAGTTCCTCCTTTTGTGATCTCTTTTGATTCAAATATCTGTGTTTTAATGGCTAAAAGATTTACTAAAAGGGCATTAGAAATGGTTAGACGTTAGATCTTGATGTCATGGCCACACAGTTGTTGATTTTTGTTGATCTCAAGGTCCGGTCTTTTGTTTTCAAAAGTCAGAGCCAGTTTCTTTTGCTGTTTCCTTCATCCGAATCTTCTCTGTTTGGTTTTCCAAAGTTGTGCACCATAGTTGAGATTCTGTCAATTTAAATGGGTTGGAGTTTTTTTGGTTTTAGATTGATGAAATAATGGGTTTTGTTTGAGTTTTTGTATGAAAATACGTGTGGGATGAACCGCAAGTTCGCATTAGAAAATTTGCAGCAGAAAAAGCTTCGTCTAGGCTGCACTTTGGCGAATGAATGATCATGATTGTGGGTCTTTGTTTGTGTGTGTGATTAGAGTCTGAGAATTCCAAGCAGTGCAGGCAACAAGATTCGAGTTTGTTTGTTGTTTTGGCTTAAAAGCTCGGTGTTCGTGAGATTTTGACATGAAAACCAGAAACTTGAAACTAATGAACGAATCTGGGTTTGCAAGTTTTGCCCTAGTTCAGATTTTACTTTCTTTTGTGTGCTTGGTATTGTGTTTTGATGATGGGTTTAGGAAGTTTAACAAGAATTTGTGGACATTTTCTTGTTAAAGAGTGTCATTAGCTATTGCCGCATGAGGTTCGGTAAACATTTCAAAACCAGTCGAAAAGTTGCAGAGTTTGTCTCCAACTTTGCATGCCCTATATCCGGAATCTTTTGTGTGTGTAAATATAGAAAAAGCTTTGTTTTTCATGCTCTGTTCTTTTAGAGTTGGAGAAAGCATTGTTGACTAGTCATTTTTGTTGCTAAAGATTTTGGGTTTGCTTGAAGTTTGTGTTTTGTGTGTTGTTCAATTGGTATACCATGAACATGTTCATCGTAGGTTCCTTTCTTGGCATCTTTGCTGCATTCTTCATAGTTAAGTTGCATTATTGAACTTAATAGAAGTAGGTAATTGTATTTGGGCGATGTTAACAACATGGGTTAGAAGCTGTAGTATTTGAGTTGGGAGGGTAAAATTGATAGGCTTTATTTGCATGAATATGTTTTGGTTGAAGGAGAAATGTTGCAAAAAAAAGAAACCAGAGAAGAAGATAAAAGCTTCCAGTTGCAGAATCTTGTTTTTCGAATGCTTTGCATGAATAATCTGAAATTTTTTGCCGCTTATTTTGCAACTCATTAGGTTGGATTTTACTGATTGATGATTGTTTTAAGTATAGTTTATGGTTTTGAGTGTATAAATGTGGTGTATTTCTTGAGTCCGAAGCCTTGGGGAGGGATGGGTTTCTCCCTTGCGTTTTGACGAACCCAGCATGTTGTAGAAGGAAATCTGCGAAGAAGAAAGCTTCCTTCGTGGGTTTGCATGAAACATTTCCCAAAAGTTCACTTTAGCCCCTCAAGTTCTATGTAATATTACTATGGCCCAAAAATCTGGAAGATCAGCCTTTCTTTTGCCCTTTTTAAATCTTAATAGTTTTTGGCATGTTTTAATGTGATTTTTGGATAGATTTTTAGTGAGTTTTAGGATGAATTTGAAGGTTTAATAACTTTTTCTAGATTTATAGTTTTTATTTGGATTTTTAGTAAAATAATTAAATCTTTGGGTAATATTTTTGTTTTAAGGTTTGATGAGAGGATTTTGATTTATTTTGTGAATTTTTAACATTTAGTTTTGGGTAAGGCTTCATCTTAAGTCCTTAACTTTATTTCTTTTAATTCAGACCCTTAGTATTTGTAACAATAATGTTTTAACCTCTCATACTTCTTTAATTCTTTCAATTGGATCCTTGGTTGTTTTAATTTGTTGAATATGGGTTGTTTACTTTTATTTGAATGCTTTGAGTGATTCAATTTCGTGTTTATTTCCATTTTTCTGATTATTTGTTAATTAAAGTGATGCCTTGACCATTTTATTTGTTTTGGAGGGTAAATAAGTAATTTCATTTCATTAGAGTACCAATCCAAGGGAGGTGCACTCTACCCCTTATTTTGATTTTTACTTGACCCTCTGTGCCCCTATGTGACTTTGTGTGCTTAATTGCATGCTTTTTGAATGTTTTCATTTTATTTATTTATTTATTCGTTTTATTTGTTTTAATTTTGTATATTTATTTGAGTTCAATTTTTATTATTTGAAAGGCATTTAAATGCCGAGTTGTAATAGTTAAGGGTTTATTTGTTTGTTTATTTATTCCTTCCCCGATTAGATTGTAGTTAGGGCTCCAAGTGTAATAGTTAGGGTTTTATTGGCTTTATTTGCTTTGTGTGTTTTGCATGCCTATGTGTTACGTGTTTATCGCTTTCCTAGGAGTTTGCATCTAGATATCATGCTTATTTGCTACGTGTTTATGTGAACTTATGTGTTTATTTGTTTTTTATTAGTTTTACATGATTAGTTAGTTATAAATGAATGCATGTCGTCACCACACTAGTCCAACGCTAGTTGTGGCCTTTTTACGATTCTACACTAGTCCAACGCTAGTTGAGGTCTTGTTCCCCGTCTTCTTGCTAGTCCAATGCTAGCGAGAATTTATAAACATGAGTTAGTCCAACGCTAGACCCTTAGGAACCCATCCACGCATTAGATCATGCTTGTGTGATAAAACATCACATTTTCATACATATATTTTCTAATTTTTAGGGTTTTCTTCTATCATTTTCCTTATATGTATATCCCTTACTCCATATTTCCCCTATATGTATATTACTTATCCTATGTGTGAGACATGACATTAGACTTGCATTCCATTTAAGAATTAGAATTAGGTTAGTACATTTGTATGATTAGATAGGAGAAAAATCCCTTGAGTATGGGATATGAACGAGTTTGACTTCTAGTCTTAGCACGCTCGTATTCCCTCTACGAAAGGAAAAATTGAGTCACGAACATTAGTTCCCCGTACCCATTATGATGCATCCCTTTAGGACATGTATATTTGTACATTATTATTTTCCTTTTCTTTTCTTAGAGTCTCATATTTTTGCATTATTCGTGACCTTTTTAAAAAGTCCCTATTGGGCATCACAATTAATGTGATTGACACCTATTAAGTTTTGAAGAAATATTTTGACCCCACGATACCCTTTTAGATCTAAGATTTTCATTCATATAGTATATCCAAATATGATAAATTTTTAGGTTAAAAAAAGAAAATGTTTAACTAAATCACGCAACTAGCCTTAGTTAGGTCGAAAGAGTGTCTCAGATTTTTATCCTTGCCCTCCCTTTCTTCAAATGTGACTCCCGAACCTTTTTTTTTTATTTACGTAGACTTGGAGTCGTTTAAAAAGGGTTTTTCTACTTTTTTTTATTCAAAATATTTTAGATAACTTGGTACACCTTAACTCAATATCAAGTGACTACTCCGATTTTTTATTCAAAAACCCTTTTTAAACTATAATCTGGGCCCAAATTGTCACACTTTCAAACCCCATTTTTGGTTCAATTTCTTTATTTATTTTATAAAAATAAAAAATTCACGTTTTTCAAATCAAAATCAACCAAAAATCCATTTTCTTAAAACTCCTTATTTTTTCATTTAAAATGGGGCGCGACAAATTCCTTGTTATGTCAAGATTAAAAGTTAGTAAAAGTGATTATGCTTATGCTTTCATGAATTGTCAAGGAATAACTTCCAAATGTACGTCCTTACTTTAGCCAATGGACATTTAAGAGAAACTGCCTTAACTAATTCCTCTAGAAATTCCTTTCACCAATTCCTTTAATTGGTGAAACTGCCTTAACTAATTCCTTTAGAAATTTCTTTCATCAATTCCTTTCATCCTTTACCTATGTTCATAGAGAAAGGGTAAGAAACAAGTTAAATAAACGAAATGAAGTTATTATATAAATCCAACCAACCATTATTCACTACTTTCGTGATAATAAGGCTAATGTTTAAGAATTTAGATCTATTAGAAGGCAACTTTGATTGCTCAACTTTATCAAATCATTTATAGTTGATGGCCAAACAACTAGAAAACATAAGCACAAGTTATCAAACTAACAAATCATGAAAAAACATAATCATCCCTTAACTACTTCAAATCAAGGCTATAACAAGTTCATCTTCACCCTAAGATATGAAAAAGTTTATCTAGACATCATATTAAGAACATCTAAATATGAAACAAACTTGTTAACAAAGCATGGCAAATAAGAGTAAGAGACAAAGTTTAGGAAGAAGAATTCTTATTCAATATCTTGAAACTTGAATCCATGAATTCCTTCACAAGTTGATCTCTCAATTAAGTTTGATACAAGAGTGTTTGCACCTCCCTCTCAAAACTCTTTAAACAAAGAAAGAAACTCTCAATATGAAAATAGAGTTAAACTACTTCTATCTCTACTTTTACTCTACTCTAGAAAGTGCTATTTCTTGCTCACATTCTTCTCAAATGAATGAGATTCAAGGGGTATTTATAGATATTTTGGAAGAGAAGATGTTCTCATAATGTAGACACAAGTTATTTTTTACTTCTCCAACTCAATTCTAGCTGGTTCCAGACGTTTTTCTTGCAAAGGAATTGGCCAAAAAGGTTGTGTGTACATAGAGCAAGTTGCAGCTATGAATCAAGGATCTGCGAGATAGATCTGTGATCCTAGCCTCGCGGATCTGCCTCATGGATCTTCTTTGTGCTCAGTTTTTCACTTTCAGCTTCAATCTTAACTTTGTTCTATTTTTTGTCCAATTTCAACTACGATTTTCTTGATGATGGATGCTAAATTAGCTCTTTTATAAAACATGAAATTGTGGCTCTTTGAATTAGTTTTCCAATGGATCAAGAATAATCTCATTTGGATTTGTGTTGGCTGAGAAATGACCAAAATATTCCTAACTGGTAAATGCTCTGTTTCAGCTTTTGACAGAAATTTTTTTCCACTATATTTCGACTTTTTGACTAGAAAACTCAATGAACTGGTTTTTGATGTCTTCATAACAATTTTATAGATACGTCTTAGTTTCAAAATGGTTCAAGAATTACCTCAATCCAATACTTGTAACTTAAGATATCAACAAATTATTATGATATATCAAAACTGTGAAACTCCTTTTGTCTTCAATCAATTCATATGTGACCAAAACCTACAAAACAACACAAACTTGCCTATTAACCCACACTTTTGCATGTTTATGTTAAGAAACACTACTTGTATGAAAATTAACTTATAAAAGAATTCAAATCTTCCATTTTAGCTCAAAACACACCAAAAACATAACCTTAAACCTAATTAAAAATATGTAAAATAAAGGCTAATCAACTGCACAACAACTAGTACTTTCTTGTTACTTCTTTATGTTGATAGTATGATTATCACTAGTGATATTTTGGAAGGGATTCAACAACTTAAGCAATCTCTGAGTTAAAATTTGAAATGAAGGATCTTGGATTTCTTAATTACTTTCAGGGTCTTGAGTATTTTCGGATGCTAATGGCTATTACTTATCCAAAGCAAAATATGTTTTTGATCTCTTGGCCTCTGCTGGTTTGATAGACAGCAAAACTACTTTTACTTCAATTAAGGTAAATACTCATCATACTCCACAGCAAATCTTGGGTGTGTAAAAGAGACTAGAGAAGGGTGCTGCCCATGTATGTACATAGAGTGCATAAAGGATGGCTCCATAGATTCATTTTTATGCAACCTCAACCACAACTTACATGAAAAAACATTCATCATATCTTCAAACGATCGCACACCAATGCCACCTTTTGTAGGGTAACAAAGAGTGTGTTTGGATTGCGCCTTACTTACGCCTTATTTACACACACTAACTTGCTTGCATCATCAACAAATTTTTCAATCACCTTTTCATCTCACATACATTACATCAAAAAAGTGCTATAGTATTTTTAAAAAAAATTAGCCCAAATAATCTCCTATCCAAACACACTCAAAATTTCTCCCAAGCTTGCCAATGAATTCTTTGAGAATCAATACTGTGATCTCACAAAAAGGAATTGCAAATTTTCACGATCATCACCAAAGTAGCTTTCGAGGGATTAACCACCTACAACAAGTATAAAGGCATCGAGGAGAGAACATGCCTTGACAAAATAATCTTACCCCTATAGACAAGAGCTTGGAGCTCTAGTGGTGCAATCTATTCTTCAATTTAGCCAAAAGACCATCGAATAACATCACCTTCGGTATCCCTCTATTAACATGATTCCCCGATAAACAAAAGGAAATTGTTTCTACTAAAATCCCAAGTAATTCTAAATAAGAGACAAATGATCATTGGATGCCCTAGAATGAACAAATAAATGAGTTTTTTGGATACATTGATCACCTGCCTAGAAATAGCTTGATACTGATAAAAAAAACTTGTAGAGCTTTCAAGAAATCATGAAAACATCTCATAAAAATTAAAATAGCATCTGTAAAAGACAAATAAGGCACACGATCTCCAGCTGAGACACAAAGAATCGACCTTCATTTATTGAAAATAAATGCTGCAGTCTGCGGCCAAAAAACTCTGCCATTAAAACAAACAGTGCCAAGGATATTGGATCCCCTTGCCTCACACATCGAGAAGATCGAAGGTATCTAGTAGGGTCCCCATTACTTAACATGGAGAACCAATTACTAGAGATAATATGATACATAAGATCAATATTTGCCTCTCGAAATCCAAATGCCCTTAGCATGTACAACAAAAATAGCCACTCCAGCTTATCATAAGCCCTCTCCATATCTAATTTAAGAATCAAATTTGGTCTTTTAAGTCATCTATCCAAGTCCCCAACTAGCTCCTATGCTAGAAGAATGTTATCTGCATTGCTTTGCCCAGAAATGAAGCCCATCTGCCACTTAGAGACCAATTTAGGAGTACAACATTAAACCTATTCGTAAGAGTTTTAGAAATCACATTTGAACTCATGTTTCACAAACTAATCGGGCGAAATTCTTTCCAAATTGAAGCTCTATCCACCTTTGACAACAATACAATGAGAGTACTAGCAAAACCTCTCTGAAGTTGTCCCCCTTTGAAGAAATCACATACAACCATCCATAAATCATTACCAATTATGTTCCAAGTTGCATGACAAAATCCTACCAATTTTGAGATTAAACCAGCACTCATTCAAATGGTTCAATAATCTCAATTTGGAGGTAATTCCATAGAAGATCCAAATGCACACTTAGTTACATTTTTGGAGATATGTGATACAATTAAAATGAATGGAATTAGTGAATATGCTATATGGCTAAGGTTGTTTTCATTTTCTTTGAGAAATAAATCTAAAATTTTGGCTACACTCATACTCCTAATATTTTCACTACTTGGAATGATTTATTTAGAGCATTCTTGAATAAATATTTTTCACTGGATAAAATGGCTAAATTTAGAATGGACATTACTAGTTTTAACTGACAAGACGGTGAATCATTATATGAAACATGGAAAAGGTTTAGAAAGTTGCTACGAAAATATCTACACCATGGACTTTCCGATTGGTTCATCGTACAAATTTTCTATAATGATTTATCTTTCTCTACTAAAATTACTATTGATGCAGCCGCAGGTGGAGCTTTAATGGGTAAATTACCCCAAGAAACTCAAAACTTGATAGAAGAGATGGCAGCAAATAACTACTAATGGGCAAATGAGCGAGATAATTCTAGACGCCAAGTAGGTATGATCGAAATGGACACTCTAAAACATGTTAAGTGCCCAAATGAATAATGTGATAAAATTACTAAGTAGACAAACTGGAGTTGGTTCGAGTTCTTCATCTAATGTACGTGTTGCATGTTGCTCTACATTTGGGAGTGACCATGATACTAATGTGTTGATTTTGAACAGGTTTAATTTGACAATAATTACAGTCTAAATGTTCAAAATAACCCCTACACAAACACATACAATTCAGGATGGAGAAATTATCCAAATTTTGAATGGAAAGATCAAAGCAATCCTCAAAAACTGACTAATCCACCGGTATCCCAACCAAGACAGCCACAAATGGACACTAAATCGGGTTGGGAGATTGCAATAGAAAAGTTGGCCAAGCGCACCTCGGAGAGATTTTGAGCGAATAAATGGGAGATTGGACCAATTAACTGAGATGTATAGAAATGTAGAGGTCCAAATAGGTCAAATTGCTAATTCGATCAACAATACAAATCAAGAAGAATTACCGAATAAAACGGAGGTGAATCTGAGAGAGCATGTTAAAGTCATTACTCTTCGTAATGGTAAACAATTAGAAAATCCTCCGGTGGTTGAAAGTAAGAGAAAAATGAGAGTGAGAAAAAAGAAGATGAGAAGGAGAACCAAGAGACAAGTGAGGGGGAATGTAGTAGAGAGAAATCAAGAGAAGATCAACATTCATCCTCCACTACCATTCCAATACGTTCAGTGGTTGCATTCCCTCAAAGGTTCAAGTTAAATAAATTTGATAAAGATTTTGAAAAATTTATTAAAATTTTTAAACAATTGCATATTAATATCCCTTTTGCCAATGATATTTTACAGATTCCTTTATATGCGAAGTTTCTCAAAGAAATTATGACTAGAAAGAGAAAATTGGAAGACTGCAAAACAATCGCATTAATGGAGGAGTAAAGTGCCATCATACAAAACAAACTGCCACCAAAATTGAAGGATCTTAGGCGTTTTTCTATACCATGCACTATCGGTAACATTGAATTTTTCAAAACATTATGTGATTTTGGTGCAAGTGTATCATTAATTCTTTTAATGGTGGTTAGACAATTAGGTTTGTATGAGTTAAAATACACTAATATCACTTTGCAGTTAGTTGATAATTCGATTAGATATCTATGGGGAGTATTGGAGAATGTATCAATTAAAATGCAAAAATTTATCATTTTCATAAATTTTGTAGTATTAGATATGGAAGAAAATATGTCTATTCCAATTATTCTTGGTAGATTATTTTTAGCAACTGCAGGTACTATTATTGATGTTAAAAATGATAAACTTAAGTTTCAAGTAGTTGAAAAAATGTAGAATTTTATATGAATGAAATGAGAAAATACCCTTTTTTTACCAATAATGCTTATTCTATTGGCACCACTGATAAGCTAGCCCAAGAGTTGAGCCGAGTCAACTTTGACTTTATTCCTCTTGAGTTTTGTTGATGAGTTTAGGGATGTAAGAGAGAACTTGTAAAGAAATTGAAGAATTGGCCAAGTATCTGAATTTTCAAACACCCTATAAATGGAATAATGTTTATGAAAATCTTGGTCAAGGAAAAGGGCTCCCGCCACCATCAGAAATTGAACCTCCAAAATTAGTGTTCAATCCACTTCTAAATCATCTAAGGTACGCCGGTCATTGTTAGTGCTCACTTGAATGAAGAACAATGTGCAAGCTGTTAAAGGTTCTAAGAAAGCACGAGAAGGCAATTGGATGGATAATCTCGACTATCAAGGGTTAAGTCCTTCTATATGTATGCATCGCATTTTAATTAGAAGATAATTATAAACTGATAGTAGAAATGCAAAGAAGGTTCAATCCCAAATATGAAAGAGGTGGTAAGAAATAAAATTCTTAAATGGCTCGATACAAGTATAATCTTTCCTATCTCTGATAGTATTTGGATTAACTCTATTCATCTTGTCCCTAAAAAGGTGGAATTACTATAGTCATTGGCGAAAATAATGAAATGACTCCATCTCGACTCGTGGTCGAGTGGAGAGTGTGTATTGAATTATTAGAAATTAAATGCGATTACTAGAAAACATCACTTTTCCTTACTCTTTCTTGATCAACTATTGGAGCGAATAATCGATTATGAATTTTACTGTTTTCTTGATAGTTTTTCAGGTTATAACCAAATAGGTATAGCTCAAAAGATCAGAGAAAAATAACATTTACTTGTCCTTATGACACATTTGCTTTTTAGGAGGATGCCATTTGACTTATGCAACACCTCTGCTAAATTTCAACATTGCATGATGACCATATTTTCTGATTACATTGAGAAAATTATGGAGATATACATGAATGATTTTTTGGTATTTGGCTCATCTTTTGACCAATGTCTTCATAATTTGGATTTGATTTTGCAGAGGTACGAGGAGACAAATCTTGTGCTAAATTGAGAGAAATGCCATTTTATGGTACGAGAAGGAATCGTCTTATGACACAAGATTTCATATAAGGGAATTGAGGTAGACAAAGTAAAAATAGAAATAATCAAGCAAATGTCACCTCCAAACAATGTCAAGGGGAAAAAAAACTTTTTCGGACATGCTAGTTTTTATAGACATTTATTAAAGATTTTTCTAAAATAGAAAAATCATTGTGTGATTTATTATGTAAGGATATCCTTTTTCAATTTGATGACAAATGTTTGATTGTTTTTGATAGGTTGAAGAAAGACTTGATTTCCACACCAATTATAATTTCACGGATTGGTCGCTATTATTTGAATTGATGTGTAATGTAAACGACTATGAAGTTGAAGCGATTTTAGGGCAATGGAAGGAAGGAAGGAAGGTTGCATATCATCTATTATGCGAGCAAATTACTAAATGAGGCACAACTCAACTATGCAACTACGGAGAAAGAGTTATTGGTAGTCATATTTGTTTTAGATAAATTTAGATCCTATTTAGTAAGATCTAAAGTTATCATCTATACGGACCACTTCGACTCTTAAATATTTTCTTCACAAGAAAAATGCAAAATAATTCGATGGATTCTATTATTGCAGGAATTTGATGTGAAAATAAAAGATAAAAAAGGATCGGAGAATCTTGTGGTGAATCACCTATCGCGACTAGAGTATATCCCTACCAATGACCAAATCCCAATTAAAAAGAATTTTTCGAATGAATTTGTCCTAACAATTGTCAATTCGTCATGGTATGCAGATTTTGCTAATTATTATGTAAGTAAAGTAATGCCAAAGGGTTTTAACATTACCAAAGGAAAATTTTTTGCATGATATTAAAAATTACTTTTGAAAGGAACCATTGCTTTATAAAACATTGTGCTAATGGTATGGTACGTAAATGCATTCTCGAGAACGAGTTACGCGATATTTTATATCATTGTCATAACCTAGAAACGGGTGATCATTTTAATACATCAAAGACTGTAGCAAAGGCATGGCAATCATGATTTCATGGGCCAACAATGTATCGAGATGCTATGGAATATGTCAAAAATTGTGATATTTGCCAAAAAATCGGGAACATATCGAGAAAAAAAGAAATGCCTCTTACTACTTTCTTAGAAGTTGAATTATTTGATATTTGGAGAATGAATTTTATGGATTGTTTTCTAATTCTTTTAATAATAAGTACATCTTAGTACCCGTGACTTGTGTTTCTAAATAAGTGGAGATAATCGTTTCACCTACTAATGACACTAAGGTAGTATTTCGATTTCTTAAAAAGAGTATTTTTAGTAGATTCGGTATATCTAGAACCATAGTAAATGATGAAGAAAATATTTTTATAATAAATAACTTGATTCCTTATTGCTTAAGTATGGTTATAGACACAAGACATCACTTCCATACCATCTTTAAACCAATGGATAAGCGGAATTAGCAAATTGGGAGATCAAACTCATTTTGGAGAAAATAGTGAACAAATCTCGAAAGAATTGGGGGAGAAAACTTAATGATGCACTTTGGGCATATCAGACGGCATTTAAAATACCCTTAGAAATGTCGCCGTATTGTTTAGTTTACAAAAAAAAATGTCATTTACCTGTGAAAATTGAACATAAGGTATATTGGGCTATTAAAGCAATTAATTTGAATTTTAATCTTACAAGTAGAAGAAGATTGCTTGAGTTGAGCGAATTAGAGGAACAACACCGACTACACACTTATGAAAATGCTAACATTTATAAGGATAAGGTCAAATATTGGTATGATAAACATATTATTCCTAAACAATTTCAGGTGGGGCAAAAAGTGTTTTTATACAACTCGTACGTTAAATTGTTTCTGAAAAAACTCAACTCAAGATAGTCGGGACCATTTGAAGTCACTCAAGTATTTTTTTTATAGAGCCATTGAAGTAATTAATGCAAGAAACAAAAGATTTAAAGTCAACGGACAAAAATTAAAATGCTACATAGCAGGTGAAATCATCCCTAAGGATTTATTTGTTCTTTGGGAGATTCTTTTTCAAGCTAAAGAGTCAATTCTTTTTAGTCGAGCCAACAACCATAAATAAAATTGCTAATTGGGAGACAACCCAATATTTTTGTTATATATATTAATTTGGTGTGATTTTATGTTTAAAATAAGTAATTAAGTCATTTTGTTGTTTTTGTATTGTAGGCTTGGGAAATGGAAGCAAAGATTACCATTTTGGGTGAAAAATGTGAATTTTGATCAAAGAACTCAATCCCTTTATTTGAGCAATTGTTGTTTTTGATTCATTATAAATGAGTAAAATGTATATTTTGATCATTTTACATGTGTGCGCATTGATTATTTTGACAAAAGAATGATTAAGATGTATTTTGAGCAATTGGAGCAGTCAGTGTAATTTTTGAAAAGTTAGCAAATTCTGCAGAAAATTGTAAAAATATGAAAACGTGGCTCAATATGCGACCTAAAGTCGCGTTTTCTTCAGCTGCATATTTATTTCTGCATCATTTCAACAAAAAATACGGGCATCATAATGCGATTTCAGGTCGTGTTTTCTTGAAATCATGTATTCAATTTACAACTTTAAAGTAGAAAACGCAAGCTCAAAAATGTGAGTTCAAGGCCACGTTTTCAAGTCAAGTTTTCAGCTTTTGTTTTAAAAGGAGAAAACTTGGCTGCATTTTCCTTTCTTCATCTTCTTTTTCTTCTCGCGTTTTCACACACCCATACACATAATTCATAAATTCTTTCTTTTACTCCATTTCCTTGCAAATAAACATCAACCCAACACCTGTTAATCTTCCTAGAGCCTTTATAATCGATTGAAATTCAAAAAAAATAATCAAAAAATTGATTTTTAAGAAATTAGAGACTAGGGTTCTTAGTTTTTAAATTCTTCAATTGGCGTTTTTCATAGGGCTCTTTGCATAATCTTCTTCTCCAAACATTATTCTACGTGATTGAGATAAATTTTTTCATCAAATCTTTATAATTTAGAAGTTGGTATTTCTCATTTTTCTGAGTTTTCTGACATCTTCTAATTTCAAATTTTTTATGATGTTTATTGATGTTTTTGACCTCTAATATGTTTATTAAGGTTATTTAAACATATTTACATGTTCTAATATA
Organism: Coffea humblotiana; assembly: GCA_023065735.1. NCBI lineage: Eukaryota > Viridiplantae > Streptophyta > Magnoliopsida > Gentianales > Rubiaceae > Coffea > Coffea humblotiana. The sequence continues at coordinate 32,095,604 of CM041209.1, read as the reverse complement.
GTAATTTGATGCATTATTAGTTGTTTAAATTTTTAATTTGCTATATTTGGGTAAAATTGAAAAAGTAGTTTAAATTGTTATTTGAGCCCTTTTTGTTGCTAATTATGGCTAAAATTGATTGGTTGATGATGGTTTAGTATATACATTGTATACAGAGAGTAATTTTGATGAATTTGTTGATTTTTGGAAATAATTTTTGCTCAATCATGTTTATGGTTAAATGTGGATTATTGTTGCTAATTAATACTTGCTATAAACTTGATTATTGCCAAATTCATTCATTGAAACATATTTGTTGTCTATTTCAATAAATTGGTAATTTTTGACAAAATTTTAGCAATTTTAATGTCATGTCTTATATGTCATAATATTGTACATTTTGAAGTTTTTCATTGATTATTTATAACATCAAGATGTGTATGTATGGTTAATTGAGTCAATTTTGATCCCTGTCCTTGAAAGAAAATTCTTTAAAATGCCTACGATTACTATAATTGGAAAGATTTTTCTTTAGATATTTTATAAGAATTCTTTCTTGTATAATATGTGATTTGTACAAATTTATAACTTGTTATATAAAGTTAATTATACTTTCTTTCTTAGATATCATGACAAGAGGAAAATGACCTATTATTTGCAAACCTTCTTCCTCTACCACCGAGGATAGTGAAGGTAGTGAAGAGATGGAGGTGAATGAGAAATTTGAAGAAAGTGAAGAAGAGAGATCCCCTTCGCTCCAACCTATGAAGAGGCATCAACGGGGGAGTATATCTAGATGCTCTAAGACTGATGTTTATGATAGTGCCAGATTTTCTACTCGGAGGAATCAAGAGTAGCACGAAAAACATGCTAACGTGGAGTTTATCTTTGAAAAGCATGTTAGTTTGGAGATTGAGATGGTCTACCATATCTCTAAGATGTTTAACTAATTTGGTTGGACGCCGATTCTCACTTTGGTGACTCACTACTACACGGACTTGATGCATAAATTTTATGTGAACATCGTCAACAAGGCAAGCCACAGTGGAGAGTTGGTGGACTCATGGGTGCGCGATACTCGGATTTACTTAACTCGTGATCTCCTAGCACGCATATTGGGCTGCAACAACACTGGTCCAATGGTTAATTTGAAAAAAGGGTTCATTGCTCCAAATAAGAAATGGGATCCATTACAAGCCATGTCTCGGTTTGGTCTCGAGTATCAATCATTTTGTTCTTTAAGGAAGGAGACGATGGTGGCCAGCGTTTTCGAAACTCGCCATCACCTCATTATATACATGATGGCACACAACGTGATCCCAAAGAAGAGTGATCACGGGGAAGTCCGAAAAAGTGACATATATCTTTTTGATTTCATGTTTCATAATCAGGAACCCTCCTACGCTCGCATCGCGCTACCGAACCAGTTATATAAGGTCAACGGCGAGATGACGCACTACTTCTTTCAAACTTGTCTTTCCCCATCTCCTGTCTTTAGTGTTCGAGCGGATAGGAGTTAATTTGTATGGAGTAATTCGGGTAGCTATCCGCCTTAGCATAAAGTTATCAGTTTCTTCACTTCGTGCAATGGAAATTGCCATGGAACATCTTCCTCCGCCTACTCAAGAGCGACGATAGAAGGTATGTCATGGACAAGACAAAACTAGATCCTCCACTGCTACTCCGCCTCCTCCACCACCTCAATCCAATTGGCAAAGGTTTTTTAGTCGCATAGATACAATTGAATATCATTTGGAGTCAATGGACATTCGCATGCAGCGGATTGAAGACCATTTGGGCATACCATCTCCTCATGATGATGAGGCCGCAGATGATTCAAGACGCACTGGCCTCTTGAAACCTTTAGATTTTGCTTCCATGTTTTTTAGTAGTTTTCTTTCCATCTCTTCCTTGTATAATGTTCACTTTTGCACTTATCATTTTGCACTTAGGGACTTGTGACAATTTATTTGATTTTGGTCGTTGATTGTCATGGCTCATGACTTAAGATTGAACTAGATCGTAGCTATTGAAATGGGGAGTAACTTGTTCTTATTTTGCTTTATTTTCTTTTCCTACACATTGAGGACAATGTGTATGTTAAGTGTGGGAGGAAAAATGTCTTAAGTAAAAGTTATTTTTGCATTTGAATGTTTGGACATGTTATTGAAAAATTGCCCGTATTGTGAATTGTTGATATTTGAATTTGCTGGCAGGGAGTTTTCGTTCAATTTTAAGGGGAAATTTTGTCCAAATTTCCAATTTTTCCCCCCAAATTTTTCATATCTACTTCATTGAAGTCCACAGGTGCATGAAGTTTAAGTTCCTTTTTGTTTCAAATTTTCCTATATGAGTGAAATGAAGAAGTAATTTGAAAATTCAATTATTACTCAACTTGGAAGCAATTATTAGGTGATTAGAATTATTACATGTGAGAAAGCGTATCTTGTAAAATAGGAAAAATTATGCCTATAATTTTTCATGATAAATGAAATCTCTCATCTTACTTGCTTTTACATGTAATTGATTTATATAATTGCTAAAGTGTTTTCTTCCTTTATCTACATTATTGAGGGAATTGTTCATAGAAAAAAAGAACTCCAATAATTTCTTGTACTGAATAACAGGGAGTTTTCATCTAAAAATGTCAATTTTCGCATAAAAAGGTATTTGAATTAAGGAGTAATAAGTGAAGTATCGAGTAATCAGGGATTTTCATCTAAAAATATCGATTTTCGCGTCAAAAGACACCTTCACACTTTTGAGAATAAACAAAAGAGAAATAAAGTGAATAATTCTCTCATAAAGTTCGTAAAGTTAACATTTTATTTCAAAGGAAAAATCTCTAAGGTGACTATATAGGTTGGTTATCTGTGAAATTAGGTGAGATGGAGAGATTGACTTTGTTATATTGAATTTTGGGTATAATTATCTCTCTCTTATATGATATGATGAGTATTGTGGGTGATATAAACGGTTGCATAATGAAGGATTGCTGAGCTGAGAGAGGTTGAATTTCGAGTTCACTTGATTCGTTTACTTCTTTAATCATTGTTGGGCGAATTTTTCTTATTACGTGAGTACAAGTAATGATTTAAGTGTGGGGGAATTTGATAAGTGTTTATTATATATGGATATTAGTAGCATTTTGTGTGTGTTTTTTGTATAAATTAGGATGATTTAAAATATAACTTGCTCACTAAACTTCTAAATTTTGCAAGTTTCATTTGAGCAACCTTATGTGCAAAAGTTGATTATATTTGCAGGAATTGAGGTGAACTCTCAATGTTGGATCGAGATGGATTCGATTCGAAGTCATTAGCTCTTGATTCAATGGTAATTCGAAAAGTCGAAGATCAAATGCAAATATTAATGGTGCATTACATGAACAAATATCTAGGCATGATGGTTAGTGAGGAATTGGAGCAGAAAACAATCGAGAAACCAATCCAGAAGGCAATACGCGACCTCAATACGCGGCCTTAGGTCACATATTGAGGGGTCGCGTATTCTCCCTTGTATTTCTATAACTTGTTCAGCAACTTGCTCTATTTTCACACTGCTTTCCAGCTCAATTCTACCTCAGATTTCGGCTGCACATGCTCAAAATTTCCTAGGGGAGAGAAAAGGAGGTTTATGTCTTATCATTAACCACTTTTTGACTCTCTTAACAATACATATGCAAGAATTATTGAAGGGAGAGAGAATTCTTGGTAGTTCTTGGTAGATATTAGTTTTAGTTTTTTCCTCATTCTCTCTACTTAGAAACTTGTAAGAAAAACTTGGAGAATTCATTGTATCACTCATTTTGTTGAAAAAATAGAAGATTTGGGAGCTTGTTCATCATCTTGACTAAGTTTTCTCTTTCACTCTCTTTACTTGTGATTCATTACGTTTGCATGCAGAACTTATACTTTTTATTATCTTATTTCACATGAGTAGCTAAATTTCTAAATATAGGGAATAGATGAACCTTATGGCTACTTGATATGAAGTGAATATGATTTACACTTGTTACATCTTGTATTAACTTGTCCATTTATCCATACTTATTACTTGATGTTCCTTGATCACCAATAACAAGTGTTTGGTTGTTGTTATTCAATAAAAATTGATAATAATGATAGAACAACATAAATAGAGCTTAAGAAGTAGACTCATGAGAATAAAAGTGCACTTAAGTAGATTGTTTTAACATTTCATGAAGAACATAAGAGTAGATCTAATTATTCACCATGAGAATAGGGAAAACTAGACTATTCTAAACCACTACATGATGAGAGTGAGTTTTAGTAAATTTAGAAATGAATCTCTAGTTAAAGAAGAGTAGTAACAAGAGGTAAATCTATTCACATGTATCTTTAGTGCCATAAGTGGATTCTCTCTCCCTAGACTCAAGTATTTAGTGAAAGCTCTCCATTGTTATCTTATAAGTTATTTAGTTAAAATAGTTGGATAATAAGTATTATTGTTTCTATTGTCTTCATTTGATAGATAGTTTAAATAATAGAGTAAGTAAAGGACCTAGTACTTGTAATAGTTGCTCCTCGTGAGATCGATCTGATATATACCATAAACTACTATTTGACCTGTATACTTGCAGTCAAACGAGTATATTTTGAATTAAACTTGCACTTATATTGAGAACCCGTCACTTTCCATTACCAAAAAATTAAGAAACTATTGTGTGTTCATAAACATTGATTTAATATGTTACGAAACAATACCAAGAATTAAATTTTATATTAGGCTGAGAATGTGGCATGCAAAACATGCGTTGCTACTAGTTAAACTGTTAGATTCAAGTTGAAAGTCTAACCCTCATGATTTGTCATTGATTATAAATTTTCTTTTACTTTTACATATGCAGCTCTTATAATCATCTACGTACAAGGATAGAGTTGAAAATCAAGTAACAATCAGACACCAAGCATTCATTATTCTTAAAAGTGATAAAATCCATTGAAATTTTTTATTTTACTCATTTGGTAATGTAAATTACTAATCAAATTTTATAGTAGCATACTCTCTTCTAAATCAAAATGTTTACTTTCTCTTTCTTCTAATAATTTAATATCCTTTAAACCAATATTTGAATTATTTTTAATGAAAATTTGGAGTTGAATTAATTCCTTATAAAGGTTTTTAATTATGACTTGACATATATACAATTGCTTAAAAAAGCACAAACAAATTTAAAAAATTGTTCTCATAAGAAAATTACTCCTTTTAGACAATTGGAAACTTAAAATCATATAGCGTAGTAAACACCTTAGGACATAAAGAGGGCAAGATCAAATATTCTCTTTGTTTAATAAAATTGTTTAATCATGTACCAATTTAAAAATTTTTATATATTGGTAATTGGTAGGTTTTATATTCCAGTTTTGATCAAATATGTAAATTATTAGCACATTTAGTAAATATGGAAGAGTTAGGAATGTTTCCATATAAAAATATTTGACATCCATTTATTGCATGAGTTTCACAGCCTTTTTTTTTGCTACTATATGGCATAATAACTTTTTAGAGTTCGAAAAACTCTAGTCAATTGGTAGTCTTCTATGCAAGATATCATGATACCATTATTGTTGTCAGTATAATATGCCTCTAAAAAATCATTAATTTGCTTGATAGGTACGGATTCTTATTCAAAGATGGTTTGATATTTTGATCAAATATAAATGTTAGTATATATGTCATAAAATCGATCAATTTCTAAGAATCTATATCTATTTTAACTATATATATATATATATATGGTATCTTTATCACGTATATGTCTTTACATTAAAATGACAAAGTGTATAAAATTACATAAATCTAGAAAAATGAAATCATAAGTGTTGTAATAATGAGATTCATTTTACTAGAATTTATTTTTAAAACTCTTTGATCATGGTATTAATAAAATGAGATATTATTAATATGGGCAGACTATGATGAGATAACTCTTTTCCTATTAGGTGGTAAATCCTTATATTATTCACTATACTTTCACGTGTCACGTTGCACCCAATCTCTAAAATTATGAGTTACCGTATTACGCATGCCAATCAAGAGAATCAAAAGTATATTAATGCACACTCAAAATTCACTTATGCATATGATACATACATAATATATCATTGACACAAAAAGTAGCTATTCATGTGATATCTATCATGTGGATCAATTTAGTGAGCTTAATTATCTTATCAACCATTCACATAACTAGTTTTGATGTCACTATATTATAGTAGTAAATAAGATTTACTGCCTCCATCCCATTAAAAATATCATGCTTCCCTTTTTAGTCTGTATCAAAATATTTGTCACTTACAAAAAATGGTTTCTCCAATTTCGAGTCTACCCTTCTACTCATTATATTTAAAAATATGGGACCAATAATGACTTTCACTTCACAAGAAAAACTCACATGTATGTGCATAAGTTGTACCCATTAATTGAAGATGATGTGCATTTCCCACTTGCCAGCAAAATGATCGGAACTCTTTAGATAAGAAATGATCCACATATTGGAAAATCAAGGAATGGACAGTTGGGTTCCCTAACTTCTCTAATTGGGTAGTCTGATTTCTGTATTCTAATATATAATGGGCAACATGATCAATAATCAAATAGGAAGTTTTGCATAATTCCTCCTGTTGATAAAAAATCATTTCCTAAAGTATGACAAACTTAATGGGACATATGGAGTTCTACTTTCTTCTAAAGGAAAAAACATAGTATGTGCTAGTATATTCGTATTAATAATATTCATTAAATTAATATCATGACTAGAGATCTTTAAGAACAAAAACTAGTAAATGTCTCTCATTGTCATACTAGTTTTGTTTATATTTATCTAAGTATACATTTATTCAAGAAACTTTATGAAATTAATTCAAATAACAAAACAATTGATAATGTAAAGTATCATTCATTAAATATAAATAGTTAAAGTGTATTGATAGGCCCTAGAGTTTAGGACATACATACTAATATTTTCTGTGACGACCCTACCTCCCTCTAGAACGTACCCAAGATTTGGCAGATCGTCTGCCCATCTCTCGCCAGACTCACTCATTCACATTCTTGAAATAGTCTTTCACGCCTCTAAATAAACATAGAAGTTCCATTATCCAAGAATTTTCAACAAAAGTGTAATATAGGATTCCATTACCAAATCTCCGAAATGCATTTCATCTATAAAAGTACACCTACATGAAGATCATATACACTATTTCACATTTACTTGCTCTGACCTCCACTCCTGTAAGGAAAACAAAACTAAAGGAATGAAATAAAACCCAATAAGGTTCCTAAACAAGCAATCAGGTAAAGGAAACTTGGAAGTATTACATTTAACAATTTGCACACTTGCACAGTAATATAAGTTCTTTCAAGAAATAAACATTTAATCATTGGAAGGATACGTGCTCACTTGGAGTCATTTCATTCATTCAGTCTTCAGTCACCGACCATTTCCTTTATTCCTCCGATATTTGAAAACATTAACAGTGAAACTCCTTCAGTATTCATTTTCATTCAGTCAGTCATTTCATTCATTGCATTTCATTCACTGCCTACCAAACATTGTCCCAAGCATCACCAGCCGCCCGACCGAGTCCGCTTCTGACTCGAGTCGATTGGCAGCGACGAGCAAGGGCCCAGTTCAGTCAAAGGCCTTTACATTCATGCACAAGTAATATTTCAATCATTTAATCATTTGAAAATTCACGTCACTTAGGTCGTGTGCGATAAAGTACACACTCGCCTATTGAAAATCCATTTAACAAGTCATTGGAAAGCATTTTAACAGTCAAACAAACATACACCACATTCCACATAGTCATTTAAAACACAATCATGTAAAGAACACTCACCTTTTAAAGTAGAGCAACGCTAAACGTTCAACTCCGGGTCGTGCTCGTTCCCACCGTTAAATTCTAAAAGTAACCAAGACAAGATTTCATGGTCCGATTATTCAAAAACTTAGTTAATAAGGTGCTCACTTTAACCTTAGTCATGAACCATACGCCTATCTAAATTTGACCTCTCAAAACACAAAACTCAAAGACAAACTTGAAAGCCAATCGAAGAATATCCAAGTGCATTATAGGGCTATGATTCAAGTAAGTTATTCGTATGAAAAGAAAAACACTTGTTTAAGGCCACAAAACCATCTAAGATCACACAAATTAAAGTTTAAGATCTAGAATAGTTTTCTCAAAGTTTTCCAAGTTCCACTCAATTCATTTGACAAAATTCTCAGTTTTGGCGACATTCTTTGAACAACTATAAGTTGAGTTCCGTAAGTTGAAAATCACAAAACTTACACCATTAGAAAATAGACTTGAAGCACTAATAGACTTTAGAAGACACCTTCATGAAATTCATCTCATAGGTAGTCAAATTTTAGTTCAAAATTACTGCTGTCTCATGTGCAAAAATAAAACAGTCTTGGTTTTTAAGAAACTTTACAGATTTGCTGGTATTTATAGGAGCTGAACCAACCCATGATTTTTACACTGTTGAAAGCCCTATGAGTCTAGTATCAAACGAAACTCAATTCTGACTGTTCTATACGAAATTATAGCAAATTTTCCAAAACTGCGCAGGGCTTGCTGCCAAAATTTTCCAGCAAACTATTAGTTTGGTGTTTTGGCTCAAAACTAACATACATGCAAAGAAATAGTTTGTAACAAGTGTTTTGAATAAAATCATGTGCAAGAGGAAAATAAAATACCCTAAGTTCACACTGTATGCACAAATTTTGTTGTCTAAAATAAAAGACAAGAAAACTTGCACAAATATTGAATTTATTGAATTAAATAATAAGTAGGTTACAATCTCTGAAAATTCTTGAATTGAAGAATTTAATCCCCTGATTCTTTTCTTCAAATGAGTTCAATTGAAGGGTCTAAAAGACTTATTCTCCGATTGAAAGAGTATTTCCTACAATTTTGGCGTAGAAAACGATTGATTTGATGATGACGTCGAACACTTGGAACTCTTAAGTCTTCAACACCAATGGCAGGAGAATTTATTTGGCTTGATTTGGACTTGGATTTGAGGAAGAAAGCTTTGACAGAATTTGACAGAGTTTCTCTGAAAGTTAGGGATATTTCCTTCTTTCTTTGCCTTGAGGGAAGACCTGTATTTATAGCCGAAATATGTAAGCTAAATCTTCAAGAAAACCCTAAGAACCTTCCTGCGTTTTCGGGTAACTTGTAACTCAAGAAACCCATGGGCTTAAATAGTGGACCAACCCAAATAGTCCATTGTGAATTAATAAATCAGTTAATTCACTTCAATTTAAATGGACATTACAGATTTAATTTGATTTAATAGCTCATATAATATTGGCCTAATTTGACGGTCCAAAACATAATGGACTTCTATAATTTAATTTAATTTCATCAAGATCGATTTAATTTAAATAAATCTTGACTAAATAAATTAAATAAATTTTCTTTGTCTACAAATGCCCCCACTTCAAGGTTCAGTTGAGAACTTGCTTGCCAAGGGTTGAAACTAGAACTTGAAGTATTTACCGTCTTGCTCCTAGACCGCATCCCAGTAGAAATTTCTTGACAGATCAATTTGATGGGTCAATTTTGAAAATCAACAAGATTTGTGATCCACTACGCAAGATTACGGCCTCGAGTATTTTTTTTTTTTTGAAGGAGCCGCCAATACTGGTTCTTGAATGAGAAAATATTTGGCAATTTCTATTCTTTCAATAACCCGCAAGAGGTAAGCTTAGAAAGTGGAGGAACCAGTTTGAAGATTCCTATATTTCCTAGCCTTTTCTCCACGGCTTCATGAATGCAATTAGGAAGCCAATCAATAAGGAAACTTGTAATTCTCTTAGGAACATTATTTTATTCAAAGAATAACCTTAAGTAACCTTCCTATGAGTCCCTTAGCTCCCAAGTGCAAACGTATAAGAATTGTCCAAGTACAATGTCTTAATGGTCATGATGTCTTACATGGAAAGCCACAAATATTTGGAACATTCTCAATTAGGCAATCGCCAACCAAACATGTTAACTTTCACCACCTTGCATGAGGTTTCAAACCAGGAAACAAAATCAATGGCTACCGACTCCTATTCACAAGCAATTTGGAATTGATTTCTTAAACTTGATTTAAAGAGGTACACTTGTCGAAACTTGTAGCTTTCCAAATTTTGCTTTGTAGGCTTATAATGTAGCTAAACCGAATTGGTGGAATCACGATGTCCGTGGCTTCGATCCTTTAAAGAATCACGAGACGGCTTTCCTTGTTGTTTGTTGTTCACTCCAAAAGAATTAGAAGCATGCCACTTTCAACCATTTCCATTTATTTTCCATGAGGCGTTAAACTGGCAGGTATCAAAATTGGGCACTTGCAATGAATTGATAATTGCCAAAACCAACTACCAAGCGGTAAAGAATTTAGGCAATTTCCTTGGACATTGGACTGCTCACTTTCCTTCTGACCTTTAATTACTTCCAAGACCATGTGCCAATCAAAATTGGTCTACTGCCTAGACCGAACATTCATCCAAGCACCATTATAGCAAACTAACAACGCTAAAATCAACTTGTAAACAATTGGAAGCTATGAACTGGCCGGCTTTTGGAAACCAATTCCAAGATGCTAAAATTGTAGTTGCATCATTACATTGGTTTGGTAATTGCCAAAGCAGTGGTGTTGTCCCAATGGTGGCCTTATTGTATCTTAGAATTCCAAATATCCCAAGAGACCAACCACGGACCTTTAGGCAACTAAGCTTCTAGACAATTGTTCGGTCAAACATGTATTGCTTCACTTGCTAAACTCACGTAATTGCTTACGGTAACCGGCAATATCTTGAAATAAGAAATGGAAACATCCAGTTGGGTATCACTCTTCTATTGCAACTTGGTTTCAATCTTGCACTTGGAAAATCTTTCATGACCCTTGCACCAACCAAACATCTTTAATAATCAAAGCATGGCCACCAAATCATTCGGTGGAAACTTTCCATTTAATGAGGCCATCTTGAAACCTTCACTTTAGAGAACGGAGACGCAGTGCTAAGCTTAGGAGATATATTCGTACCCCCGCGCTCAAAACTACATGCAGCAGATACTAAATCGAGTTGGTAATTTCCCATTTGCCTCTCAAGTAATTGGAAGTTACTCGAAGTTAGTGGCTTCCAAATCCATGACATTGCTATAATCAGCCTTTGCAAATTCCAGACGGCCATTGGTTTCTTTTTTTTTTTGCAACCTGGCACCAGCTCAATTTAAAGGAGCAAGACCCATTGAATTTTATATTTCCAAATGCTATGAGAAACTAGTCACAAATATTTGGGAACCAAGTTTCCAGGCAATTGCTCAATCAAACATGCATTGTTACACTTTCCAAAGCCACGTAACTAGCAAAGTATTGAAACTAGAAAGTGCTTAGAACCAACTTGCATCATATACGAACTTTTCGGCAAATGTGATACTCTCCAAATCTTAATAGCTTCCTAATCTGAATATTGCCAAAGTTTTCCATGCGACTTTATGTAAGATATTAATTTCCTTGCTTCTATATAAAGAGACACAACCTACATGACACAACTTGCGAAGTTTTTCAGCTTGCTTGGAGAATTACAATTTGCGAGGTCATCTAGCTTGTGCCGTTTTCCAGCTTTCGTTTGGACCGAAATTTTCCAGCTTTCTTGGGGAATTACAATTTGTGAACTTCACCCCAGGTAACTGGCAATCTCGCCTAGAAATTTTCTTACTAAGAAATTTAACTTTCTCACGTTTGTTGTTGCTGGAATTTTAATTTTTTCTTGCACTTGTTGCTGCTGAAAATTGGGCTTCATCAAACTTCAATTTTTTTGCTGAAACCATTCGTGTAGCCTTCACCACGAGCAAGCCTCACATTGCCTAGGTATCACCCACCTTCACTTTAACTTAAATATTGAGTCATTATAACTCACTTTGCCGAATCAAAATTCACCGAATTGAGCCATGAACCAAGCTGAAAATTTGCCTTCCCAGTGAAACTAGGTGAAAAAATTTGTTGTCTCAGATTGAACGGACAAATTTTCATGCAATAACCAGTGATTTTCATGCTTGTGGGATTAAAATTTTCAAATCTGGGTTTTATTAGTGTCCCCAAATTGTTGAAATCTGCATGCTTTTTTGAAACTTAATGGGCGTAGGGTAATAATCGAATTCAGTGCCAAGACACTTTAAGCTTTGATTGCTCTCTTGCATGCAAAGTGTACACGTTTTCCTTCCATTGCTGCATACCATAGCCTTCTCGATTCATGCAAAGTCCATACTGTCTCTTTATTGCAATTGAAGTTATTTGCATGCAATTTTATGCTGATGTTAATTGGTTAGAACAGCACATGCTACGCGCCATATCTTTCTCTTGAATGTCCCTTCTTGGGAAGTAAGGCAAAATTTTGCTCTTGATGGATTTTTTTTACAAGTTGTAGCTGACGTTGGCACTTCTTGTTCGAAGCAAATTGATGTCCCAATTGTGTCCATAATTTTAGGACCATAGCTCTTGGACTTCAACATGCTAAGGTAATTCACATATTTTATGGCTTTCATTTCTTGTCAATGCCATTTTTTTTTGCCACAAAAGGAGGATCCCTCGTTACAACATACACGGTGGACATTCAATTTGAAAAAGGTGCAACCGCAAACTCCCACGAGAGCCATATTATGACTTGAGGAGTATATAAAGAAAGTGCGACCAAGATTTGAAGAAGGCACAACCGCAAACTCCCACGAGAGACTATTATGGTTTGAGGAGTACATGAAGAAGGCGCAACCAAGAAATTTGAAGAAGGTGCAACCACAAACTCCCACGACAGCCTATCATGGCTTGAGGAGCACAAGGAAGATGGTGCAGCCAAAGTTTGAAAAAAGTGCAACCGCAAATTCCCACGAGAGCCTATCATGGCTTGAGGAGTACAAAGAAGGAGGCACGATTACCTGCTTCAATGAGAACTCACCAAAATTCGAGAAACCCTTTTATTATTTTTTTATCATGCTATTTTAATCAAATTTTACAGGTTAATCTCGATATAATGGTGATCTTCAAGGAAGTCATATCTTCAAATGAAAAGTATCTCCTTATCACCGACACCCATGATGACTCTGGTGACAAGGAACGAAATTACTGATGCATCCCCCTATACAAGGAACTTACTCTGGTAAGTGGCCTTCTCACCAATACTCAGAGTTGAAGGATTGGTCACTCGAACTTCCTCAAAATGATGGCACAAAAGTTCACTCCTTGAAATCCCTTATTTATGATAAGGAGCCAAGGACAACTTCTTTTCAAACTCTTGGCAGGCGGATCATGGACGGAGATGCACATTGGGGTCCTTCCTTGAGACTTAGTGGTGCATTTAGTTACATCGAGAATTACTGGAAGTGGTTGGAGGATATTCTCGGCAGGAGCAAACAAGTACTCCGTGAAAATTACTTATTTGACGCCTTATATGTCTCTCTTTTCACATACGATAGGAGTCTCCATGTAATTAGGGCATTCTGTAAGGCGTGGTGCCCGGACACTAATACTTTGCATACATCTGTCGGGGAATTGTCTCTCTCATTTTGGGATTTGCACAAGTTAGGAGGACTTCCAATCATCAGGGGTATCTATAAAGAGATAATCCCATGCGTAGAAGAGCTAACTGAAGTTAATGAAAAGAAATTAAGGCATATTCCACAAAGTTGTGAGTATTTGTTCACGGCCTTGCATCACCTTCAACATGGAGAATCCAACAAAGTTGGAGTTTCTGCTACCCAATGGATTAACTTCTGGTTTAAAGGCAAAACCAGGTATTCAAAACAAAGCAGAGAAAGATAAAGAGGGCATCTCGTGCTCAAACGACTCAAAATTCGGATGGAGAAATTGGACAACCACGCAAGTTTTCAAGTCAGAACAATGGCGTATTTGATACCATCGGAGTTAAACTTCACTTGCGAGAGGAGACCTATCTTGCAGCATTTATATCTTGTTGGTTCTGTGTCTTTGCTTTACCAGATGAGGAACTCTACTACATTAGGCCATCTACTTTCAAAATGGCTAGTATGATGGCTGTCGGCCGTAAAACTTGCCTTGCGGTTCCTGTCTTGCTAAATATCTATCGCGGACTCAATAAAATTTCAAATTCATCTACCCCGGGTATGCGCGCGGGGCTTTTCCGGTGCACTACGTATATGCTTGGCTAGCAAGTTATTTTTCTACCCATTATTTAACTCCAAATACCATGCCTGGACCGACAATGACCAATTATTCTGGAGAGGGTGGTGCACGGTACTTTGATGAAAACAGTGCTCGCGACCTCATTCATCGGGGAGACAAAGCGACTTGGGGGACGACTTCTCTTGTGAAGAATCAAAATAAACTTTTCGTTGGTAATGGCAAGTTGGCGAATCCAGAACTAAATTATTTTGTAAACGCCTGCTCAAATTACTTAGTTTTGCATGCTGATGGAGACTTCCATGTTGAGCCATATAACCCTTTAGATTCGCGCGGCAATTCGGGTTTTATTAAGTTCCCCCACAGGAACTTGGAGCAGATGTTCGTTCTACAAATTACGACTTGAGTCGAATACTTTGGCGCACTGCTATCCGCAATAAAACAGAATTGAAGGTGTTTTTTCCTAACTATCCCTTGAATGCTAGCAAGCATACATTTTCAGACTTTCAAACATGGTGGTCTATGGTGCATGATGATCATCTCTTCAAAGGGCGTGATACTTTGATTAAGAGTATCCAATCAAATGGGGAGTAGAAGAAATCAAAAGGAAAGGAACTTGCAAACTTGAACAATTCTTCCAAGGTTGGCAATAGTCTTGATATGAAGCAAAAGGCTGTGAGAAGCAAGAAGGAAATTTTGAAGAGTTCAAACAACAAGACTGCTACCCCTTAGAACCTTATTCCTAATGAAGAATTTTCGAAGGGTACTCCATTTCATCTTCCTTCAAAAATTGTGAAAGTTATCGATCATGATTCTTGCAATTCATACGAGAAGAAGAGGAGCGAGCCTTTTGATGAGGAGGATGAGCAATCCACTAGCACGGACCAGCATTGAAAGCGCAAGAAGTCCAAGATAATGACTCTCACTTTGGATGATATTGGTTTAGACCCTAAAGAACTCTTTAAAGACATTCTGGATATATCTGTGCCTGATATAATCAGTGCCAATATTGTAAGGACCCTCCTTCACTTCTTTAATTTAGTATTTGAAATTTGCGTGTTAATTTCATATCCATGATTTGTCTCATGATGTTTTCTCTACAGTTGGATGATGAAGACTTGATCTTCATTGATGATGGAGAACCAAGCCAAGCATCAGTTGAAGGCCTACTGCATTTGAACTTTTGACCAAACAAGTGGTCAGTTCTGCCCAACAAAAGAATGCTAGTGAGAATTCCAAAAAGGCAGTAGAGGATGAAAATACGATCCAGTAGATCACACCACAGAAGGCAGAACATATGACTCCATTGGCCAAAAAGAAACTCAAAATTTTCGATCCACCATCATGGCCAAGGGCACCTCAAGTGTCTGAATTTTGCCCCCAAAGTGTGATTTCAACATGTTGTCGAGACTACATTCAAATGTTGTGGAATAACTTAAGGGTCATGATATCTCAAACAGCCCTGGAGCGCATGCCTACTCTTGAAATGAAAGCAAGCGAAATCATGGAGGAAATGCAAAGCTTCAATGCCACGGATATCTCAAATTTGCAAGGCCTTTTTAAAGGTTTTCTTTGCAAATGCAACTCGTTACGTCGCAGTGAACTCTTCTCTCTTGAATAAAATTTCAGCTGAATCATATAATGAATTACTTTCTACGGCCACCCAACATCTTAGATATGTTCAGAGTAAGGAGAAACAACAAGCGGAAAAGATCTCAACGCACATGTTGAAACTTAAGGAGATTGATCGCGAGGAAGTAGAGTTGAGGAAGCGACTTGAGTTCTTGGATACTCACAGGAAGGAGACGCTTTCACTGCTATGAGAAGAGCAAGATGAGCTTACCCGAGTGCAAGGTGTAATGGTTGACTTACGAAATGAAATTCGAAAGATTGAGAATTCCCCGTCCCTACTTGCTGAGGAGAGTCAAACTTTGGACAAGATGCACGCATTACTTGAAAACAACCGAAAGGAGCTGTCATCATTTGAATTTTAGGAATAGTTGCAATCTTTTACTTTGTTTCAAATTTCATCTTTTGTTAATTGCTCAAAACGTGTAGCTATGAGTACAAGCACTTTATAATGAAACTTGATTTTTTTTTTCTTTTTCATCACATTCTTGCAGACGTCCTTGTTTTTACTTACTCTTTCAATAGCCACCATTTTAGGCTATCAATTGTAGTATAAACGATTCCATCTTTGGATAATTTTAATCATATTTGAAAAGATAACTGTCCAAATAATTTTGATAATCTGAACAACACACTTTCAAATATATGCTGCAAAATAATCTGAATTGTCCTAAAGAGGACCACTCTTTTTTTTTTGCAACAAAAGAATCATTCGGACAAAGGTTTTAGTTTTATAGTATTGTAACTAAACTTAGAAATTACCCTCTAAACTGCCTACGTATCTCAAAAGAGAATCAAGTCACACGTAGTTCCTACCATTCACAGTTTAAACTCTTGCGGGTCAAGAGTATCCATTTGTTTACCACCTTAGATTTGGTGGAGTGTTTCAGCAGTTTAACCACATGCTACACTATTGGTGGTTACTATCCACAGTTTTAGCTCATGCGGGTTTAGAGCAACATGCAGTTTAGACTCATGCGTCATGGAGTACATTATTTTTTTTATGACATGTATACTTTCATGAATTTTCCATTTATAGGACCAACTTTTACGGCATCTTTGTCCACCAGTTTATACACGCCATTCGTGTAGATTTCTCGAACAATATATGCTCCATCCCATTTGGAGACGAATTTATCTTTAATGCGATGGGTCATAACTATTGGCTTTCGAACGGCAAGTATCATGTCCCCGACTTGAAAGGAGCGGCGCCGAATTTTCTTATTAAAAACCTCCAGAGAGACGAGATTGATAGCATTCAAAATTTTGTTGGGTCTCTAACCTCTTTTCATCTAAAGATTCCAATTCTTCAAGGCGCAGGTGAACATTTTCTTCCTCCGTGAGCCCTTCTTGGATACCAATTCTCAAAGAAGGAATTTGTTGTTCAAGGGGTAGAACAGCTTCTACACCATAGACTAAGGCATATGGTGTGGCTTGCGTTGGAGTTCGATATGTGGTGCGATAAACCCAAAGAGTTTCGCCTATCTTTTCGTGTCAATCTTTCTTTGATTTGGCCACCACTTTTTTCAACAATTTACACAAAATTTTGTTGAATGCCTCTGCGAGGCCATTGGCGGGGACATTATACATGGAGGACTTGCGTTGTTTGAGATTAAATTTTTCACACAATTTATCCATCAAACTATTGGAGAAAGATTTTTCATTATCAGTAATAATGTATCGGAGAACTCCATAACGGTAAATAATATTCACACGAATAAAATTTACCACATCTTCCTTTCTAACTTGGTTGAACGGTATGGCTTTAACCCATTTAGAAAAGTAATCGGTCGCAACCAATATATATAAATGTTGACCGGACGACTTCGCTAATGGCCCTACAACATCAAGACCCCAAATATCAAAAGACCAAGAAGTAACGGTCGGGTGTAATGGCTCAGGTGGTTGATGAATGTAATTTGTATGAAATTGACAAGATTGACACTTCTGAGCATATTCTATGCAATCTTTGACCATGGTAGGCCAATAGTAGCCCATCCTTTTAATCCGAAAATGCAACTTGGGACCGGATTGATGAGCTCCACATATTCCAGAATGTGCCTCGTGCATTGCCCGATATGTTTCGTTTTCACTCAGACAGCGTAAAAGTACACCTTCAAATGATTTTGGTACAACATATCTTTGTACAAGATGAAACGAGGGGCACGGCGACGGATGTCAGTTCTCCTACGTTGCTCCTCAGGTAATTTTTGATACTTGAGATAATCCACGAGGGGTTGTCTCCAATTTTCTTTGTCAATTTCATAAGTTGTGACTACATGAGTGTTACCTCCTTCAATATCTTCATCATCAACTAGTGATGGAACTACCCACTTTTGACATATCCGAACTTGTATCTCATGATCCAACATGGTGAGTGAAGAGGCTAGCACAGCTAATGCATCAGTTTGTTTGTTTTCTCTTCTAGGAACATGTTTAACACTTGCACCTCCAAACCGCCTCATAAGTCGCGTTGCATATTTATGATACGGAATTAACTCGGACTTTTTGACTTCATAATTTCCCAAGAGTTGGTTAACCACTAATTGAGAGTCACCATAGATTTGAATATCCAACTGTTCCATGTCGACAAGTATTTCAAGTCCGAGTATGAGAGTTTGGTACTCAGCGATATTGTTTGAACAATGTTGATTTAGAGTAAAAAAGTATAGTAATATCCCTCCAACAGGAGTTACAATACAATCCCCGCTCCAACTCCATGACGATGAGTAGCACCATCAAAATACATTTTTCATGGTGGGCGAATCTCAATAAGGAGTACATCCTCATCTGGTAGGTCATCACTTAACTCCCATTCAGCAAGTATCGGGTGATCAGTAAGAAAATATGCTAGAACTTGTCCTTTCACAACTTTTTGAGGCATATAAATAATTTCAAATTGTTGTAATTGAAGATACCATCTAGCTAAACGGTCGGATAATACTGGCCTGCTCATCACATATTTTATGGGATTCGCCCTGAAAATAAGCTTCATACTATGTGCTTGAAAGTAATGTTTTAACTTCTGTATTGCAAAAATAAGAGTTAAACACAATTTTTCAATTGACGAGTAGTTTAGTTCGTTGGGGGTCATCATTCTGCTTAATAATAAAGGGCAACTTTTTTTCCTTCATTATTTTCTTGAGCAAAAAGTGCCCCCACTGACCGTTCTTGGGCAACAATATAAAGGAGTAATGGCTTTCCATGAATAGGTGCAGCCAATACAAGTGCTTTCATAAAATAAGATTTAATGCTATTGAACGCATTACTGCATGTCTCATCCCATTGAAAAGGCACACCTTTCTTCATAAGGCGACTAAACGGTTGACACCTTCCTGCCAAATTTGAAATGAATCTCCGCAGATATGCTAACCGTTCTTGAAGGCTCTTTAATTCATGAATATCACGAGTTTCAGGCATCCTTAATATAACATCAATTTTGGCCCTGTCAATTTCAGTGCCTCGATGACGAACAACAAAATCAAGAAATTTTTCGATATGATTCCAAATGCACATTTAAGGGGATTCATTTTGAGTTGATGTCTTCTTAACTGATCAAAAACTTATCTCAAATCCCACAAGTAGTTGCTTCTTTCTTATGATTAACAACCAAATCATCCACGTAACATTCGACATTTTCATGAAGCATGTCATCAAAGATTTTTGCATTGCTCTTTGATAGGTAGCTCCAGCATTTTTAAGGTCAAAGGGCATTACTTTATAACAATAAATACCCTTAGGAGTATGAAATGCAGTGAGCTCTTCATTCTCAGGTGCCATTCAATTTGATTGTAACCAGAAGAGCCATCCATAAATGACAAAATTTCATGTCCAACAGTTGCATCAATCATGAGTTCAGCAATAGGTAAAGGAAAGTCATCTTTGGGAACAGGCATTATTAAGATCCCTAAAATCAACGCAAATACGGATCTGCCCATTTTTCTTGCGCACAGGTACAATACTCGAAATTCATGTGGGATATTTAACCTCACGAATAAACCCAGTTTCGATGAGTTTATTGACTTCAATTTCAATCAAAAGAATCAAATCGGGTCTAAATCGCCATTGTGCTTGTTTTACAGGTCGAACTTCCCTTTTTAACAGTCAAATGGTGAACGGCCACTTTTGGGTCTAGACCCGACATTTCTTTATAAGTCCAGGCAAAAACATTTCGATACTCTTGCAAGAGGTCAACATATGTTTTCTCTTCGTCAGGACTCAATAAAGCACTTATATATATTGGGCGCGGGTTCTCTAGAATACCAAGATTGATTTCCTTTAGATCATCCACGGTAGCCTTAACACCTTTTTCCAATTCAGGTGGAGCGTCTTCAACATCTTTTTCTTCTTCAGGAGAGTCACCGTCAATTATAGTTATATGATTGCATGAAACAACACTCTCTTCATCATCCTCTCTTGTTCTTGTGTACACCACGGTATGCTCCCTGATTTTCAACTCAGTCCCACACTTTATTACAAGGTCTGTGCATCTTCTCATTCTTGAAGGAATGATGCTACCAAATTTATGAGGACAATCGGAAGGTTCCTCAAGATTTTGCAATGACTTTACCATTTTTCCTTTACTCTTACGTGAGTTTTGAGGTTTTTGTCTTTTTTGCGGTCCTAACCTCTTAAAAACAGATATCCGTGGAGCTTTATTCTCCTTTTCGTGAAAAATTTGGAATTTACCGGTTATTTGAGAAGATTCATCATCTACAGCAATATATTGGCTACTAACTCTATTGATCTTATGCGGATTGGTGTAGGAGAGGAATAGCCAAGACCAAATTTGGGATTTTCAACAGCATATCCTTTTTCCTTCAACATCTTTTGGGTAGGATTCAACTCATGAAGCATGTCACTAGTGGATTGAGAGGATGAAACATTTAACACCGCAGATTCTTTAAAATCGTATCCAGCCTTAGTAAGAAATTTATAAACAATAGGATCAAAACCTTCTTTGGTTCTTGATTTTGGTATGGTGTCTTGTTCGATTTCAAATTATTTGATTAAAAGGTTAGACCTTTTAAGTGAAAAAGATGATGCCTTCTTTGTATCAAAATGAGCTACCGGAAGAGTCAAACCTTCTAGGGTTTCATGCTGAATTGCAGGTGACTGTCCCTGTTCCATTCTTGACTTGGAAGGCAACGAAAGACAACTGATTCATTGTTTGACAATGAAACATCAGTTTCTTCATGAACTTTCTTTTTTTATTTCGAAATTATCGTTTTCTCCCCTTTTCACTTGGAGATTCGGGGTTCTGGACTTCAACCATAAATAGAGGTTGCTCAGACTTATCCTTCGCATTGTGCCTTTTGATGTAAAATTTGATATCAACGATATACGCTTCCGCTTCAGTGAAAGGATTATCATCGGCTTTCAGACTTCTTACCACCCCATTTTGATAGTACTTGAAACATTGATAAAGAGTTAAAGGTACAACTCCATTTTCATGAATCCAGGGCCGTCTCAACAGTACCTTGTATGTTGTTTTAGTATCTATTAAGTACAACAGTGCTTTGGACGACATGTCATCGATGACTATCTCCAATTTTACTGATCCAAGAGCTCTTTGCCCTCCTTGATTGAATCCTTGAATCATCAGTCGGCTATTGGAGAGTTCATCAACAGGGATGCCAAGTTCATTTAGAGTTTTTAAAGGAAGAATATTGACTACGAAATCTCCATCTATCAAAATTCTATTCACTTTTTGCTCCTTTGCATAACCAGTCACAAACAAAGGATGGTTATGCGGTGTTGACCCAAGTAACAAGTCTTTACTAGTGAAAGTAATATTTGTGACATTCACCTCTTCGTTGCTGGTAGGCGCACGGACTATCTCACAGGGAGATTCGCGAGTATTATCCTTTTGTTCTTCAATATGATCTGCTCACGTTGTATGACTTGTAACTACATCAATATCAAAAAATTCTTTAGGTATGAATTCCTTTAAAGTGACAGGAGTTCGCGATCTTTGCTTGAAGACTCGACCTCCTTGAAGATTAAGACAGCCATTATTTTTCCTTACGTCCTTCCCTTTCCCCTTCTAGATCACCATACTTCTTGTTAAGGTCTTGTTTGCCTTACTAGATGGACAAGATTTTTGTCTCCTTTTTCGCATGACTAGAGTCCATCCTTCATCATCCACATCATACTATAACCCCTTTTCATCTTCATATGCATGTTCTTGAAGGGTTAAAGGAGCACCTTCTTGTTTGACTTCTATAGGATCAAGTGATCCAAATTGAATTGTTGGCGATACAGGTACCATGCCCTTTTTATCCTCCATAGACTGCAGAGGATCAATGGACGTTTGATTTACACTTGCTTTGTCTTCTTCAAGGAGAATTTTTCCTTGTCTCGCCAACTCCATTAATTTGTCTTTGAAGACAAAGTATTTTTGAATGGGATGCCCAACCAATCGATGATACTTCCAATAATTTGGATCCTCAGTGTTCCTGGCCTCATCAGGTCGTTTCATCTCAGAAAACGTGATCAAATTTATACTTAACAGATCGTCAAACATACTAGGGACATCAGAATCGAGGAAAGGGTACTCTTTGTCTTGCATCTCCTTAAGAGTCGATTTTCTCTTTCCTTACTCTTGATGCGCATTGATCTTCCTGTCTTCTCTCCTGACAGTTTTGGGAACAACCTTAAAAGGTGTTATATTGGTAGCCATAGCCTCCTTCTTTTTATTTTTGATCGGTGGCTTGCCCCCTTTCCTCATGTCTTGTCTCTCCTTGGCCTTATGAGGATCAGGAACTGGCGGTTCTTGTCCATCAAGATTAATTTCTAACTTGTGAGCTTTTGTGGATAATTCATCAAACGTTTCTGGTTGCACACCTTGCAAGATGTATCTGAATCCCCAGTGCATATCTTGAATACACATCTCAATCGCGGAAGATTCAGAAATTCGATCTTTACAATTTAAGCTCAGATTCCTCCAACGGTCGATAAAATCAATGACAGGTTTATTCTTCCATTGACGTGTATTAGAGAGTTCAGTCATGCCGACAGTTCTCTTTGTGCTATAAAAGTGACTAAGAAATTCATGCTCTAATTGCTCCCAACTGTCAATGGTTCCAGACTCCAAATCTGTATACCAATCAAAGGCATTACCCTTCAGCGAGCGAACAAATTGCTTAACGAGCAAGTTACCATCAGTGCCAGCATTGTTACAGGTTTCCACGAAATGTGCAATATGTTACTTAGGGTTGCCCTTGCCATCAAATTGTTGAAATTTTGGAGATTGATATCCCGCAGGCATCTTCAAACTTTCCACTCTAGTGGTGTAAGGTCACTATATGACTTGGCACTTCCACCAATCTTGTCCTTGATTGTACCTTCGATAAACTCTTTCAGATTATCAACGTGAATGGTGCCATTGGGAGAGATTGGAAACTCCTTCTTTGTTTGTGGCTTGGCATCCTCTTTTTCATCCTCCCTTGATGATGAGTCACATTCATCTTGCACTTTGGCTTTTTGTTTGGACATACTAAGGCTATTTTCACCTATGTTTTCCACCATAACCATTAGTTTAACTATCTTGGCGTCTTGACCTTGCGCATGCACTACTAACCCTTCGACAATTTTGGCTAGATTCGAAATCTGATTTTCTACAGTGGTGGTGTTGGTCATCATGACGGGCATCACCACAGAGGCAGCTAAACCACTTGGGCTATCGATAAATCCATCATGGACTCCTTTCTTGTTGGGAAGCACCTCAAGGTTTGCTTCTTCAATTGCAACATTCGCCTTAGCCTTCTCTACTAACTTCTTGGCCTTGCTCCTTGTCAGAGGTGCAGTATACTGCATCTCTTGAGTTGTTGGAGTATTCGCAACTGAGCTTTCAGGAGAAAAGTTCACCTTCTTGAACTCCATTGACTTTTGAAACTGATAAGTTGTTGGAAGAAAAGAGATGAGGAGCAAAGATTGTCCCACCGGGCGTGTCAGAAATTTGTATGCACAAATTTTGTTGTCTAAAATAAAAGACAAGAAAACTTGCACAAATATTGAATTTATTGAATTAAATAATAAATAGGTTACAATCTCTGAAAATTCTTGAATCGAAGAATTTAATCCCCTGATTCTTTTCTTCAAATGAGTTCAATCGAATGGTCTAAAAGACTTATTCTTCGATCGAAAGAGTGTTTCCTACAATTTTGGAGTAGAAAACGATTGATTTGATGATGACATCGAACACTTGGAACACTTAAGTCTTCAACACCAATGGCAGGAGAATTTATGTGGCTTGATTTGGGCTTGGATTTGAGGAAGAAACCTCTTGAGAGAATTTGACAGAGTTTCTCCGAAAGTTAGGGATATTTCCTTCTTTCTTTGCCTTGAGAGAAGACCTGTATTTATAGTCGAAATATGTAGGCTAAATTTTCAAGAAAACCCTAAGAACCTTCCTGCGTTTTCGGGTAACTTGTAACTCAAGAAACCCATGGGCTTAAATAGTGGGCCAACCCAAATAGTCCATTGTGAATTAATAAATCAGTTAATTCACTTCAATTTAAATGGACATTACAGATTTAATTTGACTTAATAGCCCATCTAATATTGGCCCAATTTGACGGTCCAAAACATAATGGACTTCTATAATTTAATTTAATTTAATCAAGATCGATTTAATTTAAATAAACCTTAACTAAATAAATTAAATAAATTTTCTTTGTCTACACACACCTTAACCCTCACTTGACCAACAAGGAGAAAGTCTAGCATATGTCTCCATTTTTTTTCAAGTTAACCATCCAATTCAAACATCAGTTCATAGTAAACGAACCTCAATCAAGGACACATTATAGAGGACAAATGGTGCATACACTAAAATACAAAACTATCAACTTTGAACATATATATCAAGCTGCAAGTCACTTCCACTCACTTGAACTACAAGAAAGAAAATTGGACAGCAACTCCCCTATTTTTACTTAATTTTCTGCCAACTCCAAGGCTACAATCTCATAGTATAACAGTCTCAAATCAATCTCACAAATTATAGGAGACAATTGGTACATATTTTAGATAACAAAGACTAACCAAATTCAACATATACTTGATATATAAACAAATATACCCAACCTGGAATTTTGAAACTCTAAGTTGGAAATTTCCACTGACTTCACAAATTCATGATATCTTCCATAAAACTTTCATATTCAACTCATCTATCTAATAAAATGCAACATAAGAAAGAGAAGGAGAGTTTCTTAACTTAATACCTTCAACCCTCAAGGAAAAATACAAAACCAAGGCTGCCTATACAAAATCACTTCACTTCAAGCTTCCTTGTCACCTTGTTGCACCTTTGTTCGAATTAGATTTGTGATTCTTGTTGATTTCTTACTAAATCAAGGCAAGATCAAGATGATTTGTGAAGCTTTCTTCTCTCTAAGGGTCGGCCAAAATAGTAGGAAATGAAGGGAACTTTTAGTGAAAAGAAAGATAAGAATGGAAGAAAGATTTGGTCAAAGTTGGCCTTGATTGCTAACACTTGGCAAACCACCATTTTTCCTCTTATTTTTGTTTCTTCTCCTCTTATTTTTGGTCAAGAATTTCAGCCAACCTAGGAAAAAAAATTAAGGAAGGATAAATGAAAGAAAAATAAGAAAATTAGGGAAAGAAAGTCTTGGTCAAGTGGCGTCTTCGACCGGTAACAAACGACGCGAATCGGTTCAAGCCTATTTCTTTGCCTCTCTTGTACTTTTGTTTTAACTTATGATTCACCAATGTACTCTTAGCACTTTTAATCACATACTTCTTCCTACTTAATATCTGCCAAATTTAATACACACATCTCACCAATTAATCACACTACCACAACGCACCAAAATCCTAACTTACATTAACTTTAAAAGTAAAAGTGAAACTCTTGACTCTATTATTTATTACACCTATTAAGGGAAGTAATTAGTATTAAAGAAATTATAAATTAATTTATTCAAAATAAAAGAGATTTATAAGAAAATATAAACAAATTTTCAAGTACTCACATTTTCTTCCCATAATAACTCTAGTGATGGCTTGCTAAGATTGTACTATATTGTATGCTGAACTTTGTTCGTCAATTTTATTTTTTAAGAAATATAGATTTTTTACCTAACTTTTATAAATCTATATTGATTTAACAATGCTCTTTGTAGCAATGAACTTTCGTAACTTAGAAGGTTAGTTATATGCCAATATTTTATCCTTATAATCAAATATACAAATTTAAAATTTTCTCAATCGTATGCTCCTATTTCCTAATTTTCTTACCCTTATTGGAAAAGGAATAGAAAAAGTCATTTCCTTTTCCTTTCAAGCAAAGAACTCAATTAGATTATTTAGAAATAAAAACTAGGCAGGTTCTTCTATTTGAATAGTCAACTGCCTCAGCATAAGTCCTAAAATAACATATGAAAATGATGTTGAAATTTTCTATTGGGACAAATAGGCAAGGCAAGAGTAAGGGAAACATTCCTGGTATGCATGGGTAAATAAAGCATTCCCTTTATATGATAGAATTGTATTTGTACTTTTTATAATTTTTATTTCTATTTTGTGAAATTAGTGGCCTTAATTGACAAATTGTATTAATTAAACAATTAGCAACTTAATCAGCAAGTCAATTGAGTAATCGATGCAAGTTAGAAATAAGCTAAGTCAGCTAGTTAGTTACATGAAAGAGAGGAACTAATGTGTGGTTTTGCAAGTTGAATTCTATCATGTTGCTTTCAATTTTTCCTTTGTCATCTAAATAGATCAATTTTATTCTCTAGTTCCCAAGTTGCATTCTTCATTCATTATAACTCTTAAATTTGTGAATTACAATTGTTGCTGTCTTTTGCAACAGGACCAAAGCATCCTTAACTTCCAGAAGATGTATGTTAAATGATATAATTTTGCTAGTAATCTTATGGCTCTCCAATATCTAGTATTTTTTTTGTTCATGATTTAGTTTTTTTTTTAAAGAAAAGCCGCTTTATTGAACTAAAAGAAAGTTACATGACAAAAGTGAGGATCGCTACCAAGCTAGCGTATAGCCTTCAGTGGCCTTTTAGAGAACCTAAATCGCCCAACCCCAAGCCTATCTACACCACATAGACCCCGCACCTCAGTGGGCAACGAGTGGAAGGAGGGAAAAAGGCAAAACCGATTAGAGCAACTGCCTAAGGATGCTAGAGAGTCAGCAACGAAGTTCCCTTCCCGATGAGTATGACGATAAGAGTGTACCGCAGCCGAGAGCTGTCGAATCTGACGAAGGCACGATTTAGTTAAGTGGGTAAGTAGTGGAATATGGAATTGTTCTATACCTCTTTATTTGATTTGTGAGTCTACATGTGACTCTTTTGGTTAAAATTGAAGTAGAGTCTCAACATCTCACTTTTCCAGGATTGCATCAAATTTATATCAAGCCAAATTTTCATTTCAATTTAGATGATCCTCTTTAAACAAGAACCTTTTATGAGTTATTCTAGTAGACACTAATTTAGGTGAAATTAAATCATTACTTGAGGGTATTCACGAACTAAGATGCCTATCACAAAATTACAACTCTTAAAATTATTCTCCATAAAGATTAGAAAGTCTTATTGCATACTCAAATAAAATTTTCTAAAGCCTAGCATCAATCAAATTAAAATTATTATGACCATCAAATAATTTGGACATATATTTTATTCACAAGACCCTACTCTCATTCTTAGTTTCTTCAACTTAGTTCAACTCTATTTGATTTTCTCTTGTAGTTTTATGGACGATGGAGAAATTTTGTAACTATCACTGAAATCTCCACTATTTCTTGAAGATGGTTTCTTATTTATTCAAGCTTCCACTATTAAAAATCTCAATTTAGACTATTAGTTATTCTATTATTTCCTAAAAAACAAAATTTCATGGATTTTGTGCTGGAACTATGCCAACGAGATCTCTCTTGGTGTTCTAGTTTTAGTACAAAAATATCAAGTCAAATAGTGGAATAAAATAATCAAAATGGGTTATCCTATGCAAAAAGGTAGTACATCTATAAAAATGTTGGAATTCCTTGTGTAAAAGAGTAAGATTTAGAGCTAAATTGTGGCAGCTACTTGAAAATCATAGTTCAAGAAATAGTTGCAAAAAGCTCTCTCTCAAATTGATTCTAATTCAAATGAAGAAATTGCTATGAGGTTTTGGATCTCATTGAACAAAAGTTAGTATGATGCAATGCTGACTAAACCAAATGTTGTTTAGTGATTGACCCCCTACTATTCTCAAGTGATTAAGTATGTGATAATTCAGATAAGCCCTACCATGGCTACAATGATATATTTTTGTGATATTTGACAAGCATTCTAAAGCACTACAATTATTCCAAGCAAAAGTGATGATTCAAGTGGGTGGATTGTTTATGTTTGTACTATGAATAAAGGAGGAAGAAATGAAGAAGAATGAACTAATTTTTGCTTTGGGAAAATTTTTCTTTTCTTACTTCTTAAAATTTATCTTCATATTGCTTTTCTGTTGTATCAAAGCAGAAGTGCATGCATGTAAAGGACAAATGAACGGACAAATAACTAACTAGGCTAACTTTTTTTCTCAATGACAAAACCAATAAATTATCCAAAACAAAAATGCCAAATAATTGAAATGAAAACCTTCCAAGTTCAATTATTTTCCCTCAAAACAAATTACAAATTACATTTCAAAAATTGGTGTCTACAGTTTGTTGTCTAATCGTACCATTTCTTAGTGCATTTATATTGCATTATTGGCTTATCATTATATTCACGTTTGGAAATTCTTTTATATATAAAACAAAAATATCACACTATAATCCCAAATAAAATTATAGGTGTGTATCACATTATTTTGGTTGCCCTGCTATATATTGGCCCATGGTAAGACTCAAAGTAGTTGCTAGTTTCTCTTCCCTTTCAAGCCAACTGAAGCGAAATTACTAAGGGTGCATTTGATAAAAGTGATATTTGAAATCTAAAATATGAAGTGTGAATCCATTAAGTTGTTGAATTATTAAGTACTAAATCTGATATATTTGAATGCATAAATGATAAGTGAGTAACTTATAACTTATTTTTTGGAGCAAGTTTTGCCTGCAAAATTTATTGCCACTTAATTAATTTAGATACTCAATTTTTGGTTGTCAAACGCATCTAAACATATTAAAATTTGAATCTATTAAATTTAAATACTGAATTGGGTTATCAAACAGGGTATAAATTTGTGGGTAACTTTTCTACTGCTATATATTTAATTATATTATTTACTCCATATTTAGGGCAGCACCCATAAAATCTCCGTGAAGGATTTTAAGGCTTCTACAAGGTTACTAAATGAGTTATCTCACCCCAATTACAAAGTTTTACTTTGTTGGACCTCCTACTTTGAGAACAATTGCTCATCACTTTTGATTTATTGCTGCTGCCTCGCTCTAGATTTCATGGGTTCTCTCTGACTAGGCTTTCAAAGACAAAGCCTTCAATCTTCTTTTGCTATTTTTGAGCATTTTTTGATTGTTTAACTTGATTTTTAAGTTTGGTTAGACGCTCACCGCATTGAGTAGACAAAGATACCCCTCCTTATATTGTCCAATGGTAGGGGGATTTGAATAACAATAGTTGATCTGTCACATAGAGACTAATGGGGATTAAAAATTTTTATTAAAGGACCACTATATTGCAAATTTAAGATGGAGGACTAAAAATGATTTAGTCCAAAAAGTTGGAGGACTATTTGGGGAAACTACTCTAATAATCCACTATGAATCCAAGAAGATTCCTTAAATCCCCTGTCATACCCCAAGCAAGGACACAACAATCACCACACACTCTTGGGATTACCCTTCAAGAGTGTAAGGCTGAATATTTACCTGTGCAACCAAAAATGTCTTGCACAATTCGGTATAAAGCATCTATACCCCAATTAAAATAATAACACAATAATCTGCCCAACTTGGTATAAATATCCAACGCCCGAAGAATTTGTTCACCAAAATTCATTAAAATAATATGTCTAAAAAAAATTTCAAACCTCCAACAATAAAAAAAATCCAAAAAAATAACACTACACCCCAACATTACATTTAAATAACTCTAGCAAAGTGCAATTCAAAAGTACTCATGAATAATACTATTTCCTAGGAATTAGGAATTACATTTACTTCAATCACTACTAATCTAGATAAACTAGAATAAATAATTAAAATGCTTATATGCTACTCCATTCAACTCTAGTACATCTAACGAATTACTCCTAGAAATCTAAAAAAAATGTGAAAAACGTGGGATGAGCTCATAGCTCAGGAAGCAACCAAACCCCTAACCAGTTAGATCAAGTAGTATACACCTAGTATATTAAAATAATACATAGACCAAATTTAGCAAACGAATACCACAATAATTAGCTAAACACACAACAATAGTCCAACTAACAATTCCTCCAACAAAAACCACTGGCAACATTGGTTACGAGTCAATCTTAACCCCCTAACTTGGGTCATGGGTTGGACTTCACCCCTCCAACTTGGGTTACGACTATACACTTAACCGTAATATAGTTCAGTTGCCATAGCCAATTTCGGAAAGACCCATACTCAACTTAAACAACATACACAATTCAACAATTACCAATTAATCAACCAACCACAAAATACATGTTACAACTCCAAATAAGTCATAAAATCAATAATTCCATACTTGATCCATTTTAGGAAAAACACAAGTAAAAATATATTTTATAGAGTACATAATATTCAAAATTCCAAATAGCAGCTTTAGTAAATATAATTTATACGCTTAAGAAAAGACTGGTTAGGAATAGGGCCACTTACCTCATATTCCTAAGCATAAAGAAATCTCCAAAAAATTCCAATTAATCGTCTCCGATCTATATATTTCATGAATAAAGATGCTACATCAAGAAATGGATTGACCAATTAGAACACTAATTTGTAGCTATGCTGATACCATTACTAGTCATGACTCAAATCCCTCAAATTACGAATTCATTCATTGTTTAACTAAATCTCAAGTTGCCAGAAGTATTGCCAGACCATTCATCCCTCGGTCCTAACAATCATGTGTAAGAGATAATATGATTGTCTTGGACAATCATTATTCCTTGATTAACTGACGTACCATCAATCTAATGATAACCAAATATAAGTCTATACAAATGTTTGGAAGCCATGGTATGCAATTAATCAGCCTAAATTTCAAGTCTTCTATCAAAGTACCATATGTATTGCTTTCACGCGATTATAAGGCTCATGATTTCTATATTGTTTTTCTCTATGTAACTTAAATTGAAAGGTGGATTGAATACTTACCCCAATTCAGGTTAGAATCTCCCAAAGAATTAGTGTGCGTCACCTCTCTTGACTCGACAAACCATCGCGTCTTCTTAAGATTCATTTGAATCTACTTGAGAATTGTCGTCTATTTTATTTTATTGGTTTAGAGAACATATCAACAAAGAAAATTAGGTATTCTCTGTGATTTAATAATATGAGTCATATTAAAAGTCTTAAAATAACCTCTAAAGGATACATTTAATAACTAAATAAATTGTAGTAATCTTTAAAACTATTGGAAGGTAGATAAAACTAAAAAAATTCACAGGCCTTACATCCGACCACCCTTAAAGGAGAGTTTAGTCCTCTAAACTTTACAAACCCGTTTCATCAAAGAGTTGCAGATATTTCTTTTTCATCTTCTCCTGAAAGCTCCCACGTTGCTTCCCTCTCAGTGTGATTACTTCATTACATTTTTACATATGGAATAATACAATGTTGAAGTAATTGTTGTTTCCTATCTACAATTCTCATTGGCTGCCCATCATAAGTTAAGTCTTCTCTCAACTGTGGTGGTATATTTTCCACTACATTGCTAGGGTCAAAGATATATTTGCATAACATGGACACATGAAACACATTTTGGACTCTAGTTAACACTAGTGGTAGTGCCAATCGATAATGAACTTCTCCCATCCTTTTCAAAATCTCAAATAGACCTATGATGACCCCACCTCCCCATAGGGCATACCCAAGAGTTTGGCGAATCGCCTGCCCAACTCCCGCTAGAACTCATTACAATAAATTCTCAAAATAACCTTTCAAGTCTCTAAATTTAACATCAGAGTTCTACAATTCAACCAAAATTCAAACTTATTTACAAACCAAAAGTGAAACGTAAGATATACCACGAAATATCAAAATACAATCTGTCTGCCAAAATTACATGTGCAAGAGAATCATTACACTCTAATTCAAGTTTATTCGCTACGAATCTCAACTCCTGTAAGAAAAACAACTAATAGGATGAGTTTACGCCCAATGAAGTTCCAAGACAATATGTAAACGAAGTAGAAAGTTGGCAGTTATATACATCACAATCTCAAAGCAAGTAGACATTCACAAGACAAGTCATTCACATTTCAAGTAAATAAGTTGGATAAGCGATTAAGACTTTCACACATAAGGATACAGTATGCTCTCAGGAGCAAGTTCACAATAGCTTGTCCGAGATTCGTTGACACTCCGTCAACCATAACATACAGTGACAATATCCAGTAGAACTCTGCTTCACTCCAGTTTCCGTCCACCGTTCATCCTCCTATCAAGCCCGCACTCCAAACACGATAAATAGTAGAGGTAATAGTCGAGTACACTAAATCCAAAGGACGCATCCAGTGGATAAAACAATAAACACTACCCATGATTCGTCAATCTCCTTGACCAAGCCCTTGCTGGCTCGATTCGACTAACTAACCAATGGGATTTGGGATCCTAGGCACTTCACTTGCATTTCAAGTGAATTACTCAGTGGAGTCATGATAAACACTTGTAAAACACTTGAGTGTTGCATTTCAAGTCCCTCAATATAGTTGATGGGATAACATACCCAAACGACTTCAAGTCAAGCACATATATATCATTTCACATGTAAACAATAGAATAGTGATCCAGTCAAATTAGGTCGAATGCGATAAAGTACATGCTCACCTAGCCAATATCAATTCAAGAGAGCTAGCATTCCAACCAATCGATAATCTTATCAAAACAGCATTCATATCAAGTACAAGTCAAACCATGCCATTGAAACACTCACCAAATCAAATGGACAGTCACATCTTGGTTTCGAGATTTCCTTCTAACTCACCACCAACTCCTGATACATACCCAAGCTACAAGTACACTTATCACCTTGATTAAAACAAGTAAAAGACACATAAAACTCTAGTTTTAAAAGTTACCAAACATGTAGGTTAAAAGGTATAGAGTCTTGCAACCAAATGCATGAAATAAGGTTGGAAACCTTGTCCTTACTCTTGGGTTTTTTCATACAATTCTCTCACCATGATTACTTCAAGTTTCTCCAAAAACCAATGAATCGACTCATGCATGCCATGTTTAAAGCATTAAAGGTTTAACAAGCCAAAAGGTATAAGTTCGCAGCCAACATTTTAGAGTTAAAACTCAAAGAAAATGGTAGCTACATATTCTCGATTTAAGCAAGAATTTTTTTCTGTAAAATAGCATCCATTTGTCGAAAGCAAGGTCGAAATTTAACCATGGTTCATGGCTGGAAGTTTTCCTCCATAACAAGTTACATGTAAGTGGATTGCTAACCAAAAACTCAACTTCCTTTCATGGTTGAAGCATAAATCATGCAATGCCTCAGAGTGTGACTATAAGGCATGAATCTCTTTGAAAACTTCAACAAAAATGGAAGTTACAAGCTGGAAAACACAGCTTCCACCCTACGATTTAGGCAAGATTATTCCAGCAAGTGTTTGCTCACTTTCAACCATAAATCACACACAAGCAAGCTCATAATACACAGACAAGTGCGAATCCAACATTTCTAGCCAAGTTTATACCAAAATATCCATTCAAAGTCCAAAAAATTTCTATCAGTTAAGCTAGCAAATGGTATAACAGTCAGGGTAAGCATAAAATACAGGGCAAAATCAAAGATTATAGGGTATCCTTGACCAACACTTCACAATTTTCAGTTCACAAAACAAAATACTCATGTCTTTCTTCCAATCAGTTACAAGCTGGAAACTTTCCTGCAGAGCACCTCTAAGTTCTCATTTTAATGTCCAACCTTCGCTTTCTTTAGAATATAACACATGAAACAACATATAAACATCTAGCAAGGTATATAACATGGGTCCTAGTAAGGAGTTCATCAACAAGTCAAGATGAAAGTTGAAAATTTCAGCTTTTATACAATGGGTAAATCTGAAAAATTTTCAGCAAAATCAATGAGCATGCACCTATGATTCAACCATATAAACATACCAACTTCTATATACACAGTTGTCATGATATAAAACATGAATCTAGCAAAAATTCACTCAAAATTCAAAGTAAAAACTAACATTTCCAGCTTTATGCAATCGATCAAGAACTTGGAAAAATCCCAGCAAAGCAATGAGCATGGACCAACATTTTAGCCATAAAATCCACCTTGTTAAATAAATCAATGAAGTAAATAATGTATAAAGGGAGTTCCTAACTTAAACCAACAAACATTTGAGTTTAAAGCTGAAACTTTGGGTTCAAGTTGAAACTTTCAGTTCTACTCTAATCAGTCCACATTCATTAACCTTAACAGAATTTCCAGTAAAGTTTCTTCACAAATCAAGTCTTACTCCTCATAAAGGTAAACAATACGGTACGTGCAGGTCATAGGAAGAGAAATGGGAGATATATACGTTACATTTAAACAAATTCCGTCAAGATTTCTTGGGAGAAAGAAACCAAACTTGCAACTTCACTCCATCGGTTTCACAGAAGTTATTTCAGCTTTGTTGCTACCAATTTTCTCACATCTAAGCCAACAACTTCCTACCAAAATCAAATACAACATGCTATATATCATACCAAATAAGAAATATAACATTTATAGCATGACTTCCTAGTGGAAACTCCTCAAAAGGTCAAAATAAGATGCTGTAAATTGAGCTCATGTCCCCCTCGGCCAAATCTGGAAATTTTCAGCATACAAATCAACTTCTAATGAGATTACTTGGCTAGAACTAATATGCATCAATCATCTTGGTGTGTCTTGAGAAAAATGGAAGGTTTGGCTAGCATGTTTACCTCTGACCTTGCAAGAATGAAAGCTGGAATGAAAATTATAGCTTCACCTTCTTCTCTCTCAGTTCCCACGGTTTTTGAGCTCGAAATTTTTGCCTTTCTTCCCCAATTCTCTTAGCTAGCATGAGTTGCAAGTTTCTTGTTTCTTGATTGATGCTCAAGATTGAAGAAAAGGAAAAGAAGGATGGCTGGAGTTTCCTTTGGGTTTCCCTCGGTTCTTGCTCTCTCAGCTAGAAGAAGGAAGGGAAAGGAGCTCTCCATCTCATTTCTCTCTTTCTCTCGGTTCACAATGGAGACAAAGAAGGCAAGACTCAAGCTTTCTCTCAGCTACAAATAGAACAAGAAAGTCTGGTTTTCTCATTCTTTCTCTCTAGTTTTCTCTCAGTTGGAATGGAACAAGCCTAAGAAGCTTTCTCTCTCTTTTTTTTTCTCAGTTGAAAATGGAAGTAAGGAGCAAAACTAAAGAAAATATCTTGTCAAAATGTTGCCATTATGGTCAAAATTTTTGGTCAAAATGTTTTGTGGTTTGAGCAAGATATCTTACATTTGAAACACACTCACCCACTTGTCACTCATACATGAATCAAGAGTTTAATCTAAAAATTACCCCACATCTCTCTATTATCATGTTATGACCCAACTAATCTCTCATTCTAGTTGGTATTAAGTCCTATTGGGTTTGATCCAACACTAATTGAGGGTGCATTCAAGTCGTTCAATCACATGAAACAAGAAAACATGGAAATTAAATAATAACATGCAAATTGCAACACATTCAAATTCTAGATGAAAACATAGATGACAAAAATAATTTTCGAGCTCTCACAGGACCCATGTGCCATGGACTTAATTTTCCCAGAATACCAAATCTCATCACCCTTCTTGTAAGAGAAACTTTTAAAAATACATGATCATCAATCTCAAATTCTAGCTTATATCTGCATAGCTTTTCTGTCTACTTTGTGCTGTATGAAGTCTCTCTTATACTATACGAAGTCTTTCCAATAAGCTGTTGCACCATATCAGGTCCTGTTAACCTTTCTTCACCAACATCAAACTAGCATAAAGGAGTTCTACACATTTTCCCATAAAATGCTTCATAAGGAGCCATCTGGATGCTTTCATGGTAATTATTGTTGTAAGCAAACTCAACTAACGGTAAATGCTCTCCCAGTTACCCTTAAAATCAAGAACACAAGCTCTAAGCATAACTTCAAGGAACTGAATGGTTCTTTCTAATTGGTCATCTATTTGTGGGTGAAAAGTTGTAGTATAAAAATTTAATTAGGTACCCAAGACTCTATGTAAGCTTTTCCAGAATTCAAAAACAAATTGAGTATCCCTATATGACACAATAGTAACAAGAACTCCATGTAATCGAATAATTTCAACAACATACAATTTTGCTAACTTCTCACAACCCATACCCGGCTAAACCGGTAAAAAGTGAGCTGACATTGTTAATCTGTTTACAATTACCCATATATCGTCATGACCACTAACTATACAAGGCAACTCTTTCATAAAATCCATAGTGATGTGCTTCCATTTCCATTCAAGAATAAGGAGTGACCTTAACTTTCTAACTGGCATCTAATGTTCTGTCTTGACTTGTTGGCATGTCAAACATTGAGCTACATACCTAGCAATTTCTCTCTTCATATTTTGCCACCAAAAAATCTCTTTCAAATCTTGATACATTTTTTTACCACCGGGATGAATTGAGTAACCAGCATTATGAGCTTCTTGAAAGATTTCTTTCTTGAACTAGACGTCATTTGGCACACAAACTCTACTATTAAATCGCAAAGATCCATCTTCATGAATGTTAAAAACTAATGGCTAACCACTTTCAATCTGACCTTTGATTTTTTGCAACCACGAATCATTGGCTTGAACCATCTTAATTCTATCAAGAATGTGGGTTGAACCCTCTAGTTAGCTAAATAAGAATAGTTTTCTGTACACCTCACATCCACTTGTAACTTCTCCAAATCTTTCAATATGTAACCCTATGAAGTAATTAAAGCTTGCTATATTACTTGAGTATTTTCAGCTCAAGGCATCAACAACAATATTGGCTTTTTCAAGATAATAATTAATTATCAGATCATAATCTTTTAATAACTTTATCCATCTACTCTGTCTCATATTTAATTCTTTTTGAGTGAAAAGATATTTTAGACTCTTATGGTCTGTAAAAATTTCACATTTTATACCATATAGATAGTGCCTCCAAATTTTCAGCATGAATACAACAGCTGCCAACTCTAGGTTATGCGTAGGGTAATTTTGTTTGTAGGCTTCAATTGATGAGAGGTATAAGCTATGACTTTATCATTTTGCATTAATACACAACCCAGACCTTTCTTGGAAGCATCACTGTAAATAGTAAAATTCTCACTGCTATAAGGAATAGTAAGAACAGGAGCTAACACCAATCTTCTTTTCAAATCTTGGAAGCTATATTCACATTCTTTAGTCCATTCAAATTTCACTCCCTTGCGAATTAGGTAAGTTAAAGGTGTAGCTATACAAGAAGACTCTTCAATAAATCTCCTACAATAACCTGCCAACCCTAAAAAACTCCGAACTTCTATGACTGTAGTTTGTGTTCCCCATTCCACAACTGCTTCTATCTTCTTTGGATCTACCTTCTCATCAATCACATGTCACAGGAAAGCTACTCTATTCAACCAAAACTCACATTTGTTGAATTTTGCATACAGTTTCTTCTCTCTTAAGGTCTCCAAAACTCATCTCAAATACTCCTTGTGTTTTTGTTTACTTTTTGAGTATATCAAGATGTCATTAATGAAGACAATGACAAATTTATCCAAAAATGGCTTGAACACACAATTCATCAAATCAATGAAAGCTGCTGGTGCATTTGTGAGCCCAAAAGGCATCGCCAAAAATTCATAGTGGCCATACCTAGTTCTAAAAGCTATTTTTGAGATATTCTCTGGCTTTATCCTCATCTGATAGTAGCTGGATTTAAGATCAATTTTAGTGAAATATTTAGCACCCTTCAATTGATCAAACAAATCATCAATGTTTGGTAGAGGATAATTGTCTTTCACCATTACTTTGTTCAACTCACGATAGTCAATACAAAGTTTAAGCCTGCCATTCTTCTCCTTTATAAAAAGAACGGGAGCACCCAAAGGTGATACACTTGACTTGATGAATCTGAGATCCAATAATTCTTGCAATTACTCTTTCAGCCATTTCAACTCAACTGGAGCCATACGGTATGAAGTTTTGGAGATAGGACCTGTATCTGGCAACAAATCTATAGTGAACTCTACCTCTCTCTTTGGAGGAAGTCCATGTAGTTTATCAAGAAATACATCAAGATAATCTCTGACAATAGGAATATTAGCCAATCACAATTCACCCTCTTTGGTACCAACAATGGCAGCTAGATAACTACTATAACCTTTTCTTAACATTTTTTGGCCTAAATAGCAAAGATAAGACAAGTAGGGAACTTTGCCCTACTACTCATAAAGTGGAAGGCAAGCTATCTAGAGATATTAAAATTTACAATCTTTTTATGACAATCAAGATTGGCATAATTAGTAGATAACTAGTCCATCCCAATTATCACATCAAATCCCCTCATATCAATCAAATTTAAATTAGCAGGAAATTCATTATCACCTACTTTCACCATACAGGATTTACAAACAAAACTCCCAATCAAAGTAAGACCAAGAGGAGAATTAAGATACAAGTTAGCTTCTAAAGACACATATGGCAAGTTCAAATTCTTAGCATTGGAATGAGACAAAAGAATGAGTAGCATTCGAATCAAATAACACATACGCATAAGCAGATGAAACCGATAGTGTACCTGTCATGATCTCATTAGAGGTCTCAGCATCCTACTGAGCGAGGGCATAAACTCGTGCCTAAGTCTTACGCTTCTGATTCCCTATCTGACTCTGCCCAATAGAATTCACCTGATTCCCTTGTGATGACTGCACAATCTGAGAAAAACTTTTCTCTTATTAGGGCAGAAGGCAACGATATGACCCTATTGTCCACAGTCAAAATATGCTCTGTTATGCCAAGGACAATCTTTTTCTGCACGAGGCCGACCACACCTAGTGCAGTGAATACTTTCCCCTTAGTGACATCTTGCTGTGTGATGTCCTAATTTTCCGTAAGTGAAGCAAGCTTTAGTTTTTCTTGGGCAATGAATGTGGTTTCTTACACTGATTACACCAATCACCTCTTCTTTGCTGGTGCTTGGTCTGCCCCTCATTTCAATTTTTTGGGAAATTTCCTTTCTTGGCTTACTTATTTGAACTTTGATTCAGCTGAGTGGCAAAAGTTCTAACCCTTTTCTCTGAAATTTTGGGCTACCCAGCACTTAGCTCAGCCTCAACTTCCAAAGCTCTAGTCAAGCTTGCTGCATAAGTAATCAAGCCATTTGCAACTAAAAGCATCCTTATCTCATCTTCCAGCCCTTCCTAAATTTGTTTTGCCCTTTTTGCTTCAATGTTCACCAAATCAGGAGCATAACAAGAGAGGTTAGTTAATTCAGTCACATATTGGCTAATGGTCATCTCCTGTTGTTTCAGCTTTATGTATTCTATCTCTTTTTGGTCTCGCACGCTTTCTGGGAAATACTTCTCATTAAAGTGGCCTAAGAATTGATCCTATGTCATTGATGGACTACCTGTTGGTTGCATATATTAGACGATTCTCCACCAATAGTTTGTCTCACTCTTAAACTTATAAGTGGAAAGGAAACTTTTTGTTGATCAGTTAAATTCAATCTCTGAAAGATTTTCTCTATCCTAGCTATCCATTTTTCAGCCAATGAGATATCAGGAGACCTATCAAAAGAAGGTGGATTAGCCTCATTAAACTACTTAAAAGCAAAATCACCAGGATTCTGACGTTGTTGAATTGCTGCTAGATTCTGTCAAGTTTGGACCTTAACATCACTACCTTGCTGCCGAGGCTATGCATTGCCACCAGCATTATTTGGATTCCGTGCTCTTAGATGAGCTCTTGGTGGCATTTCCTATATTAGTAGGGTTAACATTTCAAACCAAAAGAACCACAATATAGATTAGAAATACTTAATAATTCCATCGAGAGCATCAGAATAAGCAACAAATTATATGCACTTAATTTAGCCATGCGCAATTGTCACCCCACAAATATTTTCAAATAAGTAAACCTAAGAAATAACAATCTATATCCAAGGACCTTAATTAAGGCTTTGATACCACTATAATTGTTATGCCTCAAACAAGGACACAACAACCACCACATACACTTGGGGTTACACTTCAAGTGTGTAAGGTTGAATATTTATCTATACAATCAAAAATGTCTTGCACAATTCGGTTTAGAGTATCTATACCCCCATTAAAATAATAACACAATAATCTGCCCAACTTTGCATAAATATCCAACTACTGAAAAATTTGTTCACCAAAATTTATGAAAATGATATGTTTAAAAAAAATTAAACCTCTAACAATTAAAAAAATTTCAAAAGAATAACACTACTTACATTTAAACAACTCTAACAAAATCCAATTCATAAGTACTCATGAATAATTGACTCTATTTGGATTCTCTATTTTTTGAACAATTAGTTTTTTAAATATAATGTTACAATAATACACAAATAAAAACAATTCCAAAAACATCACATCTATACAATATATCAAAATCAATTTCAATATATAAAAAAATTTAAAAATAAATTTACAACATCTTTTTCTTCCATCTATCACTATCATTTACCACCACCACCACCATACTCTTCTTCCTCTTCTCTCTCTTTCTTCCTCCTCCTTACACTCTTTCCTTCTTGCCTTTCTCTCCCCTTCTCCCTCCCCCTTCCCCTTCCCTTCCCTTCCCTTCCCCGCCACACCTCTCTCTCCCCTGATCTGGCCTTGATCAAATAGAGACCTTTAGTTGGGACTAGAAGCCATGATCTGGTCATGGTCAGATCGCGACCATTTGGTCGTGCTAGATCTAAGGAAGGAAGGAAGGGGCAAGGTGTGGCAGGGAAGGATAAGGAATGAGGAGAGAGGAAAGGAAGGAGGAAAGAGAGGGAGGAAGAGAGAGGGGTGGTGGTGGTGATAGGTGGTGGATGGTGAATGGTAGTGTTAATTTTTAAAAAATATCATAAAAATTTTTATACTTTAAAAATATATGAAAATATATCCCAAAAACACCTCCAAAAACATCACCAAAAACATCTACAGTTGACTGCGTTTGAATTAGTTGTTTTTGAGGTTATTTTTAAAAAAACATTACTGTACCAGTCATTAAAAAACAGACGATGTGATTTGGATTGTCGTATGTGAAAAACTCATAGTTTTTTTAAAAAAAACCTTCGCTTCGATTTCTCTGTATTTGAAAAATCGCTACTACGACAAAAAATTTTTCATCTGCAATCAGTTGTCAAACTATTTATGGCTATTTTTTTTCATTTGACATACATCACAAACCCAAGGCATTTTATGGCTAATCATTGGAACAAGGGTGCACATGGTCAAATTGTGCATTGTATCACTTTTGACAACAGATTGTCAAAACGCGTATACTAATGCCACTCCCGTTAACATTTCTATATTGAAGTGTAGGACCTAGCACCCAGTGCTGAAACCAATTCCAATAATTTAACACAATTCGACCTTACACTAAGGTTCCAATTCAAGTACATTTTCACAAACTTAGGTACTACAGCATGGACTTTTTAGCTACACTTGTACAATTCTGTGGCAATTGTCCATCTTCCCATGTCCACTTCTATTGAATAAGGAAAAAATAACATGGTCTGCTCCATGGACTTTACCCAGTCCATCTCGTAGCGATCAAGATACATATGATTGGCAATTGCCGGCCAATTTTCGTTCCAATCAATAATTCCTTGTAGGGACATATCAACTGGCTAAGGAGCATGGACTTGGTTCCCCTCCTCGAAACTATCTTAATCGACTCTGTCGACATATCTTTCCTCGAAATATTGAGCGTTTGGTACCTGATCTTACATGAAATTATGCAACGTACAATAGTTAAGGAAAATATTATTCTATGTGGCCATCAAGTAATTCTGCATTAGCCCCTTAAGTATTGGGAAGCACTTCTTCAGAACTCCGAATGTCCGTTCTATAATGCTCCTAACTGATGCATGCTGCTTTTTGAACAGGCTTTTGTTGCATGCTCCTGTGCCAATCCCCGAGCACCTCAAAATGGAGCCATGAATCCGAGCATATTTGTATATGCAGTGTCTACCACATAACACTTACCTTCACACTATCAATTCATTCAAGACCAACAATTTTTAAATCCACAAAAAAATATGATTTGCTTTCCCAACTCTAATACTAAAGCATTGCATTTTCGAGTTTTATTTGCATTTTTGGGATTCAAATTCAGGTCCCCTTTTCCATCAACCACCGGACCTCATTCATGGTAAGATATTTTGGGAACATACCTGCTAGTGGCATAGGAAATGTTGCATTTTGGTCAACTAAGGTGCTTTGTAGTACCCACGAATCATGCGCACTGCTCTCCCAGCTTACCCGGACATAGACAAACCTTATGTCATGGTTGTAGGCCACTAACACATTTTGAGATAAGTTGTTGTATCTATTTTGATATCACTCTCTATCTCTTGCATTGCACCAGGCCGAGATGTGAGTACCATCTAATGCCTCGACACAATCCTATTTCAAATTAAGAAATTACAAATAGTATATGAACAAACTTATATTATTCATTGCTGAGAACAAGGTTACCTTAAACCACGGCTAATACTTCCTCCTATTCATAATCCGGGGATGAATTGCATAGAAATTCCTCGACTACCGTTTCTAGGGAATCTTGAAAGTGTTTGGCCAAAATCTAATATCACTTATCATGACTTAGGCACACAATGGCAATGACAATTGAATCATGAATACCAACCCTCTATGTAGGATGTAGTTGCCAATAACCTCGCTATATCAATATATCATATAAGGCCAGGAACTGTGGAACCTCTATGCGCATTTTCTATAATATCCTATCCTTGAGGCCATTTATGAGCTCGATTACCCATTGCTTGCCGCTTAAAGCATTGCCTTGAATCCTTCGTCTCCCCAGACCGCTGGAATTAGGGTCAAATAAAGCCAACAATAGTATCACAAATAGAACATATGCCAACACAACATCATCATTGCCGCTCTTATCTTGTCTATCAAACCCCAACAAGTTAATGAAATTATTCATTTAGTATCCACAAGATCCCACCTAGATAGAAAGAAATTGCCTCAAAGGAAAGCAAAAAAGGAAATGTGCCAATCATATGCCATATGTGTAATATTGAGCTCGAATAAAATCGATTGTGCATATATTTTGGTGCATTTGCATTTAAAGATACTTTTAATAACACAGATGGCCAAATGGTGCTAGAAAAAATTCGAAAAAAATGAAGTACAACTGATCGTCATAATAAATAACCAATCCAATCGAGCAAAAACAATGCAAATCGAAAAAGAA
Source organism: Coffea humblotiana (assembly GCA_023065735.1). Lineage (NCBI taxonomy): Eukaryota > Viridiplantae > Streptophyta > Magnoliopsida > Gentianales > Rubiaceae > Coffea > Coffea humblotiana. The sequence continues at coordinate 32,052,196 of CM041209.1, read as the reverse complement.
TCTTCAAATACAAATAACTGACAACTACAATAACTCGAAAAATAACAAGGTAGAGTAAATAACCATTGCTCAGTGTGCATGTTCCAATTCTACCAAGCATTCTAAAAAGCAGCGTGTTATATAGGAACTATAAACCATCAAGGTATCAATGCAATCCTACAAATCTTTATTTGACTGGGGAGATAGACATCCTCGAAGTCGGGCAAACTCAAGTTGATCCTTATCAGATTTGGCGATGAACCAAATGGCACACTCCTCTGGATCTTGTAAGATATCGGTCACTTTGACATAAACTTTTCATGGGAAGCTCAAAGGAGATAGATGCTGGAGGACAACTTCACAGGCGAACCGTGCATCTGTACGAGGAGGAGCATTTTTGGAAGGGGAACTCACCGACATTGTAAACATATTTCAAGGCAATGTGACTATTTACTCAGTTAGTCAAATCCATAGTCCTAAAGTAATAAAGCAAAAGGTTAAATGTATGCTCCCATTTACAGCCATACGTGCTACAGGTTAGTCCACCTGGCATCGTCCTGCACGAAGGTGTATTCCTCATTATCGCAGCCCATACCAGTGCCTCTCCTCTCAAACGTCATGTACAATTTAGTGAGATTCTTTAAAGCATAGTATTTACTTCGGATTGTGTCCTTGCAGAAGAAGATCCTGTAAAAACCATTCAGGCGCTTCTAAATTTCAGCAACAACATAGCTCGAGATGTTGTGGGGGGATAATCTCGCCATTTATGTGCATGTTGATAAGATCTTAGACAAAAACAATTTCGTGCCCCTTACTGAAGTGCGAATGCTCCATATACAGCTTTCTCGATTTAGACATCTTAATTGGGAGAATGAATTGCATTTCAAAGTTTAAAATATGAAATACAGAAAAACACATACCAATATTTGGAATAAAGTAGTAGACAGGAGGGAAAAGTTTACCTTGAAGTAATTGGTAATGCATAATTTTAGATCATTTTCCCCCTAATCGGATTGTGTAGTACAAGAACTCAGTAAACTGGTTTCTCTTAAGGCTGTGAGCATAGTCAAAGTAGAATAACTATGACTATGTTCCCCTAAACCAAGAATAAGTTTTGAAGCAATGCACTATATCATACCCTTTGAAGCACGCCTTGTAACAGGCAGCATGTAGTTATGTCGAGCTTCTGCAACTCTGCTTCGATTCGAATGAAATGTAAGCCCATTCATGTGATAGTGTGGAAAGAAAACCAAAAAGGAAGGAAAAAATGACTAGTAACGGTATATATGTGCTCCAATTACTATATAGATAAGAGAGATTCGACTTGAGGGTATAAATAACATTGGCAATAGTAAAAGCCTATTGAAATGCAAAATTGGTCTTGGAATAAAACAAGCTAGATTGTTGAATGGAATGTTTCAGTTTATTCTTGTGGATGTGATATTGTTAAGAGTGTAATAGTCATAAACGTTTGAACAAATATATGGTTAGCGGTCCTTTCCTCAAGTTTTATTTGCGTGAAACATTAAAAACACCTCTAAGAATCCCAAATATATTGCAGGGCCTTATGAACAAACTTCGCATTCTACATGTATGTTGTGATTCATTTCAATGGAAAATATGACAGCCGAAAATTTTTCTCTATAAACTATGAATTTATAAATTGATCATCTCAAATTTTGCAACTCAGCTCATGTCACTATTAAGCGCATTGCGGGAATTTCCCAAAGAATTACTAGGTCAAATATGAAGCTAGAAGCAATAACAATAAGTTTTCCCCCAGAAGAGGTACATGCAACAAATTGGCCATCGAAGATCATGCATTTTTAATATAGGAGAACAAGTGAAATGAAATAAGAGAACAAATGTAATACTTGATAGTGCAGCATAAGGTGTTGTACTACCATTGCCGCCTACTATATCGCACTGTCCTCACCGATAGCAGACTATGGTTACTGATGATACGGATTAGGGTCCCTGGCAGGAGTTGAGAAAGTTGGTCGACCAATGCTTCCCACCTATCACAAGCTGCTGCCATTGCTGCTAGTGCTGATGGTAGTTGAATTCACGCCGAGCAACTCGAGAACCAAATGGCAGCCGTACACTATCCTTCCAAAAAACCCGAACTTGCTATTGATATTTTGTAGATCTAAACCCTTATAGCCTCTTTTCAAGCACCAGAACTAGAACGTCAAACCCGAGATTAGGGGGAAGAGGCTGAATGGAACCTATTAAAGAGATGCGGAACTTTGCAGGTCTGCAATTCGGTGGCTTGAACTCAACTTGGAAGACAATTCCCCTCTTCAAAAGCTCTATGCCACTTCAGCTTTGGAGGCACTATGCAACGCTTGGTTCGGGGGGAGCTATTGGAAGACGAATTGGATAATTAGCTGTGTGAACAATGTCTGATTTCTCTTGTCTCGAGTGGCACCGAAGCAGGGGAAGTGTGTGCAAAGGGTTTCCAAGGACAAGGGATTCGATTGGACAAACAAATGAAGGAACATTGGGTCAAAAAATGGGCTAATGGTGTTTGTAAGCAGAAAATACAGCGTATAAAAAAATCGGTACTGTGCACTTACCTATTTTCCCTCTGCTTGGACGTGCTTTGTCAAATACATATACAATTATTCATATATTTCTCATATCTAAACGGAGCCAAAGTTTTATGTATATATAGCTATAGTAAAATATTTCAAAAACACCTCCAAAAACAACTAATCTAAACAGAGCCACTATTTCTTAAGCAATAGGAATTACATTTATTTCAACCACTACTAATCTAAATAAGCTGGAATAAATAATTAAAATGCTTATATGTTGTTCTACTTAACTCTAGCGCATCCAACGAATTACTCTTGGAAATCTGAAAAGCAAAATGTGAAAAACGTGGGATAAGCTCACAGCTCAGTAAGCAATCAAACCTTTGACCAATTGGATCAAGTACTACACACCTAGTATGTTAAAATAATACATAGACCAAAGTTGCAATTTAACAAATGAATACAACAATAATTAACTAAGCACACAACAATAGTTCAACTAATAATTCATCCAAAAAAACCACTAGCAACCTGAGTTACGAGTCAAACTTAACATCCTTGACTTGGATCACGGGTTGGAATTCACCCGTCCAACTTGGGTCACAACTAGACAATTAACCCCGGTATAGCTCGGTTGCCAAAGCCAGTTCCAGAATGGCCCATACTCAAGTTAACCAATACACAACTCAACAATCACCAATTAATTAACCAACCACAAAATACATGTTACAACAAAAAAAAACCATAGGAATTGACAACTCCAAATAAGTCATACAATCAATAATTACATACTTGATCCATTTTCAAGAAAAACATAGGTAAAAATATATTTTATAGAGGACATAATCCAATAACAACTTTAGAAAAAATAATTCATACATTTAAAAAAACACTGGTTAGGAATAGGGCCACTTACCTCTTATTCCTAAACACAAAGAAATCTCCAAAAAACTTCAATTGATCAACTCCGACCTATATATTTCATGAATAAAGATTTTACATCAAGAAACGGATTGGCCAATTAGAACACTTATCTGTAGCTATGCTTATACCATTACTAGTGATTACTCAAATCCTTCAAATTGCGAATTCATTCACTGTTTAACTAAATTTCAAGTTGCCAAAGGTATTGCCAGACCATCCATCTCTCAGTCCTAACTGATGTGAACTCAACCCAGCAAGAACCTGTCTTGAAGAACCAAATCGATCAAGCAGCGGAAAGATCTATTTTGATCAGATTATGGCCAAAATTGGATGGATTCGAATCCAATTAAGGACCACTCGAGATTAATTAGAGGGTAGTGTGACGGCACAATTCAACGCAATCTTGAATTGATAAATCAATTGAAAACTTAAAAATCCTCTCAAGCATTTAAGTTTGGGTCTCTTACCCAAGAGACTCTCTAAACACAAAGTGTTTAGCTGAAATTTTCTTTAATTCATCATGTCTTATTGAAAAACGTCAAACTTAATGCTTATTTATGGCCTTTATAAAGACTCAAAAGGCTAATTCAAATAGAAAACACTAAACTAAACCTAACTCGGCTAGAACTAGGAAACTAACTTGACTTAAGGCTCAACTATGATCAATATGACCTAGCCTTTTAGTTAACCAAAATAATGAGGCTGGAATAAAAGACAGCAATAAATAAACTAAAGCTAAGGACAATCAAGCTCAACACTTCGGTTCATACTAAAACTCTTGAGCTCGACCACGTGCTACACTTGAAACAACTTGAAACTCATTGGAACTTGACATGATTGAAACTTGTTGCAGTCTGGTAAGCCTTGAAACTAAGAAAACTCAATCTACTTGGAATTAAAAGGGGATCCAGATCTTTATGTTTGCATCACTAACAATCATGTGCAAGAGATAAATATGATTGCATGGACAATCATTATTCCTTGATCAATCTAATGATAACCAAATATAAGTCTATACCAATGCTTGGTAGCCATCGTATGCAATTAATCAGCCCAAAATTCAAGACTTCTATTAAAGTACCATATGGACTACTGCTTCCACATGATTACAAGACTCACGGTCTATATTGTTTTTCTCTATGTAACTTGAATTGATAGGTGGCTTGAAAACTTATTCCAATTCAAATTAGAATCCCCCAAAGAATTAGTGTGCATCGCCTCTCGACTCTGCAAGCCCTCACGTCTTCTTGAGACTTGCTTGAAACTATTTGAGAATCGTCGTCTATTTTATTTTGTTGGTTTAGAGAATGTATCAACAAAGAAAACTAGGCATTCTCTCTACTTTAATAATAGGGTTAAAAATAAAAAAATCACCTGTGGTTAAGTGAATATACGAGAAAGCTCCCTATGTTTTCAAAACATATTGTCCAACATCTTATAATTTGAACTAAATTGAAAATATGATGGAAATCATCAAAATTAACGTGGGTAGACGAAATGACAAAAATACCATAATATATACAAGGGTAAAATGCAGAAAAACCCTTGTGGTTAAACCAACTTACAAGAAAGTCCCCTATGGTTTCAAAAAAATATAGTATTCATTCTTTTCACACATAAAATAGTTGTTATACTTTGGTTAATATCCATCTATGGGATAACACCATGATCACAAAAAAAACCCCCCACAATCATCCATTGTACATGTAAAATGCAACATCTCTTTTAAGGGTTTCTTTTCTTTTTTTTTTTTTATCTTGTCAACTTTTACTTTTACTTTTTGTGAACACTCACAAATTTTATATTGGTATCGTTGGGTGTAATTCTATTGCCTACTCGAGAGCTTGAGAAAGATATAAGTAACTCACAAATTTTATATTGGTATCGTTGGGTGTAATTCTATTGCCAACTCGAGAGCTTGAGAAAGATATAAGTAACTATTTTGCAAAATTTTTCTTCACTTTGTATAAAGAAAAAGTATTGAAATTCTCACTTCAACTTTTTAAAAAAGACCCTCTAAGATAATATTATAAAAGCAAAAATCCAACTTTTGAAACTTTTACCACATCCCAAAAGTAGTGTGCGTAAGACTGGTGGTTGATTTCTCTCAAGAAACTTTACTCTTTTTTCAATATATTTCTGAAAGTTTTGGATTAAATCCACCTTATATGTTTCAAAACTACAAAGGGCTTTTTTGTAGGTTAAGTTAATCATAGGAGGCTTTTCTATAAGGGGTAGAATGAGTATATTAAATGAAAATTAATTATAAAAAACTGTTTTTAGATAAAAACTAGTTGCGAAACAATCGCATGTGCTTCAAACACGTTAGTTTTGACGATTTTTGTAATTTTTTCAATTTAGTTCAAACCATGAGAAGTTAGATTATAAATTTTGAAATTAGGCGAGATTTTTTTGCATGTTCGTTTAACTACAAGTAATTATTTTGTTTTTTACCCTTGATAATATGGGTCATATTAAAAGTCTTAAAATAACCTCTAAAAGATACATTTAATAACTAAATAAATTGTAGTAATTCCCATCCTAATTTTTTTTGCCACTAAGTCCCTCATAAAACTTTTCATAAAAATTTCCCTCTACCTATTAGAAGGTAGATAAAACTAAAAAAAAAAATTCACAGGCCTTACGACCCCTGAAAGCCCTTGTTTGGATAGAATATGTATATGAAATAAAAAGGTGATTAGAAGTATAAAAGAGTGGATTGAAAAATATATTTACGATACAAACAAAATATTACCCGCAAAAATTTGATATCCAAACACAATCCCCACAAATTAGAAAACCTTCCCAGCTCAAAAGCCACAATCAAATTCCCTCCTAAGCCCTCGCTATTCCCCCACCAGAACCCAAATACAACAAAGAAGTTATCACTTTTGTGCTTCTTCGATTGCCTCCCTTCATCTGTAATATTCAATCTATGCAATCTCTGTACAAAAGTT